>OW388289.1:12205251-12715251 GCA_936450465.1 Gibbula magus
ATCAAGTGGAATAGAATGGGTTATAAAGAAGTAATTACACTGGAAAGTGTACCATATGACTTGTCCACACATCCTCGGGTAGTGATTATATATATATATATATATATATATATATATATTATCCAGGAAACTGAATATCAAATATGTTGAAGATACATACTTTATAATTTGTTTATTGTTGTAATCATATTTCGATGGACTGTATTACTTGAGATTGTGAATATGCGATCAGTGTGCATATGAAGGGTTTTGAATTTTTTAAAACTTGAATCAGCAAGAACATAATTCCTACGGTCTTTTCTAATTCCCTTCGAATACCATTGCGAATTAGCAAATTTTAATAGAAAAACCAAAATTGCCTAACCTACATAACCCCATCTCCATACCCCATTCCAAATCCAACTTTTTATTTAATCATTTTCTTTCGACCCCGGGGCAACAATTTTAATCATGAAGACTTTACCTGTTGCTAAATTTGTCCTGTAATACTTTCCTTGGGCGTTATATATAGATATGTAAATTGAAATTGTTTCGTATATACCATCTTTTTTACATTTGTTCATCATTAATTTATTTAATTTAGTCCTTAATATCATATTGTGTATGTGGTATCTGAAGCACATAATTTATCATGCTGGCCTTTCGCGCCAAAGGCCCGGGTTCGACTCCCGGTGGAAACACAAAACAGTTGTGATCTGGGTCTGTCGCGTTTTGGAAGTACAATTCCTTCAGGATAATATTACGTGACAAACGACCTAAACACGGATTCATGTTGAACAGTGGACGATATATATATATATATATATATATATATATATATATATATATATATATATATATATATATATATATATATATATATATATATATATATATATATATATATATATATATATATATATATATATATATATATATATATATATATATATATATATCCGTATTATTATGATAAGTATTATTATTTTGACACCTTGATTTAAGGGATAAATGATGACAATGATATATATATATATATATATATATATATATATATATATATATACATGTATATATATATATATATATATATATATATATATATATATATATATATATATATATATATATATATATATATCAGAAACATTGAGTGGTATACAGTCAAATATATTCAAAAGTTAAAAAAAACACACAACACCAATAGACTCCTACTAGTTTCATTGTAATCTTCAGGGAGTACAACTGTTTTGTAATGAAATGAAACCGGTAGGAGAAAGAAACTCGGCGTTATGTTTTTATTTTTTTGATAATTTTAAGCAGCCATACACCTGGACATTTGACTTTTTGTACATATATATATATATATATATATATATATATATATATATATATCCGTATTATTATGATAAGTATTATTATTTTGACACCTTGATTTAAGGGATCAATGATGACAATGACCAGATACAAATGCCGGATATAAAGACAAAGCATTATAGGGGTATTAGGTTTTATAATGGTGTATGTACTTCACAAACTTCACAAATGATTTTTCATTGCATCTGCTTTTCATTGCTTAGCAATTCTGAATACTGAAATGAACAATCAGTACTTGTTACATTTCATTATTGAAATAAGTTGTAAAAAATAACTTTCTTGGTCTTAAATTTGTTGACGCATCTTAACTGTAAGACGTCATGAAGCAAGGCAAAATACCCCTCTCCTGTATGTATCTCTTCCAGTTAAGGAGATTAAAAAACGACGATTTCTAAAATTCTGAAAGGGTGTGTTTCTCGAAAATATTAACAGATAATGTTTTGAAATTTCAAATATAGTTTAGTTGGCTTCTGAAGACATATTAGTGGATTGAATTATCTTGCATTTTGTATGGTTTGTTGTTGAGTGCATGATTCATATTAATGATGTTATAACAACGTATTATTATTGAAATACTTTGTCATTACCATTGCTCAAACTGTAATTCAATCTGTAAACTTTTAGAAGTTTTATTTTCGTACATAAAACATATTGATGTCAAAGCTTCTCTGTAGAATCTCGGGTTGATAGCCTGGTATAGTTTTTAAAACCATTCCCATGAGTTGATGTGTCATTCATTTTCTTTCAGAGAAGAACATACATCTGACACGTATTCTCAACGTATGTCAGAGCCATTGAGTTTTCAATATATAACGAATATTACTCTTATTTCGTATGTGTGAATGATACGTTGCGTTTTTTTTAAATACTTTTAAAATAAATTAAAATACGATTACATTAAATTTAAATTCATATTTCTTAAATTATGAAAATTGCAAGTCGATTCACTAAAGTTACGATATAAAAGTGAACATAGTGATTTCTGATCGAATGCGACTTGGCTGATGTGATTTTGGAAACTTCTCTACAACAGATACTAACATAAATTTGGAGGAGTTATATTTAAGGTTATATGGTTAGGTTATATAAGTGCATATAGATTGAGTGTGTTTTTCAGTTGCTGCATATCTATAGGGATGTTGATCGATTTTCATTGATAGCAAGTAATTATCCTATATTTGGCGAATGGGGACTAACTCGCATTTAGAATCAAATCATTTAAACTGAAATCAGCACAAATGCTTTTTGTCTTGTATCGATGCTAAATACAATATTCTGAAAAATCACTGCATGTCACTTTAAATAATATACACGGATCAGAAATTAATAATTTCTTGGATATTTGACCTTAGAATTCCTAATGACAATCATCCGACAGGTTTATGAGAGCATTTAACAAAAACAAAGACAATATGTTTGGATGCTGCCGGGTACATGCGTTATTCTCCATGCATCGAAAAATCCAGTACTACGAAACTCACTGTTTATTCACAATAAAGAAGGTAACGTTGTTATCCGGAAATCTTTCTTATCTACTATTTACACGTATCGGAAATCTTATCCTTTTGTCTGTTAGTCTACCGTTTGAGAACATTTCGATATTACATTCTTATCAGATATTGAATGTATTTATATTTCAAATGTAACCTGCAAACGAGTGTTACGATTAAGGTCAAACATCTTATGGAAATATACTATATCATATACTCGAATGTACTCTGTAAAGTCGTCTAAGATGAAGTCCATATTATGTTTTACTGTCCTGGTTTAGAGGAACTACGTCAACAATTTCAACCTATTCTACAATCCATTTTTAAGAATTTGATTGGTGTCAATATGTTCCCTAATGATAAGAACATATCACTCAATTGTCAATTGCCAAATATATTTTCAATGTTTTCAATGTCCGTGGAGAAGATTTCTAATTATTATTGTCTATGTATCCGCATGTACAATATGTACACACTATGTACTATGGGCCAGTCGCCTTTAATTCTCGATGTAAAACTAAGCTAGACTCAAATGATTACAGGTTTGCACTTTTACTGACATATGGCAATAGGTTTAAGACAATTCTCTTTTCTAAAATAAATGTTAAAAGGAGTGGAATTTATTGTAGTTAATAATTTGTGTTACTCCCCTTAAATATTATCTTACATACCAAACCACGTGTCTGAAACGTAAAGAAAGTGAAAGAAATGTTCATTATTCTGATTGGAAGGTTTCCCTTACACAATCATACATGAATATCTTATAGCCTTCTTAAAATGCTAAGTTCTATATCAATTGCAAAAGTAAAGGTCCAGACGTGTGTTATATACTTATTACTGTTAAGACATAACGGCAGAAAAGTGTTTTCAGGACCTAAATAAAGAAACCGTTTCAGATTTACCATTTTGCAAAATCAATAAGACCAAATGCTAAGTCCTATTGATAGCAGGTGGCTCTATACTTAGCTCCACATGAAGCAGATATAGTTCAGCTCAAAATCCGCTCAAAGAATCCTGTTAATTCAGCTTAACTTTGACAACGATATTTCTGTAACACCATCTATTTTCACGTAATCCGAATTGTAGGATGATATGTTTCTGTGTAACTGCTCGAATAGATAAAACATGATTGTTTTTATAAATTCGTTTCCTATATATTCTGTACGAATTCATGTCAATTTCAACAGAGGAAGGGATGGGAGAGTCATAAACTATACTGGCATTGAATTCCATTTAATGGCAATATTATATGAAAATGATTTCGCTCCAAAGAGTTTGTGCAACAATTTGTCTCTGGTGCGGAGTGTTGATGCAGCAATGTAATAATGAATGTACTGCTTAGTTTCAATGGCGTACAATAGCGCGATGGTAAAATGTGTTATCACTCACACTTTTTAAACGTTCAATACATACATAGAATGTTTTGCAGAATGTGTGCAGGTTCCTCGAACTTGTAAACTTATCTGTTTTAGATATAAAAAAAAACATTCTTCAAAGGACATTTTTAAAAGGAAAGAAATTAAAATTGTGTTTTATGGGAGTGTTTTTAATCTTTCCTTTTGATCATAATTCTTTTACCTTCAACTCCCCAAAGTCTTTAAACTTCCTGTTTGACTACCTGTCTGTGTTCGATATTCCCAAAGCAGTATTCGTAACCATTGAAGTAAAATAACTTTTGAAAAGAATATGCGTTACTCTCCTCAAGACAGGGCGTAATTATGACATTTAAATCAGCATAGAGGCAGCCTTTGTGGGAGTTATAATCGGGGAAAATTCACATGATTTAAGAATATGTGACAATAGTACAATGTGTGGGTGCTGTTGCATAAAACAACCTTAACGCACAAACAATTTGAAGGCTTGGGCAATCTTAGCGGTATCTTCGATCATTGGATTCAGGTTACGTAAGTTAATGATTAAAGTTCATCCTTATGGACTCTGTAACGAGACGCAGGTGTTACTACTTCACAAATCTAATGATCCCCGTCTGACACAAGTAAAGTTTGTTTTATTTTGTCTCAGAGGCTGCAGAATTTTTTTTATCTCTGTTGACAGATGACATGTCACAATGCCTTCAAAGAGAGTGAAAACCTGTATTCCCTACTTTATTCGACATAGTTAGTGGTCAAGCATAATTGATCTGCTTAATGTGCATCTGGTTACAGTTGGAACAAAGGACAGTAAAATTCAATTTATAATGGTGGAAATTGCTAACAACGCCTTTCATCTTAGATCACAGTGTGATTATTTTACTGAGAATATATCACCAGTATAAAATGCTCCAATGCAAGTGCCACCCACAGCTGCGTTCCTATATCTCCAAGGGGCTTGGCACAGTGCCCTGACATAATCACGTAAATAACATCACAATGCTTTGACATGACCATCAACTGCTTTCGTCACAATGATTGTAAGTAAATTGGCATGACGATATACACTTTATGACGTCCACGATGCAACTGTGTTGTAAGTCGACTATAAGTGTCGTGTTCATAGATGTATATGTATCTTATAAACACGTAGAATAAAAAAACAAAAGTTGTTTGTGATTGATTGAATTTCACTCCAGTCACCTATATTAGTAATTAATTTTTTTTCACACAGTTGATATCGACGGAGACAGACATTCTCTATATCTTTCTCGTACATATGTTCTTTAGGTGAAATATGTTGTGATCTCTCACAAAATTTATGTATAATGACAATTCACTCACAGAATTTGAAAATAAACCTCTAAAGACAAAATTGCGCTACATATTCCTACACACGGGAGTCACATGTATACAAGAAGCAGCTGAACCTTATACTTGAAATTTGGTTCATTTTAGAAGAATTTACTCTGCGAACTGCGCGATTCTTATTTATGAACCTAAACTTACAGTGTGAAGACGAAGTAATGCTACTCACAACCCACGCAGTTGTGTTCTATATTGTCAGATGAATATAGAGTCCATTGGTATACGCTTACGGAAGATCTTAGTTGGTAACTTATAACACTGGCGGACACTAACATGTAATCCTCTTTGCAACAGGTAGCACTACGGAATGTGTTCCTAAGTACTGTCTGATAGGGAATTACAGTTGCTATACGGATTCTTTATCCTTATCGTTGCCCTTCACTCAGAAGGGCGATCTTTGTATCCCTCCTACTGCCCTGTTGAAGGTAACCCTAAATGTCAAATGTTATCCTATCCTAAATACGGTCTCCACTTCTGTAACACAACGTGATTATATAATCCTGTAGTTCTTTGTATTTGTTGCTCAAAGCTTCGTTGTGTCCTCTTTAATCTTCATGCGAGAATGACATCGAATCTAGTTCTTGTCATCTTCACCTAGGGGATGTGACACTCCTCTTTTATGGTATTACCTTTGCCTCATGATGTCATATATGTAGTACAGAAGAGATCAGGTTACGTCTTGCTTGTCAAGGGGATTTCATTTAAATGGTATGGTAATCCAGTCTCTAATAGATATATGATCATATTGTCGGGGACGAGGGCGAGGACCATTACTTCTATTCTCTTGAAGGCGGTTCCCAATGTTGACTTGACAGTAATGTTTTATGGTATTATCCCAGCCTCATGTTAAATATGTATTCCAGGGAAGATCTTGTTTCTTCTTGTTTTTTTAAGTAACTTCACTTACATGGTATGGTAATGTTATCCCTAATGTACGCATTATCATCATGTTGAGATGATGAATCATGCTATTATTCTCTTCCCAATGTTGTATTGTCCAGTCTAAACATTAACAATACAGTTGTGCTTTATCTTGATATATGAAGATGATTCCAAAGGTTATATGTTTCTGCGAAATTTAACTCGATATCAGATTAATCTGTCTGAATCATAAGCTATAGTTACGACTGGGTCTGTGTTGTTCAATTCAGGGGCCTTCCTAATGTTTTGATAGAGACAGAGTGAATATATTCATCTTGACCCTCATATAACCAGTAATCATGGTGTTCGAGAGAGTGTGTATATATACTAGTATATATCACCTGGCGTTAAGTTGTTATGGTCATGTATATCATGTTTGTTTAGTTCTTCTTGCCCTAAGGTCATACTTTCATTGATCTTTCTGATATGTAGACTTTAATGTTATTATGCATTTTTGGATAGATGTTATGTATTGATTTGTGAACTGACGATTACCTTATACTGTCATCTATGTGATTACTTCATTTGTTGTTATTAATTTTATTCTCGATGCTCTTTTAGAGAAGATGCTTAAGGGTATGGAATGTTTTGCATTCTCCGTTATTATTTCAACTCTGATTCTCGAAACGTCTGAAGCTCTAAGAATGCCTAATTTTGACAGCAGTCCATGTGTAAAGAAAGGGCTGAATGAGTGCCTACGGCTAACTTTCCGCTCAATAGCCAGCAAGATTTAAACAGAATGTGATTGTAATATTTTTTTCGATTGTTCTTATTTTTTAAAATTTGACATTCTTGATTCATATTAAATTTGAATAATTGTTGGAAAATATCCTGTTGTTCCCACTCTTATAAAGGGAGTGATTTTAATCACACAGTAGAAGATGATTACAAGAGACTTGATCAACAGGATGTTAGATGGTAAAAGTCTTCAAATCAATTTTGCCTTTCATTTTCTTTTGAGCAAAATCGGATTACACAATCGCATACAGGAACTCAGAAATTAAATACTTTTTTTAAAATTCTGCAAAACCTTAAATCTGGAAAGTATGGTTTCAAAACATTCCACAGTACAAAAATACAAACGTAAGATTTGTTATCCAAAGAAAAGCGAGGCATTTTACATTATAGCATGGATATCAATCTAAACCCATTAATTCCTTTAGAGAGACCGGAAATGAATAAATATTGAAACACATAACATTGAAAATATTCTGAAATTAACCAAATTCAAAAATGTGAAACATAAGCACGACATTATGTACATTGTGCGACCTGTCTATCCGATTATTCTTTCATTCATAAAATAAAATAAAATACTCACCTTGAAAGTTAACAAATTCATTAACATTCAGCTTTATTAGCTTCAGAATTGTAATTCCCAACATATTTGATATTTAATTTGCTTTGGTTAACTGATTAAAGTGTCTGTAAATTCAGTCCTAAGATCACAGGGGCTAAGATAGATAGTAGGGCTAGACTAGTCACGTTCTGTAACAGTAAAGCAGTTTCAGTACTTCAGTACTTTTAGTATTTCTTCTTTCAATCAAAATACGTCATTCCTGAATGTTAAATCATTTATAACTCGACTTTAGTCCTGCAAATGATCTCATGTGTAAAATATGCACATCACATGAGGAAAATAACAAAATTGCCAAAAGCTATATCTTCTATTTGTAATTTTGTAAAAGTTAACTACTTCTCAAAAAGTCATTTTTGAAACGTTATCAAAACAGAAAGCTCAATCTAAATTAAAATCCTATGGGGAACAAAACAGGTAAAATCTTTAAATTGTTTGGTCTATGTATGTGTCATTGGAGTTTCCTTCCTGTGTTTCTTCGTGTTATATTGTATTTATAAATATGATTGTGATTGTCATGTAATACTTTTAGTGTTTATTATTTTGTTAGGAGATCACGTTCATTGTAGCTTTCCACAGACCATTGAGTTTGCAGTCGATTGCCCGGGTCAAATCGAATACATGTATGTAGAAATGCCAAATTACTTTACAGTTATCAAATTGTCACACTGTAAACAATTTCTTGTGTCATATTGTGATCGTTTCTATGGCAACAAGGTGGATTTTGTCCTTTTGTGTTAGTTTAAACAATAACTAGCAGCAGTGTTTTAAATGGCTCCATTTGCAATTTAAATATTATACGAGCGGTACATTAGACACGGTTGGTACAGTTTTACATTGCATCATTTATTTTATCGACTTCTAGGAGAGTGAGTTATCCTCATCTCATGATTCTTGTTGGTTTTACAAAGAGATAAATGAGACAGTTTATTGAATTTAATCGACAGCTGGAAGTTGGTGGGATGATCCTTATGGAGTAGAATTGGTTTATGAAACAATTTTTCCATTACCAAATGTTTTACCAATTTATTTTACCAAAATTCATATTTCTAATTTTCTGAATAACTTTTAACAAACAACTGTCATACCATTTTAAAGGAACACACTGTATAACATGAATATCACCATAAAACCGAAATAAATATCTCGAAAAGTCTATATACATGTATCTTATTGATAAAGGTTAATTGTTATGCAATATTAGTTTACTTTCCTTTAATCAAACGCTTTTCAACTCAAAGTAAACCGATTGTGTTTCTTTAATTGCATATGGTAGTTCGAGTTATTTCCCTTTATCATATTGTCATTTAGTTAAATTAAGTATATAAGTATATACATATACTATATGCTGTAAGAACTACATATACTTTATTTTCTTTTTTTTAAAGAAAATTACATATCTGCCTGATGTTCGAGGTTAGAATCTTGCTAGAGTCTTTATACACAATATATATATTGAACTATAATATACAGGTAAGTGCGTTGTTCACACCTAGTAATCCGTTGCAGTACAACGCTTGATTAGTCTTAATGTAAAAACTGTTAACAATGGCGTAGCATGTGCATCAAATCAAATATGATTACGAGAAAAGCAGTATGTTTTTTCGTCCAAGTCATATATATTTCATTCTCTTGTGTCTAGTCAAGAGTTATTGGCCATATTTTTTCTCTCACAGTGTAGAGCTCGAGTGTTTAAAATATTCTTATTCATGGTGAGTTTTATCACCAGAGATGATTGGCGTGCATATAAAATATATTAATTTACATGATGTGAATATATATCAAACAATTTCCAAGAAAATGTTGACTTTTAGATATTTTATTATCCGCGGGTGGTCCAATTACACTGAACGGTGATATTTCTTGTTTTCATTATTAATCCAATACAACAACACTCGTTGAAGAAAATGTGATTAAGGATAAATGAGGGTTTGAATTGGATGAAATTAATTACATTTATTTGAATTGGTATTGTTATTAGTTTTATGAGTTACTACATGGGCAATCGCATGTCTGAATGAAGAAATGTATACGTTCAAAACAAATGTCAAAACAAAAAGCGTTGAAAGGCTGCTGATCTATTGTAATAACTTACCAAAATAAATCATTTCTTCACTGTCCTATGCTTTTTTCCGACATGAAATGGTTAGATTTCAAACGATTTAAATCCTTCAAGAGAAGCTAAGGCAACAATACAAGTTAATGGAAGCAGTATATTAAACAAAACTCCTGTATAGATAAAACATTAACACTATTATTTACTTTATGCAATCATTAGCTCGCTGCGTGCTCCACCGTTATATTAGAACATAATTAGAGCTCAAAACATGAAAATGATTTATGTGAATGGGTATTTACCAACATAACCTGATGAAAGCAGTGAAACCGTTGGGGTTTTTTTATTTAAAAAAAACGAGTTCTTGTTGTCCGTAAATTCTTGAGTCATCGCCGGGCTTGAATTACCGCCTTTCAAATCCGTGCTCGACTAAATCATCACCTCCTTGAATAATCGTCCGACTAAAAGTAAACAAAGTTGTTGATTTCCTTTCTTTAAATACTTCAGGCGTACATGTCATAGGTCGTGAGGGTGTCCTTGTGGCTATCATGTTTATGAATAGGTTTTGCTTTCCGTAATCTTCTTAAAAACTCTTTTCATATTGCATGCTTATGTGAATGCTTTGAAAACGTAATCGCCTGCGTTAATTTAAATCGAGTGAAATCAATGTTTAAAATTAATCATCGCCAGGCGATTTATCAAGAAATTAAGGTATCTTCATATATAAATGAATTATTTATAATATATTTAAAGCTTTTTACATGACTGATGCTCACTTACATCTTCCATGTTCATCAAATTGACAATTTGCAGAACTTCTGCAAAAAAAACGATTTACTATTTCCGTAAAAATATATAATAAGATGAATTGGCTGTCTTATTCTTAGTGAATACTTTGTCTACATTTGTTACATATAAAACGGCACTATTTATGTAAATGTCACTTCTCCTTCATAATGGACAGTATTAAGAAAATTCTCTACGATTTACTGTCAAAAGGAAGATTTTATCGACATTGACGTCCCATAGGATACCAAAGTATGAAAACGCTTTCAAAGAAACATACATTCTTTTTGTTTTGGTAATATGAAGAGGTTTCTAATACAACACACAACAAATATTTGATAGTTATATGAAGTAAACAATTTTTAAAAAAAAGGTTTACAAATGAATTTTCAAAATGATGTTTTTAAACTCTCATTAAAATAGAATACGTTTATATTCGATTTCAAGTACTCACGAATTAAATAAACTAGGGATAGCTCGGTTACAAAGATTAGTAACAGAAAACAAACCATAGAACAAACATAAAACTCAAACTGTCCAATGACAATATTAAATCTATATTGAAACAAGTATCACCAGAAAGAAGCACGACACGAGTTGTATTACACCCAATTAAGCCGAAAGTAAATTGTGATTGGTCGAATATTCATTTCCGCGCGGATGTAATTCAATGACCTACAGCCATTTGAAGTTCTTGAAATCCGGAACTTGACCAGGTTCTTGCCAGCATGGATTAAGCATGTGATAACGTACGCACACACAGCATTGATGCTCCTTGCGTTTTGACGGAGCTCAGCTTACATTCACCAGACCACAGAGGCTGATCTCCTGTGTCTTGGTGCATTGTGTTTAAAGATACCTTTGATGTTTTCCTGAAGGCACATCGTAGTAAACACGGCTTATTTTGACAGCGATTTAATTACTATAGGAAAACACGATACGGTGTGTGTACAGCCTCTGTGCCTGTCATCGTCGTGGTGGTTGCTATGGCGAGGAATCAGGCCGAAGCTAAGCGTGGCTCTGCCGTTCTTGGAGACTACCACCTCCGTGGGAAGATCGTTCCGGCAGACCAACAGGTAGATCGCAAGTTCTGTGACGTGGAAAAGGATATGCAGGAAACACCGGAAGTCGAGGTTAAGGTGAAACAACCTTTAAGCAAAAGACAAAAGAGGTCCCTGTTGAGAAAGGCTGGATCGCCTTGTTTACGTCGTGATTCAACGTTTCAATCTTTTGATGAGTTTCATCCTCAGAAGAGAACTAATTCCTGGACTCATTCGTCCTGGAGACGTTTACTGGAGCGACGTCAACGCAGGAAGGGAGATAACTCTAGCGTCAAGGTAGGAGGGGCGGACCACATTTCATAATGTCTGGTTACACTTATAACTTAGAAGACGTGGTAATCCAGTGTTTACAGAAATCTTCTATGATCACCCACGAAAGTTGATACTTCAGTTTCAAGAAATACCATCTCTATGTAGTATGCAATATGATATACTCATACAGAAGCATGTTTTCATTAATCAGACTTGCAGACAAAGAAAGATGATATGGTGTGCTTGAGTGTTATTCAGAAGAGTAGTGGAGTTAGAAATCGTTTATTGAGCCTCGACTGTGATGAATATAAACACCAACCTATTTAGCCATTTTTTTTTATTAAACTGCTTAATGTAATTTAATATGAAAGGGTAATATCAAAGTGTGATGGTGATGTTATTTTGATTTTTCTATTATTGCTATTGTTTGATTCGTGGTATTCAATACTATATCCTTCAACAACGACGTTAGTATTATGGTGGGTTTAACAACATTTGTTTTGAATTTGATTAATACAGAAATAGTATAAATAGTAAAATAAAGACTCCCTCATCTCAAAGAAGTCTCTCTTTATAATATTATATATATATTCAGATAAACAGTTGTAAACTTCCATACATCTACCTTTCGATTCTCATGTCTATGTCTTACTGTGCTTCGTCAGGGAAATCCCGATGCACATTTCTTGTGCAGATCGATATTCTGACCATTGTGATTAATTATACAGCGATGCAGTTCCCAGTTTCTCACAATATCCAGATAAATACTGCAACTATCTTAATTAGCACGACACCCCCACAGGAATCAATAGTTCACTTCATATTTACTTGAATACACGCATACCGCTACTGACGCTTAATCATGAAGAATACAGTTGTATGATGATGATGATGATGATGATGATGATGATGATATTCATGATGAAAATGATGATGGTGATTATGATTATAAGTATAGTGCTTCTGCCAACGTTGATAACGATGTGATGATGATGATGACACTGATAAAGATGTGATGATGATGATGATGATGATGATGATGATGATGATGACACTGATAAAGATGTCATGATGAGGACACTGATAAAGATGTGATGATGATGAGGACATTGATAAAGATGTGATGATGATGATGACACTGATAACGATGTGATGATGATGACACTGATTAAAACAATATAATGAGAATGAGACAATATAAAGTTGTGCATTGTGATCCATGACCTTGACCATGATGTGACATTGTTAACCAAGAACAATAGCATGAACATTTGGCAAACCTACGTCTGGAACATTTGATAGATAATATGAGACAATTTAAAAAAATTAAATTCCCTTTTATAAAAATGCGTACATTATATTAATACTATATAATAAATAGAGATTATTTGCGAAACGAATGTTAATATTTTTTTTGCCCGAGCGATAGCCAGGTTTATTACAAATGCACGAGTTTCGTAAAAGTCATATTGAAAACGTTCGGGTGAAATAATTTCTTTATAATCCCATTATATTCCATTTAAAACGAGTAAAATTACTCAGGAAACAAAAAATCACACTAGTTTCGTTAACGTCGTATGACACAATACAATATACAATGGGCTATAATCTCTATATAACTTATAATTAACGAAAATCTGCCACGGAAATAATTCATACATTTTTATTCATTCATACACAGTGTCACGTTTTTCTTGTTGAATTTATCCTTATAGTTCGTGAAATCTTCGTTAAGTAAGTATCAAATTTAATTTTTGATTACCCTATGGAATGAAACGTATTGACGTTTTTCGAAAATGACGCGAGAAGTGAAATTATCTATAAGTGGCTTCTTCATTGCGTCAATATGTTAGATAGTTGGTCAGATGGATGAGAAACGGGTTCTACAGATTTACAACTTCTTCATTTATGAATGCGACGTTTCGATGCTTGATGACGTATTAACCTCTACACCGAAACGTCGCACTTTTGCAATAAAGAAGGTGTATATCAGTAGAACCCGTTTATCATTTACCTAGATCAGAGTCTCTCGTTCAGCTGCAATACGAAACTTATACCGTATCATTGAATGTGGAGAAAATTATGCCAAACTATTAGGTTATGGGTTTAATATAATATAGGTCATCTACAGAAGTAGAACTTGTGAAACTGAAACTTGTAAATGTTAAGCCCAGAGGCAATGTGTTGTATATCAGGCGACACCGTCTGTTATGAACGATCATCAAGGTCGTGTTCAAGAGAGGTTTCAAAGTAATCGCTCAATTAGCGATTACTTTAAACCTCTCTTGAACGCGATTGCTCAATGTCGCACTGCGTAGCAAAGAGAGCGAACTTTGAAGTTTTTCACCATGTCTTTCAGGAGAGAATGAGCGCTACTAGAGCGCTACTTGAGCGCAGTGCTACATTGAGCAATCAATGAGCAATCAATGAGCGATTATAAGCGCTCGCTGTTATGGAACGGGGCGCTGCTGTAGGCTAGGAGTTTTTCTTCACTTTCTAGTAACAACATTACCACGGTTCAACAAATATGCAAAACGAATCATTCGAAGTGTAATAAAATCCTTTTGACAAATATGATGCCTAAGTGGTCAGTTCTCATCTACGAAATAGTGGTAAACAGATTTATAATTAAAATACAGGATTTTCATTAAGTGTCTCATCAATTAATAACGTGTTTGTTATTGCTGAACTGTTTGGGTTTGTTTTATATCGTTTTGTATTTGTATTTGTTTTAATTGATACCACTGTTTTTAGAATTAATATTGAACACCAAAACTTCATAATGTTCAAATATTTTAAGAGCATTTAGATGAGCTTACATAATGTTGATTACCAATCCATTATGGAATAAAAGCCGATATCATACGTTTTCCTACTTGGTAAAAGTAAAATATCAGAAGATCAAAATATCAACATTATCAACATTTTATTTCGCTTGTAACAACGCATACCAATACCAAGCCTAAGAATACAGATAGTCCACAGATCTACATACAATTGCCTTGTCAATTTCAAGACTTATTCTGAATATGTGTGTTAACGAAAATTTTATGATATTGTAATTGTAACACACGTCAATAGGCAATTTACTATTATCAGCAAATACACACACTTTATACTGTAGTTTAATATAAGGATTAAGTGGGATTTTGTTTACAAGATCAGCCTGAAACAAATATTTCTCTCTATTTGCCCATTACGTTGACTAGAATCTCAAAACAGTGTGTTCCATTACATGTTTTAACGTACAATGAAAGGAGCGTTATATTCTTCCATCTCACTGAACCTGTATTGAAAAGAATGTTGCTTTATCACGTAAGCGTTGTGTTTGTGTCATTAATAAATTATTGGCGCTTGTCTTAACATTTTAGCTTGCAGTAAGTGTCATGGCTAATGTCCAGTGATTCTTTCACCTTTGGTGTGATATATTTTACCAGTTGATGTCGCTAGGAAGTTGTGTTTCACAAGTAATCAAGACTGGTTGGTGTGTCCCCGTGGCATTTTTTTAGCAGGGCGCAGCGTTCTGTCGCATTGAACATGCGTCCTGTCCTCTTTCTGTCTTGCTTTCCCATTTTTTCTGGCCGCCGTGATTTTTTTCGTTGCCCAAACTTTGGTAGCGACAAGTGTCACTGGTTTACATGATGCACGTCGTTATAGAATGATTAAAAGACCTCAAATTGTATTCCAAAACATTTAATGATACATGCCAGATACCTTGTCCAACAAGTGAGCTATTTTACTCAACGTCAATGTCTGGATGTCAATTCACGTCTCCAGGAGTTTATTGACATATAAACAGGAGAAACATGATACCTCAGATATGGTAAGGTTGTGGACCCTGACTATCCGGGTCTACAACCTTACCATATCCGAGGTTGAATGGTTTCTCTATATTATCAACCGTCTAACCGCTTTGTTATCGCGTTATATCGAAGATCCCTGGTAAATGAAGAGTCTTACAGCCACGATATGTAATTTGCTTCTATACCGTGCCCTCCCATCTGCCTCGGTGGCTCAATAGGCTAAAGTGGTAGCTTACGTACCACATGTCTTAGTGGATGCGGGTTCGAGACGCAGTTTATTCGAAAACATTTGCGGTTCATATTCTGATATATTTTTGAGAAATTTTTCAAAATCCGTCGAAGATAGTTTCTTCAGACTTATGAGTTCACATCATACTCTTCATTGTAATTCCTCCCAACAGGGCTTACACTTGTCTCTGTAAACCCTCCTGGAGGGCCTCGTACCGACTGATACAGTTTAGAAGGGTCGTTTGAAGCATCACGTTATATGGCTAGTAGGTTGATAATATTGGTTACACGTATGTACGGGACTGTAATAGGGTATACGGTATATTGCAGAGGGTATACGGCCAAAGAGTAATAGAAGGGTCCGAATGACGGAGGCTCTATAATGATGTATAAATGCTACTGAAGTAAGAGAAACTGATCATACAAAGTGATAAATATAGCAGAGATGATTTTCTGTAACATGACATATCATATCTTACATCTGAAAATTTGGTTGGAGGACAGAAATGTACTTAAAACATCGTATTTAGTGAGTTTGGTTGCAGTCCCCTATAGGGATTTGCAACCAAATTCATTTACAGCAATTATTCATCATTATTCCTACCTTGGCAAATAATTATTTGGTTGCAGAGAAAAAAGTAGGGTGTTGACAAGCACATCGGATTCATTTGGTTGATTTCATTGAGGTTTTCAAATTTAATAAATTTGACAAAAACACGATGACATAAACAGAATCATTTTGGCAAGTTGCCTATGTGTATGATGTAATGAAACCAATGTATGTAACGCATACTACCATTGGCTAATTCCTTATCAACCATTTCTAAGAAAAAAATAAATTCATGTTTATTCATTCTGGTTGCTTTTATTCACGTCTCTAGATAGAAACTATTCATTAAACTAACTTATTGCTGTTTATTTCCTACCAAAATAATTTAGCAATCAAAGATATCTATAACAGCCAATCGGAACTGTGATAAGATTTGACAACAATTCGAATTCATCTCGCCGTCACGATGTTAACAAAATGTAAATTATTGCTTAAATTTTGACAAAATGTGTCAAAAGTACCTACTAAGACATGCCTGGAAGAATATGTTAAATTAAACAAGGTCAATGAGTAGTTTCTATCTATAGTATTAGAAATGACAGCAACATGATAATATGACAAGATCGAAAACCGGACTCGATAAGAAGTTTCCTCTTACTGTAAATATTGAAATAAAAGGCAAGGTAAGTTCCAACATTCGTCATATCATGATATTTTCCTTCTGCAACCAAATTTAATTTTGTCAAATCAAGGCTGTTCTGTTTGATGAAAACATGTATTTTGATGCTTTAAAAAGTTTGGTTGCAGTTGCCTATAGGGACTGCAACCAAATTCAGAAATAACTCGATTTCCATGTGAACTTTTTATCTGCAACCAAATTCAAAGATTTCATGTTATATATCATGCTGTAGATAATTACTTCAGCTATCAGGAAAACCAAATGTGAGGCATTTTAAAGAGTTTGGTTGCATTGTATGGCTATTTTAGACACCTCGTCATTAGGACCCTTCAATTACTCTTAGGCCAGGTACTTACAATACTTACAATACTTACACTACTTACAGTGGCCCTTCAGATCCTTACATCCCCAGAAAACTCCATGGGATTAATAACCCCCCTAACGGATCTATTATTTGTATTCACTTCATTCATTTCCAACCAGATATATATCAATTTCAATTTGTGATAAAACCTATTCTCGTGAAACATCAAAACGCAGCATAGAGTTAAATGCAAGATATCAAGGGAGGTAACTCAGCAATTACAAATTAATCAATGGTAGGTTTATAATAAACTGAAGAAGAATGATTTTATTGCATTAATTTATCATTAAACAATCTTTAAAATGTTTAAACATTGACATATCCTTACTAATGTTTATTACTGTAAATTTTGATTGTAAAATGCCGAGTCGAGCAACCATTTAACTTCCACATTCATATGAGGCCGTCAAACCACATGACCTGTCTTGGCAAATCCGCCTCCACGGTTGTGGACGCATTGGCAATTGACCAAACATATACCAACAAATTCATTTAAAGGGTATAATACGTACACATAATGATTTAATATTTCTCGTAAAAGAATAATATTATGGAAAAATATTTCCAGACCAGTTTTGAAAATCAAACCTTGGTATAATAACTGTGCAAGTTATTATATATATATAAGCGAATTACAAAAACCAGAGTGGTTTTGTGCAGTTTGGCCTTGTTACAAAATGGGAAAGTGCTCAACATTTGGGAAATGGGGCAATATATAATGTAGAAATTCAAACCGTCAGGCAACAAAGCAAGCAGTCACTTGAAAATTGCACGAGCATGAAACAACGTTGTAGTGACACACCATGACTCTGTAGAAAAAAAAAAATATATATATATATATATATATATATATATATATAAAGTATACGGTGACACTAATGTATACTATTACATGTATGTATATACATTCACTGGTATACAGGTGTGTGTATCTCTAGAAGGCTAGCTACATTTATGAATAAGACACAAATTGAGTTGTTACCGGTCTAGACGGGTAATATCTGTACTGTACTATTTAGCTGTTATTAGCGGCTTCATATAAATCCAGGATATTTTAGTGTGAATTCATGGTCGTAGATCAAAGCAATTATGAGGGTTTATATATTTGACCTAAGATAAACGAGGGTGAGATTCCATTTACCATCCAAAATCATTCTTCATTACTGTAAATGTACATCTCTGAACACAAAAACACACGTCATACAGAACAAAACAGAGGTTTGGAATCGAAAATCTCAAGGGAGGA
Organism: Gibbula magus; assembly: GCA_936450465.1. Classification (NCBI taxonomy): domain Eukaryota; kingdom Metazoa; phylum Mollusca; class Gastropoda; order Trochida; family Trochidae; genus Gibbula; species Gibbula magus. Next base: position 12,224,139 of record OW388289.1, read on the forward strand.
AACTCTTTGGGAAGAGAAAGATTAAAAGTATAATGTTCTAGTTGTATCCTAAGATGAGAAACTCCGCATACGTATCAACACTTGCATAGCTTCATGCGCCATGTTGATGACAGAATTTCGTATTGCATGAGCGTTACTCTGGCGCTTGATGAAGGAAGTATCGTGTACCCTGTATATGTAATGAGAAACAATTGCGAAAGTAACTATATCATTCAGTTTCTTTTTCATGAGGTTCCACTCAGGAAATATGCTGAATTTCAAATTACATGTTTCGCAGAAGTTTCTTTCGTTGTTTTTTTAACATCTAAGTGTTTATATATATCTCGTTTCATTTTGTGAAAATTAATTTGATACCATATGTATCGTTTAATACACTGTTAATTGAAAGCAATGTTTCCTCTGTGTTTTAATTACGCATTAATGGTGGCCAGCGTACGAGACACTAATTGATGTGATATATCGTGTGTCCACAATGATGTTTTAAGTTACAACATCTCCGATTTAAACAATGGACAGTCTCTGATGCAGTTTTATGTTGTCTCATCTCAAGTTTCAACTGACTATAGGTGTTCGAATATACAGTTGTATCCTATAGGTTTGTTCATTTACCAGCAAATATCATTAATTTGTGATGTCTGTGAGGCGTCGTAGCATGAGGGAAACGGAAGTGACGACTGAATGTACCATAACATAATCTAATGTCATACCTCATAATTAAACGTAACAGTTTGACAGCTTTTTAAAGTGACAGGGGTCAACATTTCGAAAACACTAGTCTTTATTTTTCTCGGTAAAATTTACAATAAGTGATCATCAGCGTCAAACATTATTCACATCGTAGGTTTACACCCATTCAATGTTATCATGATAAACTTATTTCAATTTAACTTTTTATTAAGTGAATTTGGAAAATCTTATTACAAAATTAAAGAAATCGAAATTTACAAAATCTAACAACTGTCTATTCCATCTTCCCAATTGTGTTGGAAAACTTGCACCACTGGCCAGACGATCACATATAACGTTTGAGAATGAGAATTGAACATGTATACTCGTGGAATGGGGCTGCAGCTGGTTCTTCATCCCTGCAGTTGAAGTAATGCAATCGACGTTTAAACCAAATCAAAATTAAATGATATTTGCTCTTAGTTTAACGTTCTGGGTGCATATTACACATATGTGTATTAGCTTCAATGAGTATTATGACATAATATATATATGCTTCGACGAGTGAATGGCGAGTTTATGTAAATATATATATATATATAATATGTGTGAGTGTACATGAACATGTGAAGGGTAACAATTGTATTCACAACCTAATTGTAATGACGAGGATACAAAATACAAAATTAATGAAAAATGAGAAAATAGTACACAATATATATTCAATTTAGGTATAGTATTACTTCATGTTCATGAAGTAAAACCTTCGTATAATTCAAATAATATCATGTATATTTTCTCTAAACAATACATTTTTATCATTTACAGTGATATTCTGACATTTGAAACACAATCTCTTTTCATCAAACATATTGTAAGTGTCGCATGATGAACTTGTCCTTTCAAAAAGAAATAAATCACTTTCTTCCTTGTTGACAGCTTCAGCTCATCTCGGAGTTGGTGACATTAACTCTCAGATATCAATACGGGTGAGGATCTCATCAACGAGTTTTCTTTGATTAAATCTTGCCTTGTAATCTGCGTTAACCAATGGAGCGCTTATTCGTTATACTTAGTACAAGCAGTCCATGGTTGACGATCAGAAATTGAAATGGGATTATCATATTCGAAACCATGTGTGGCATATGACTTTAAATTCAAACTTTATAATCAAAATATCACAAATGTATCAAAAATAATGTTTTTAGTTCCCCTAGTCTCCTACAATAAAAGAACCGAGGGGCAAAATAAACGATATCAACATTTCAACATAGTTCAACACAAATATTTCGGCCAGAGACGGTCGATTTTGAATATCTATGATGAGGATTTCTATTACAAATACATTATTTCATTCATGAAAGTATGATACTTTTTGTTTTATCTGTTCAAACACACACGGGATGCTGAAATTGATGTTTTGATAAACCAATCCTGTTTCATCTGAGTTGAACAAGTTGATTTCTAATAAGGATTTCAAAATTATTCCATTTCCTGAGAGGATCATTCCAGGTTTTATATGAAAAATCTGATGATAGAGCATAATTCAACAAGAAGCATCGCTATTCTATAATGGGAAATGTGTTTCAGTCCTGTATCGGAGCCATTGATCGATGATTCTTGAGACGTTAGATCATGTTGATACAGTGACTCCAAAGATAATAGCTATAATTTAAAAAATGAAATTTTAAAATGACATGGGACCTTACATAAACGTCTTCACCACAAGCCTTCACTTTATCCATAATAATGTATTACGACCTCTTGGACTATTTGTTTTGCAACTAAAGGGCCGTTCTCACCTTTCGATATGTAGTTACTACTTGTCGCAGCCAACTTTAGTCGTATCGACGTACCATCTGATGATCCTACAAACTGTGTCGATTCTACAGGTCGATACTATAATATTATTAATTAAGTATTTCCGTATTGGCCCAATTACAGGTCCGAGGTCCTCACATATTGGCCCGAAACTACACATTGCACAGTTTGACCTGGCCTTGTTTTCAGTTTATGATTATTGCATTGTGTTTATCACAAGTCTAATCATCTTTTCATTTTGAGAAATAACAAATCTGGCTCCAGGATCGCACCTCTAAAATAATGTTTTAAAACTGTCCGAGTACTGTGATCATGTCCATGAAAGTCTATCCAGATTGGAAATACATTGTATGTGTTTTACGCCTGCACTATAATAAGAAATCAGTTTAGTTTTAAAAACAAAAATATATAAAGCCAACATGAATATGAATCTTGACACTTATGTTTTGTCAAAGAAAGTTTTGCTCTTCCTGTTTTCAACGTTTATCTAAAAAATGTTTTGTCAATATTTGCTTGCCATGAAAATATAAAACCCAGAGAAAAATGAATCTTAAAAAACTCCACTCACACATCACGAAGATATTGCATGCTATATACGATATACGATTAACACAATGATATATAGCTACACTGGCTATAAAAGTGCTGATCTGTTACTTTTCAATTTGCAATGTCAATAAATAAGAGAGCCTCATGTGCCAGACAAATGTAATCAACATTTTTCCTGCGGAATTAGGGGTATCCACATGATATCATTACTACTAAGTAGAACTCATAAAGCCTCAAATTAAAGACTACATTTCTTTCTATATGGATGATGTGAAATGAAAGAAAGTTTCCAAAAAAGGTGGTGAGATTCTGCAGACATCTCTGACGATTGACACAGTGGCATCACGTCAACTTTCCCAGAATTTGATATTCCCTTCTTTGAGGAATAACTGTATCGTTTATTGACGTCAATGTAAGGGAACACCTTCTCATCAAAGCTGCTTCTAACGACAACATCAATTTCACTTTTTATTAACTTTAACCGTATTATCTCCACTGGTATTTGTCTCTATTTATTTTCTCCTGAAAATGTAGAGGACCTCCTTGCGAAAGTTTGTTTATCTCTTATATCCAAGAGGTTTAGTGTGATAGTTAGATATGTCTTTTGTTTACTTGACAACGCACAGGTTTTATCAATGTATCAATGTTATAGCATGTAAAAATGCTATATCCACAAAGAATACTCACGTACAAAAGAAATGTATCCGCATTTTTAAAAGAATATAAAATGGAATATTGCTGATTAAGGAAGTAGATTTTGAATGCACTATGTTACTTTTATTTGCATGTCAGTTTAAGTACACTTTGAGAGCTGAAATCACTGTTAAAATATTTTGGGGGGTCAAAATGTTTGGTATTGAACATCTAAAAGGTAGAAAACGATGTCGTCAAAATAAATAAACTTCTTCCATTTACATTGACGCAGCATTAGTGTAGGACTCACAAAACAAGCCAAAATCCCTTTTTGACGCTTCTATCTCGCCTAGTTAAGGTGATTCCAAAACAACAATTTCTTAAAACTTGTTTTTGTCAGAAATATTAGCAGGTAATGTTTTGAAAATTCATATTAAGTATAGTTGGGTTCTGAAGACAAGATGAATTGCTATTTCTGTTGTATTTATCGCCCAATTTCGATTGTTGGCAGCCCAAGACAAGACTAAGTGGCAATTGGCACTCTATTTTCCTTCACATTCATTCATATGACATCTTGATGTTCACTTATTGTCAACCTCAGAAATAGTAATATTGTATTGCATTGAAGCTATCTTTCCTTACGTTTACAACCTTATTAAGTTGGTGGAGTGATTTGAATTAACAAGCGTAATTTTCTTTACAACACAGTTCCTTTTTCTCAGTGTAAGCATTACCATATCTACCTTTATGTGTCGTTGTTAATTGGTGATATTAACAGTTGGTAACTGACTTAAAGCTATTGGGGTGTTTTTGAGGGCATTTATAGAATACATAATAAAAGCAAGAGTTCCTGGATAACCACTTCTGATTTCGACGGGATCGGAGTAGTGGGTGATTGTACTACATGTATTGTATGGGGGATTGACGGATGGTGATTGTATGGGGCTTCCCGGATTTGCCTCTGATAGGAGATACTGATTAAGTTAGATTAGTGAGTCCGAAGAACATCGTTGGTATTCCATGGTCATGGTTTATTAAAGGCTTTTGTCTTCCAATGTCGATCGCTTCCTGAAGCTTTCTTTTGCGCCAGTTGTTGTTGGTAGACAACTAGTTGATAAAGAGAACTTCTGGTCTTGACAACGGAAGTTTGCTGTTCCTTGATCCTTGTGTTTGTTAACTCTGTATAAATGTATACCATATTTGGCATTAGTAAACGCCATGTACAAGCCTATAGAAGATCTAAAGATGATGATATAAATTTAGCCATGTGCTCCCATTGTGTAAACGTTGTTGACGATGAGTATCACGTATTGCTGCAATGCCCGTTGTACTCTGATATCCGTAACAGATATATCACACAACTCTATTATTCAAACCCAAGCATGCCGAAGTTTGTACATCTTCTTAAAAACCAAAATGCACAAATTATCTTACGTCTAGCCATATTTTTACACAAACTACACCAAATTGTATACATGTTTATACTGAATGTATTTTACCAGCGCTCTGAGGAACTGTTTGTATATGATTGTCATTGTACTATTGGCCTCATGGCCACACTACGAAATAAATATGTCTGTCTGTCTGTCTACCCCACATTATTATACCCCACATTCCACCGGATGAAGGAGTAATTAATTATATACTCCGAAACGTAGTGTAGGTTTATGTAAAGAAGTTGTTAACCAAAAATCTTGTTTTCAGATGTTAACTGTTTGCACTGTTTATAAAAAGAAACTTTCCTATAAATATTTATAAGATATAAAGAATGAACTTCGAACATTATATTATTCTCAATGGCATTTTGACATTTAAACTGGAATCATTTTGCGACACAATGTTCACAATAAAACGTGAGGTTAAACCCAAACAATCCACTTCACATAAAAGGTGAAAACTTGCATGATGTTTTTATTCCGTGTCATCACTGCAGACCCGAGTTTCCTTCATAGATATGTTAATGGTTAAAAAAAAATATCTTGCAACTGCGCTCTTTAATATCCAAGCTATAAAAGTCATTGTAATCATTCAAATCTTTTAGAATGATACGTTATATGAGCTATTACCTTGTCAGAAGTAAATTTAATTAAATTCTTTGACAAATATCCTCATTTTAAATGTTCAAATGTTAACTTTTTGCAAAAAGAAGACGAATAAAGCACAAGTAGGCTTCATCCCGACTCATTTGTCAGCATTAGCGTTGAACATATTTCTCAATTCTGAAGGTATAAAGTTATGGTTAAGGTTCTTTTTTCACTTTTCAATCTTCCCACATGATTTCTTGTTAGTCAATTAGATGTCTATCATATCACTCTCTCTATCATCTGTATCGCCCACTGTGATAGAGTATATGTTGTATGTTTCAATGCTGTTCAATTTGCCTATTTACTTTGCACTTTAATGTGAGTGGCTTGTCAGTTCACTTTCTCGCCCCCTAGTTCTTTATACTGTCATGCATCCACACTCTTGGATTTACATCATTCCTTAATAATAAGTTAACCAATACTAGTGCTCCAACGCATTGCTATTCGTTTATTTCAAATCCATGAAATCCCTTGATTTTCTTTTGACGTTCGACAAGGTGTTTTATTTAGACTTTATAAAAGCTTCTTTGGAAGTTTGATAAGTTTCTGTGGGCGTCCGATTTTTCTTATATTCGCCATGATTCTTTGAACGATTGATGCCTTCATATATTCTTCATTACACCTCTTCAAACTTCACTCTATTCAAGCCCTGGTTGATAGTTTCCAGATAAACTGATAATGTTCACGTATCGCCAGTTCCTTTTACATGTCTTGTACATTGCCTTGTGCTATAACCTACATATCACTCTAAATAATGATTAACCTTCATTATGACATGTTGAGATAGACAACTTTCAACCTTTTATCATTAATTGATGAAAGATATGGGAACCAACTTCTTTATTTCAATAGTTGGTGTTTTGAAATGAGTTAAGGTTAAAATGTTAATCATTCATCACGTGATAAATGTCAGATAAATGACATCGGGGTATTTGTGCAAGTCATTCAAGTCGATAATTGTTGTCAAAGGTCACACAAGTTGAACAGAAATTTCTGCTCCAGATTATTATCGAGTAGTGACGGGTGGTAGTCTGACAATTTGTGTCATGCATTCATATCTTCTGCGAGTCATGTTTGGCTTGATTTTGAGAATATTGTTGCTTTTCAAGTAAATATTTTAACTACAAACAAAACATCTTAATCCCTGTTGACTAAATTCAATAAATATTGCTTTCGAACGCTGCACTAATGGTGGCATTTCCGTCAATACATGTACCTGTGCTTATTTAAATGAAATTATATTACATTGAAATCCAAAATTATACATTTTCGTGCACTGTTATCATGGTACATTTATAAATAATTCTATCATAGTTAACAAATTTATATTTACGAATATTTGAATTAATATTTCAATTCAATTGATATTGAACATCCGTCTTTACTATTCTATTTATCCTATTATCAATATAAAACGGAAACGAATAGTAAACAGTGTCTTAATATTAATAAAATATCTGGACAAGAGTCTCCTTGAAATAAAATATATCCACTCTGCACTAATGATTTTATGATATTCTTTTTAAATAATCAAAATAGTTCAGTATATTATTTCACTTCTTGCGTAAACTAGCTATGAAGATAATTGTCGGTTTTTTCTAAATTATGGGGAATATTATTTCACTTTAATCCAGTTAACTGTGTTGTTCAGACATGTGTATGTTATCATACATGTATGTCAAACAGTCTATAACTTGTTCTTTACTGAAATGCTGAAATAACCCCCATTCCTTGCAATCTCATATTTGTTTCATTATCCTTACTAGTATATCAGAAATATTGGATTTTCTTTCACCATGTATATCATGTGTCATATGAATTATCAGAAATTTGGTATTAAATTAACCTTGTTTTCGATCGCCGTCTAACTTTACTTCTAACTTTTAAGAAATATGACATGAAGATCAATCGATATTGTTCTATCAATATCTATCTTCCCCGATATTAGATTAAATTTTATCATTATATGTTCAAATTATGATATAAAAACATATTGAATAATGCTCTAGCGATATCTTTCTATCATTATCTATTTTTCTCGATATTAGATTAAAGTTTGTCATTATATATTCAAAGGTACAATACGAAATCTGTCTGTTAAAATATGATATAAAACACGTTGAATAACATGTTATCATCATCCAAAAATGGCTTCCATATGGACAGAAAAAAAAAGAAAATAACAGAAAATAGCTAAATTACGGGTTGTTGGACCTCGTTTTTATACCCCCGCTACGACGTAGTCGGGGGTATATAGCGGTCAGCACGTCCGTCCGTCCATGCGTCCAACCGGAATGTTTTTGTTCCGCTCATAACTCTAGTTGTTCAATTGTTTTCAAAACTTGATATGTACAATCACCATGATGTGTACATCTACCTTTTGCATGTTTCATACCCTCATTTGCATAATTTATTCAAATTTTCTCCGTTTTTCAACTTCGCCATTCACACTTTTTATTCCGCTCATAACTCTGACACTAGTTGTTCAAATTTTACGAAAAATTGATATGTAAAATCACCATGATGTGTACATCTGCCTTTTTGCATACCCTCATTTGCATAATTTATGCACATTTTCTCCATTTTTTTAACTTTTACTTCTAAAGCACTCTTAAAAGTGTATCTATGAAAACATAGTTACTATGAAAACACACATACTCTGCTTTCATAGTACTGCTGTGGTTTGTTCATACAGAGGACTAAACATTGATCTGCTATTTTGAAACTTTTCTTCTTTGTTAAAAGCGGGGGTATATGAGTGAGCTGTGCTCACTAATTCTCTTGTTGTTGAGGTTACATTGGCCGAATAGGTAAGGTGTTGGTACAGTCAACACTGGCCGTTGGTGCCTTACTCGGAGGGTGTGTATCTCCTATCATCATCATTGGCGTGCTACATGTTTGAATCATGTAGTGTACTGTTCTTCTCCGGTATGCAACCTTCTCAGTGAATATATCGTAACTGATTGAAATTAGTAATTTGTAGTATTTTACCTCACTTTTACTTTTGATCATCTATTTTATATTAACCATTCAAACATATTATCAAAATATATAATGAAACGATCTATGCTACGTTTAGCTATTGTATGTAGTATTGATATCAAGAAGTGAGGAAGATCTCATCCTTCTATCATAGCTATTTACTATGTTTGTCGTATTCTTATATACTATTCAAAACTAAATTACCTATACTGTTTCTGTAAGTAGTCTGTCTTCCTCTGGTAGACTGGTACTGCACGTTTATGACATATGAACTCGTAAGACAACGGCCCGCAGAGTGTGTTATCATAACTCGTGGGAACCATGATATTATTTGACTTATATGAATACTGTCAGGGAACAACCCACTATTTTCAAATAAAATATTTTATTCGATTTGTAACATTAGTTTGATCAATACCATTTTAGTTTCATTAATGTGTCTCATGGCAGAACAACACTAATGTTGTGTTAAATACTATTTACCCATCACCCCTGATTAACTCCAAAGACTGAACTAAGGTGAATGTGTGATAACCAACCTGTTCAAATGATGTCTATGGCTTATAACTTCAACATACACCAACTCCCTAGCTTCCCAAGCGGATATGTCACTGACAACTGCTGTCTTTCTTATGTCCTAACATTTATCCTTTGGAAGTCCGCCGTTTAATATTTATGCTTGTATTTTGCTTGTAATGTCAGTGTTCTTTATGAAAGATTTATAAAGCCTCGCACGCACAACTGTCTCAGACAAACACAACCAAACTACATTGTATGATCATGGAGTCTGTTGGCACTTGTTTATCTAAAGTGATGCTTTACATGTCAGCATCATGCTTTGGTGTCAAAATGAAACATCCAGTAAATGTTCAACAAGAATCTCTAGGTCATAAAACCCTGTCCTTGAATGGTCTTGATTGTTGTTTATAAGATATACAATACGATATACAATACGAGAGGTGAATGTGATCGAGTCTTACTTTATGGCAAATGATTGAAGCTAATGTCCACACTGTACACGACGAAGCACATCAAGTGGTTTACAATTCCACATCACTGTCATTGCAGTGTAAGGTGATAATCGATGTATCGTCATGTTACATGCCACAGCCCACAATGTTGTCTTCAGAAGTGAAGAGAGATGACATTTCAGAGAGTGGATTTGAAGAGTTGTGAGTTGTTGTGTGTTTGAGCAAACAGTCTTGTCAGCTTAATCTTTCTTCTGCTTGGCTTCTTTCCTATATCTTGCTGTGTATTTGTTTGTAGATCCATTAGATAAGTAAAGAAATGTCACGTAACGATTCAGGTAGTAAGAAGTATAGAAGTATAGAAGCTGTTGGCTTATTTGCTTGGTTAGTTTCTCTTAGTAAGGAAGTCAGTCGACTCTTGATACATTCATGACTCATTTATTTATTTGTTAGGAAATGAGGTAGTTAATTATATAATCTTTCCTATAATCAATCGTAGACCCACAGTTTAACATTGGTTTAGACTGCTGTACTCAGATGGTTAGTAGATCTGTCGTTAACGTTTCTCTTAGCTATATGTTTCAGCCACTCAAGGATTTTACATATAGTTAGTCTAAATGTGGGTCATACATGAGTATCCTTTCAACTGTTTATGAGGCATTCAGGCGCTTCGTAATGACAGAATGACAAATTTTATTGATATTCAACTTCTTTATTTCACAGTATCGACTTTTCTGTACAGATTATAACATATTCAAGTGTAATTAGATTGATAGAATATAGTATTTAAAGAATGCAGATACACGTACACCGTAGTGAGTGAAAAAAGTTCTAACGTCAGTAATTTAGAATTATAGAAAGGCATTTTATGTCAATAAATATTTTGTGGACCCTATGAAACAACATTAACCGAGAATGAGACCCAATGTCAATATTGTTTTTTCTCGAACCCATATATTGGCACAATATACTAGTCAATTATTTTTTTTCTTGGGTGAAGCCAAGACGTTTTCTGTGGACGGCCATTGGCCAGCTCTTGGTCAATCAAGTCGCCTGAAAACGATAAATACATAGCGAATGTTATTGTTATGCATCACATCACCTGTTTTTTTCTCTGTTGTGTTGTTCAGTAAAAGAAATATGACACATTTCAGTTTCAATTGCATGATGTAGATACACCATTCATTGAGTGACTCACAACTTAGTCTTCATGGCTGGATCCTGTGGGCTCAGTTTAAATGTCATACAGTCACATAGTTCGACTTCAAGTCCATAACTAGAGATTGAATGTTAAGTGAACGCAATTGAAGAGCTATCAAGGTCTGTCGGCGTACTATGGTATTTGTGAGAGAAAATCGGAGACAGATTTCTTATTCAATCATTTGATTTACATTTTATAAAACTTCTCATGCCACAAATAGCTGTGTTCTGTATTACTTATAGCCTTATATAGAATACTGTCAAGCTCGTCTCTCAAAATTAAACAAGGCGGAGAATAACGTTTTATATAATCTGCGATAAGAATAATAAGCATCGAATAACGCAGACACAAGGGAAGCAGCACAGGAACTCGATATCGCGAGACATACTTAAAACAAAACCTTCACCCTAAATTCCAAATTGTATAGAGAGTAGGTGTTTTTTATGTTTGTTTAACCCACAATCTCTTTACTATATCGAGTTCTTGCAGAAGCAGCTCAAATATTTGTTTTACATTTTGTGGATCTGGATTTAATTGTATGATACGTGTAGCACTTTTTCCACAACGTTCCCCTTTAGCTATATTTTTAAGCTACTCAAGGATTTTGTATATAGTTAAGCCACAGTTTGGGTCAAAAGCATGATATATTGTCCTTCACTTTCTATTTATTTCCTTCTGAAAGTGTAGAAGAGCTTCCTATGAAAGTTTTTGTTGTATCTCATAAATCAAAGAAAGATGAAATTTAATTTAAGAGATGTCATTGACATAAATAACCTTCTTTTTTTTTCTTCTTTTTTTTTATTACGCCACGATTGCTTGCATATCTCCTCTACTTGACCCACGTGGCTAGGGGTTGGGGGGGGGGGGGGGGGGGGGGGGGGGGGGGGGGGGGTTAATAAAATGTCTGTATACATTTGCAGATTTTCGTATAAGTAACATTTGAACACTTTCACGTAATTTTGTTTTATCTAAACAAACAACATATGAGTAAGAGAGATATAAGGGAGGCTGAAAAGAAAGAAAAAAGTGAGGAAGGGGGTCTGTGAAAGATGCCGTCGACGTAAATAATCTTCTTGCATTTAAATTGACGCATCATTACTGTAGGACGTCATTAAACAAGCCAATAATCGCTTTTCGATGCTTTTTTTCTTCTATTTTAGGAGTTTCCAAAACGAAGATTTCTTAAAACGTGTTTTTCTGAGAAATATTAACGGATACAATGGTTTTTAAAACAATTTGTTACGCTGTTTCAGTCGTATTTATCGCCCAATTTTGATTGTACGCAGTCCAAGACAAGACTAATTCGCCACTTAGTGTTTCATTGGCACTCTATTTTCCTTCATATTCATTCCATAGACAACTTGATGTTCGCTTCTTGTCAATCTCAGAAATGGTGATATTGTAATGCATTGCAGCTATCGTTCCTTACGTTTACAACCTTCGGGCCCTTTCACACTTTAGCGTATAAGAAGTGCATATGAGTTACGCATAAAAAATATTGTATAGGCAACCGACACGCTCAAAATTAAAGTTCTATTTTGAGTACTTTTCCTTACTTGTTTCGAACATGAAACGAACATTTTGCGACCATTGCTTATGAGATGCGTATGTTATGCATATGAGATGCGTTTGAGAGGCGGAAAAGATGGACATGAATTGCGTGTCACTACTTTGCGGTACCAGATGGTTCACATTTTCGACTTCTTCTCCAGAACCGCTACACTCCCAAAAATGAAATTTTGTTGGAAGGTAGCTTGCTAGGGGATCAATGTTTGTACATTTCCTCTCTGAAACCAGTCGACATAGGAACTTAAATCTTAAGAATAACATCTTTGTTGGATGGAGATTTTAGTTTGTTCATTTATGGTCGTGACGGGGGGTCCACCCTAAAATCTTTAAACGACTTCTTCCCAAGAACCAGTAATGATAGAAATCTCAAATTTTGACGGGTGGAGATTTGTCAAAAGTTCAAGAGTCAAGAGTTGAGAGTTTATTAGGTCAAAAACCAATACAAATCCACTCGTTGATATGTATATGTTCATGTGGCGAAATACATATCTAGACAATAATTACAAATCGTATATTATTATTGCCTAAGAGTGATGATATAAGTTATCAATATCGCAAAAAGTAAACTTTGTTTCTTTCCATTACGATGTAATACATACACTTCTAATAAGCTTCAACATATTTATACTTTGCAGTAGAACATTCCTATAATAGTGTTTACGTATATCCATATATTTCGGACAGATCAAGAGAAAATGGTATTTATCTCTTATTTCATTATTACAAAAGGGACATAATCTTTCAACAAAAGGGATTTTAGGCACACCCCATCTCTCTTTTTCAACCTTAAGCATATATGAGTCGAGCCGGAAGCGTGTAAGTGCAATTTTCTAACCAATCAAAACGCAAGTTATATTTAGAAAAACTGAAATTGCCATGACCATTATGAAAACGTTAATACCCGGCATATCTGTGCCCGCTTGGGTAAGAAATAAAGTCAAACAATACTAGTGCTCCCATTGTATTGTTATTCGTTTATTTCAAATCCATGAAATCCCTCGATTTTCTTTTGACGTTCGACAGGGTGTTTTATTTAGACGTTCTACAAGCTGGAAGTTTGACAAGTTTCTGTGGGCGTTCGATTTTTTTTACATTTGCCATGTTTCTTTGAACGATTGATACGTTCATACATTTTACCTTACACGTCTTGGTCCACTCTATTTAAGTCAAGGTTGATATTTTCCAGATACATTGATAATGTTCACGTATCGCCAGTACCCTTCACATGACGTGTATATTTTCTTATGTTGTTACATCCATATCACGTTGATTATTGACTGAACTTGGTTACTGGCATGTTGAGATAGCTTATAACAATTTATCATTTTTTTTATGTAAGATATATGAAGCAAACTGTTTATTGCACTATTTAATATTTTGAAATGAGTTAAGGTTAAGATGTTAATCATTCATCACGTGATAAATGTCAGATTAATGACATTGGGGTATTTATGTAATAAATCAGCCTGCTGATTCTGACATGTAATGCATTCAAGTCGATAATTGTTGTCAAAGGTCACACAATTTGAACTTTAATTGCTGATCCAAATCATTATCGAGTAGTGACGGATGGCAGTGTGACAATTTATGTCATACATTCAGATCACCTCTGAGTCCTGTGTGTCTCGGCTTAGAAAATATTGTTGCTTTTCGAATAAATATTTGAACTACAAACAAATCATCTTCATTCCCAACTTCAATCTCTCTTGCTTTCGCACACTGAACTATTGGTGGCATTTCCATCAATACATGTACATGCATATCTTTAAGTGAAATATAAAATGACAATATTACATTGAGATCCAAAATTTACACTTTCCTGCTCTATAATGACACGTCTATATAACAATCCCTACCAAATACGTCTACCACAGTTAAACAACGTTTATTCTCGTTTGATATTTTGAATCAACCTTTCAATTCAATTGATAATTGGACATCAGTCTTTTTTCTATTTAAGTTATCGTGCTATCAATGAAAACCTTTGAAGAACGAATATTAAACATTGTCGTGATACTGTTTGATTCTAGAAGTTAGTGTTATGGAAAAGACAATAATATTTTATGGATGATCAACTTGCTTGTAAGGATTGCTTCTGTATAACAGTATGTCTGTAAATTGTTCTTTACTGAAATGCCGAAATAGCCCCAAATCCGTGCAATCTCATATTTGTTTTATTATGCTTACTAGTATTTCAGAAACATTGGATTTTCTTCCACCATGTATATCATGTGTCATATGAATTATCAGAGATATGGTATTAAATTAATCTCGTTTTAGATCGCCGTCTAACTTTACTTTGAAGTTTCACATAAAGCTCAAACGATATTTTTCTATCAATATCTATTTTCCCCGATATAAGATTAAATTTTATCATTATATGTTCAAATTATTATATAAAAACATATTGATTAATATGTTACCATGTCATTATGGCTTCCACGTGTACTGAAAATTAAAATAGCTTAACTAGTGGTTGTTGGACCTCAATGTTGTTGAGGTTACGGTCGCTGGATAGGTGAGGTGTTGGTACAGTCAGTGCTGGCCGTTGGTGCCTTACTTTGCGGGTGTGTATCTTCTATCATCATCATTGGCGTGCTACATGTTTGAATCGTGTAGTGTACTGTTCTTCTCCGGTATTCGATCTTCTCAGTGAATGTATCGTAACTGATTTCAATTAGTAATTTGTAGTATTTTACCCCACTTTTACTTTTAATCATCTATTTTGGATTAGCCATTCAAACATATTATCAAAATATATAATGCAACGATCTATGCTACGTTTAGCTATTGTATGTAGTATTGATATTTAGAAGTGAGGAAGATCTCATCCATTTTTCCTAGTTATTTCCTATGTTTATTCTTATATACTATTCAACTAAATTACCTATACTGTTTGTGTAAGTATTTCGTCTTTCTCTGGTATTGCACGTTTCACGTTTATGACATATGAACTCGTAACCATAACACGTGTGCTGTCACAGCCCACAATGTTATTTTCAGAAGTGAAGAGAGATGCCATTTCAGAGAGTGGATTGAAGAGTTGTGAGTTGTGATGTGTTCTAGCAAACAGATGAAAGTCTTGTCAGCTTAATCTTTCCTCTGCTTGGTTTCTTTCTTATATCTAGTCGTGTATTTGTTTGTAGATCCATTAGATAAGTAAAGAAATACCATGTAACGATTCAGGCGGTAAGAAGTGTAGAAGCTGTTGGCTAAAGATTATTTGCTTGGTTAGTTTCTCTCAGTAAGGAAGTCAGTCGACTTTCGATACATTCATGACTCAATCATGTATTTGCTAGAAAACGGGGAAAATTAGGTACTTAGTTATATAGTCTTTCCTACAATCAATCGTAGACTCACAGTTTAACATTGGTTAAGACTCCTGTAGTCAGATGGGTAGTGGATCTGGATTTAATGTTCCTCTTTAACTGTATTTTTCAGCCACTCAAGGAGTCTACATATACTTAGTAAAAATGTGGGTCAAAAGCATGATTTATTTTCCTTTCCGCAACTATTTATGAGGCATTCAGGCGGTGATGACAAAAGGATTGTTTTATATTGATATTCAACGTCTGTATTACACACGTTTCGGTTCAGATTATAACATATTCCAGTGTAATTAGATTGATAGGATATAGTATTAAAAGAATGCAGATACACGAAACCGTAGTGATTCAAAAAAGTTCTTACATCGGTATTTTACAATTATAGAAAGGCAAATTCGGTCAATACATATTTTGTGAACCCTATGAAACAAAATTAACCGAGAATGAGACCCGAGGTCACTCTTGTTTTTCTCAAAATCATAAATTGGCCAAATATACTAGTCAATTATTTTTTCCTGGTTGGAGCCAAGACGTTTTCTGTGGACGGCCATTGGCCAGCTCTTGGTCAATCAAGTCGCCTGAAAACGATAAATACATAGCGAAAGTTATTGTTATGCATGACATCTTCTGTTTTTTTCTCTGTTGTGTTGTTCAGTACAAGAAATATGACACATTTCAGTTTCAATTCCATGGTGTAGATACACCATTCATTGAGTGACTCACAACTTAGTCTTCATGGCTGGATCCTGTGGGCTCAGTTTAAATGTCATACAGTCACACAGTTCGACTTCAAGTCTATAACTAGAGATTGAATGTTAAGTGAACGCAATTGAAGAGCTATCAAGGTCTGTCGGCGTACTATGGTATTTGTGAGAGAAAATCGGAGACGGATTTCTTATTTAATCATTTGAATTACATTTTATAAAACTTCTCATGCCACAAATAGCTGCGTTCTTTATTATTTACAGCCTTATATAGAATACTGTCAAGTTCGTCTCTCAAAGTTAAACAAGGCGGCAAATAGCGTTTTATATAATCTGCGATAAGAATAATAAGCATCGAATAACTCAGACACAAGTGAAGCAGCTCAGGAACTCGATATCGCGATATTGCGAGTTAAACGTAGGTGAGACATACTTAAAACAAAACCTTCAGCCTATATTCCATATTGTATAGAGCGTAGGGTTTTGTTTTACCTTAAAGTTTGTTCAACCCATGATCTATTTTACAATATCGACTTCTTGTAGAAACAGTTCAAATATTCGTTGTACATATGTT
Source organism: Gibbula magus (assembly GCA_936450465.1). Lineage (NCBI taxonomy): Eukaryota > Metazoa > Mollusca > Gastropoda > Trochida > Trochidae > Gibbula > Gibbula magus. The sequence goes on from OW388289.1 coordinate 12,241,216, forward strand.
TTTAAATAGTAGGTATTCGCCATTTAGATGTACATCTATACAATAAATGGTGTTATTATATGATTGCAGGTGAAATACCGGGATCTATCAATGAAAATAATATACAATTATAGACTGGTGATGAGGTCAATACCTGTTTTTATGGACCCGAGAAAACAATATTGACCAAGGACGAAGTCCGCGGTCAATATTGTTTTCTCGAGTCCATAAAAATAGGTATTGACCGAATTCACCAGTCCATAATTGTTTTATTATGTATTCAATACAGAAACGAAAGAAAAACAATGAAATACAGTTTGGTTGGCAATTTGGTTTGTACAGCTTGGGCTACGGTCACATGACGTCATGATGACGTCATGCAACAATCGTTCTGTCGACGGTCACGTGATCGCCTTTCGACCAATCAGATCGCTCGAAAAACAAGCTCACATAATAAACCGTGTTATCAGTCACTAGTGAAAATAACAATGGAACGTGTTATCAGTCACTAGTGACTGATATAACAATGACCTAACGTCATAAAACAATGCTCCGACGTCATGACACGTTCATGACGTCACATTGTTGCTGAGGCGACAGGCTCATTCTGGAGCCGACTTAACGTAAATGCGAGTCTATTTCGGTGAATATGCAAAGATTTGGTCATATATAATAGATAGAAAATTTGTCTTATCTTGACTAATACCATGTTTATCTCATCGAGTGAGGTAGAAAAGTTATATAGTTTCACTCGTGGCTGCGCCACTCGTGAAAATATAACCTTTCTACCTCACTCGATGAAATAAACATGGTATTAGTCAAGAAAAGCCAAATATCCTCTAAATATCATACTAACGCGAGGTCCTAAAACAACATATATTGCTGTCAGAAGACATATAGAAAACAAGCTGTTATTGGTATAGCCTAGTTCTCATTTATCATTTACCACTGTATCACATTGCCAGCTTGCCATGCTTCATTTTCTTCTGTAATATTAATGTCCTTTTGGTTTATGATAAAAAATGTGAACTGAAAATTACAATTTCGTATTTTGTCAATTGCTGCAGAATTAATGTCATGTGTAAAGTTATACGTCCATTGTATCTTCTTATTACCCCAGACAAATTAAAACTAAACAAGGCATTACTGGCGCCAGTCTCCTTCACTGAGATAGCGGGGCGCTGCACCTGAAATGCACAGATGGCTCTGATTCGCTAGCTAGGAAAAGTGAAAGAAATGCTGCAAGGTTTAATTTAGCAAGTGATTGTGACTGGCGTGAGTTTTGCCTAGCGCGGGGAGGTAAGTCGAATCGTGAGCCCGCATTCATTTAGTGTCCACACAGAAGTCCAAGCTTGCTGCAAGAGTACTGTCTCTGTAACGCCTGCTGAAATCAACTTTTGATTGAAAACATATTTTATTCATTTAAGAAATGGACGGGTCCAAAAAACACTTAAAGAAGCCCTCTCCACATAATCGACAAATATTTACAAATTCATTTGCAACAACCTGTACAGTCTGTTTGTCAACATGAGCAACTACCATGGATGTCTACAGTTATTAATTGTGCTAATATCTCGGCTTCGGTCAATCTGTGAATGCTATAACTTTGATACAAGTTCTAGATTATCATATTCAACTTAAAACTACATGAAATATCTGCTACATCCATGTTGATTTGCTGTATTCATGTAGAAAGTCGCCTTTTCGCGGATTTTCTCCCTGACGACAATTGACTGGCTCCAAAATGTTAAAATTCTAAACTATATATTACATGTCATATTTCACAGATGTAGCGATTGTAAACTATAGCTATTCAAGAGTTGAAACAAGTTGATGTCGTTATCATCATTCAATTGAAAATGTTTAAAACTAACCAATTTCGGGACCCACCCGAGTTGAAAAACTACTGTCTGTCGAAAAAATGGTTGTTGACGACTGCCAACTTCCGGTTCAGCATGGACAGGGCCTACCCCCTGTGGCCTCGGTAATCCGAAAGCTTCCGTTTTTCATTAAAATCGTTCGGATAGTGAATGTTCGGACTATTGACAAGAACGAAACAAGATGGAGTCACTTCCTATTGAATGTACAGACATACAATGTAGGACATACAAAATTTATTACTTCATTTCATATACACCTAATAACTTGGATAAATATGTCATAACATTTATCAAACTTACTCAGGTTTGAAGAATATGCCAATAGCAAACTGTATAACATGCAACATGCAAACATGTAGGCTATAATGTTTCACAAGATCGGCTTCTAGGTCGTCATCTTCATAGTCACTCTTGAAGTGTCTTCCTTTCAGTGTATAATTGTTTTCATTGAAGCACGACGTCCTATTGACAGTGTGTCGTGATCATATAATCACAATGGATACATCTACAAATAAAATCTGCCAAATCTAAGTACCAAATATATCAACGTCTTACCATATCTAATTTTATCAATTTAATTGGATAAATGACCGTACCAGTTAAATTACACTACCTAGACGAAATGACGTCAGTATGGTGAATGATACGCTCAATACAGCTTACAGAATAGTTCCCATCAATTCTCATTTTGTTTAGTAAAAAATAAAAAATAAGTTAGATCCATCACATTTTCATGCAATACTACATTCTGGCATTCGTGCAGACCTGTTATTTAGAGTTACATGTATTAAAAACAAGTCAATATAGAACCTGAAGAAGAAGAAGTAGATTAACAGATGTCATATATAGGCCTAGTAGTTTAAATTATCAAATTTACATCAAGCTCTTATTAACATATCAAAATATCACTTTTACAAAGAGAAATATCAAGGTCACCGCAAAGATTTTACTTTACTCATTGCTATATATCATGCAAGCCACAATTACAACTGTGGTTGACTCCAATATCCTATCTTGGTCATTCGGTGATAGATTTGTGTTTAGAGAACCTCGAACTAATATAGAATTGTCTGGGGTTGTCAATTGGAACAAAGCGAATCATTAGACTATCAGTGTAAACATTACAATCCCTAGGAGAGTATTCTAGAACTTTACGACACATTGACGCGGCGTCGTTCACTCAACAGCAGCGATACCGAGTAAGTTTAATATACACAGAAGGAGTGCTGGGCAACATTAAAGTTTGGTTGAATGAAATTAACAATAAATACCTGGACATCACTTCCTGACATAGAGACAAGGGTTATTGTCAGGGAAATTCAATGAAACTGGGTCGTCTTCTAGAGACAGGAGTGTGGTCTTTGAATGGAAAATGATGTTTAAACATGTAGCTGTCAAGTGTTGAATATGTGTTTATGCATCCATACAAAAACATGAATGTTGAGTTTGGGACGACTATCTTATCCTATTTATCAGTCAGAATGTACATAGCCACGAAAGTCATGTTCTTGTTTTCTTATTTTATCTGAGCGATCATGCAAAAATAGAATTCAATACGTCTGGTACATTTTTACATTTGTCAAATTACTTTCCGTGAAAGGTTTTTAAACTAATATAATACATAGATCAACATGCTTGATCTTTTAAAAAAGGTGTATCGATCATAAAAATATTATGGTTAAACGTGACGAGAACCAATCCAAATATTGTACGGGCTGGTTCTGTGCCAGTATACAACACAGCTGTGCAGGAGATATTACGTACGCTTCTTTCTTCACGATCCCGTCATGTGAATAGCTCCCTTTCATTATTGACTCAAACATTGCCTATTTTAAACACATTTTTACGGAAATATTAATCATGTATTCCCCTTTGTCTAATGTTTGATGGCATGTTGTAAAAGCGTTATCATTTCGCTACACGATGAACATAAAAGTTTAAAACACAGCAGGGGCTACCCTCCCTGTCCAGATGTCGTGTACTTACCAACTTCCAAACGCAAGGCATAACTCTTGCCAGTCTCCATTACTGGCTGATTTAAGCCTTGTAGTATTTCCCTCGCTTTGTCGTGCCAAGATAGTGGATCGCTGCACCTGAAATGCACAGTGGGTCCGGATCTGGCAAGAGTTAGCCTATGCCTTGCATTGGGAAGTAGTGTACCTATACGTACAAACGATAGTTTTATTGTATTGCTCCTCTTCATGGATTTAATTCGAGAGAGAGAGAGAGAGAGAGAGAGAGAGAGAGAGAGAGAGAGAGAGAGAGAGAGAGAGAGAGAGAGAGAGAGAGAGTGAGAGAGAGAGAAAGACAGAGAGTGAGAGAGAGAGAGAGAGAGAGAGAGAGAGAGAGAGAGAGAGAGAGAGAGAGAGAGAGAGAGAGAGAGAGAGAGAGAGAGAGAGAGAGAGAGAGAGAGAGAGAGAGAGAGAGAGAGAGATATTTCCCTTTTTAAAGAATGATTTCTTGAATACGAAGTACTATCAACATTATTTTCTTTGTGACATTTTTTTCGATATGAAAAGATCCATATACTAATTCAAATGTCTCCGTCTAATAAATAATATAGGCCTATTTGAATATCAGATGGTGAATACTAAAAATAGCTAACTAATAACACATTGTCAATAACATACACTGTGTGTATGCGAACGGTCACTGACTTCGTATGACTGCATGAGTGCTGTTATTACTGCTTGGCATGTTATCTAAATAGAGGTGCCTTTATAACGTGCACTCCGCGCTGACACAACCTCTTATCTAAATATATGACGTCATCAAACTAAATAAAAGAGGGTTTTGAACTAATTAAAGTATCAATCCGCTTGTTCAAAATTTTCTATAATGAATTGTGTATGCATTTGACTCTATATTTAGACTGGTTAAGACCATGTCGTGATTTATTTCATTTATGTATGATATAAAGTTTTTATTTATAATTAAGTATGACATTATGCTGCAATATATGTTTTTGATTGAAAACATATTTATTCATTTAAGAAATGGATTGGGCACACGTTATGAAACTTATAGAAGACCTTTCCACGTAATATATGTCTACAGGTTATGACGGCTATAACATTATGCATATATCTTCCTACTTAAAACATGTTGTAAATGATGTTGTTTTGTCAATACCATTAAACATTTTAAGCATTTGGACGGAGTTGTTTTATTTTCAATGTCACAAATGTATCTTAATTGTGCTTTATAGTGGTATCATCTTGATCCCAAATGTATCTTAATTGTGCTTTATAGTATTATCATCTTGGTCCCAAATGTATCTTAATTGTGCTTTATAGTGTTATCATCTTGATCCCAAATGTATCTTAATTGTGCTTTATAGTGGTATCATCTTGATCCCAAATGAATCTTAATTGTGCTTTATAGTGTTATCATCTTGATCCCAAATGTATCTTAATCGTGCTTTATAGTGGTATCATCTTGATCCCAAATGTATCTTAATTGTGCTTTATAGTATTATCATCTTGATCCCAAATGAATCTTAATTGTGCTTTATAGTGTTATCATCTTGATCCCAAATGTATCTTAATCGTGCTTTATAGTGGTATCATCTTGATCCCAAATGTATCTTAATTGTGCTTTATAGTATTATCATCTTGATCCCAAATGAATCTTAATTGTGCTTTATAGTGTTATCATCTTGATCCCAAATGTATCTTAATCGTGCTTTATAGTGGTATCATCTTGATCCCAAATGTATCTTAATTGTGCTTTATAGTGGTATCATCTTGGTCCCAAATGTATCTTAATTGTGCTTTATAGTGTTATCATCTTGATCCCAAATGTATCTTAATTGTGCTTTATAGTGTTATCATCTTGATCCCAAATGTATCTTAATTGTGCTTTATAGTGGTATCATCTTGATCCCAAATGTATCTTAATCGTGCTTTATAGTGTTATCATCTTGATCCCAAATGTATCTTAATTGTGCTTTATAGTGTTATCATCTTGATCCCAAATGTATCTTAATTGTGCTTTATAGTGGTATCATCTTGATCCCAAATGTATCTTAATTGTGCTTTATAGTGTTATCATCTTGATCCCAGAAGTTTAATTAATGTGTCACGATGAATATCAAGAGCAATTCTTCCTGTTTTTTTTTCATCTATGCGTCCATGTTCTGTGAACAAACACTTACTATGTACACAGTACAACAACTTTAATCAATAAATAACTCACACTTTATTTGTGTAGCACAAATAAAGCGGAATATATTGATTGAACTGATCAAGTGTGTTTCAAGTAAATCAAGCTGGGCCACTCGTGAAAATATAAACTGTCTACCGCACTCGATGAGATAAACATGGTATTAGTAAAGAAAAGACAGATTATATATACTATATTTATTGATCATATACCGCCATGTAGATTTCTTTATTACTTAACACTCTATATCTGGTACCTGAATATTGTGTAGACCTATGATCAAATCAAGTTAATAGAACGTACATGTGAAATTTTTAACTGATTAACGTATAGTTCCGTTGTTCAAGGACCGATTGGGGCTCATTTTTACTTACATACCAAACACTATCAAAAGCCAAGCAATGGTTTATAATCTTTGTTCATGCTTCATGCGTTTTGTCTTATGTTAACGAATATTAATTCTCTCCCTATAGTGTCCACTCGTTGTCCGGTACAAAGATGACATCGAATACATAACGTTCAAAAACGTAGGCCTACTAGCCATGCACACAGCGCTAATCTGCTTGGCCGTTATCTGCATTTGGGATGACACCCCTTCGACTAGACCCCCTTTAACAACATCCTCGTAACCTCTCTGTTTTCACTTTTATTAAGTTCTTGGTATTTGAAACACTGGAAACAGAGTAATAAAAGCATATATATACATACAGTGCTTAAAGTACATATACATACATAGAACTATTATGAACTGAAACTGAGAGTAGTTCATATCTGTGGGCTGGTTTCTCTGTACCCGAGAAAGGGTGACAATTACGGTACTTGACAAGATAGTTTTTACCCGATAACGTTAACACTAGAACACAAGGTCAAGGAATTTGAACCCAGTGCGCGCAGTTGGATTTCTGCACCTATGGGGGTACCTTAAATATTTTTCATGTCTTTGGGTTATTTTCATGCCGGCTGAATTTTTATTCAGGCACATTTGATAATATCTGACACTGAAATATCTGTAGCATCAATGTACGTATAAAAAATGTCCGATAAGAAACAATGGGATTTAAACGTCCATTGTGTGGAGAAAATGTTTGTTAATGTCGAGGTAACGGGTTGAAACTTGATGTCCTCTGTATCAAAGTGACCCCTAAACAATCACATTGTCTCCCCACATCACGAGGATTCTATCTTACTATAACTTGTGGAGATTAACGATATCCGCCCGAAGTCATCCCTTCAGTATAGATTTCTTACAGGTGAAAATACATCACATAAGCAAGGCAATATGTAAAATATATTATATCTATCAAGTACAAGAATGAGCCAGATATCAAAAGGATATTTAAGTTCTTCATATGATCTTTATGACAGTGACCCTGTTATATCGCACAAGGTAAGATAATGCTTCTCTGAATTAAAGATTTTTTTTCATTTTTTTTCTCATTTTTTAAAATGTTTTCAGAGCATCCAAACAAAAATCAAACAAAGTCAATATTGAAACTTTTCTAAAATAATAACTTGATCTTGACTTGCTATATTTGTACAACAAATAGTTTGTCTGGCCCACACAACTTCAGGGCTTTGTTCCATAACAGCGAGCGCTTATAATCGCTCATTGAGCGCTACATTGAGCGCCCATTAATTTGACATGTATTATACATGGTGTATATTTTTAACCCGAGTACTATCTGTACATTGTAATGCCGATATCGAGTTCCTGTGACTAGTTTGAAGACATTTAATTACCGAAAATCGTTTAGTGGGTGACTTCATTATATATTGTTTACATTTGAATCACCCTTTCGTTCATTCATCCACCGTAGGACTGCTATGCTCGTTTGTTATTAAATCAAACACTACTCCCAAACTCCGGAACTCAAAGTCAGCTAATACTTTTTTTCGAATGAGAAAGAGTAAATCGCCAAAACAATCATGTCATTCGACCCTCCTCAAGCCCTAAAATCCTAAGATTTTTCAAATTGCTTTTAAACTTTTCATTATCTAACTACGCAGTTTCAGGCCTTTATTGCTAGGATGTCTTATCTGAGTGCACAGTGCGCTGCCTCGTGATAGCTCCTGGAGTGGGTCACATTTAGAAATCATGAGTCAAAATCGTGTGCTTATATAATACTCTCTTAGGTGTAAACTATGTGAACTTGAATGGCAAGGGAAATGGCTGTATTGTATATATTTATCCTTAAACTATGTCTTAGAAACGCGATCACGTGTAAATTATAGTGGCTGTAAAAAGGTGTCTCTTTTATAACTGTTTATATAATATTAGTAATGTCTCATGAGTATATAGCCCATACAAGGTATGGTACTGTCATCGTAAATACTTTCCGAAGAAACGGTGTCTTAAAATCTGTGTTATGTAAGCCAGTGCAGATCTGATATTGAAGTGATGTTATGTTTCATAACGTCCATCCAAACATATATATAATTATGCTACGTAAGCGAAATTCCTAATTCTATCGATCGAATAGCAGCAACACAGCTGATATAATCCGACCACGTGTCCTTACCTCGTTATAAGGACGGACTAGCCGTGACTTTCTGTAGCATATATATACTTACAAACACATGCGGGGAACGTTGTTATATTTCCTTGCTCAATATGTTACATATGACGTGTGTGATACACTGGATACACTGCAGTGTGTGCTCTAGTTTCCATTAATACAGTCAACTATTCAAAAGCTTGAATAAATCAATGTAATTAGCTGCGTAACAACTTCACCTTTACTTTGCAGATTTGCATTGCACAAACAAAAACAACAACCAATGCCAACGACGACACCCAATTTCCAACAATCACCTCCAATTATACAGTCTATAATGACCCTGAAGAAATTGCAAATGTGTTCAATAACTTTGTCACCAGACACAACCGCAATCGGTCCAGACGGAAAAAGGAAATAATATACCGCAAATAGTCTAACATTAATACTAACGAAACTATTCAATTTATCGCTTAGCCAGTCAGTGTTGGAAAGAAGCATTGGTTATACCTCTTTACAAAAAAGATCGGTTGACCTATGTCTGCTTAATTTCATAGCTAAAGCGCTCGACGAAGGAACAGAAGTTAGAGCAGTTTTCTGTGATATAAGTAAAGCTTTTGATAAGGTCTGGCATAAAGGAATCATTTATAAGCTGAAAACTTACGGTATCCAAGGCGAACTATTGAAATGGTTCGAAAGTTATTTAGAAAGTAGGATTCAACGGGTAGCAATTAACGGGTATAAATCCGATAAGAAAGCTGTACTGTACTGTACTAGCCACTTCTATTCCTGATATACATTAATGATTTTGTAAGTGATATTGACAGTAACATTCGTCTATTTGCGGATGACAATTCATTTTACGTTATCATTGAAGATCCAATTGTTTCTGTTTCTTGTCTTAACAACGATTTAGATATAAAAAAAAAATCACAATGGGCCCGTAAGTGACAGGTCACGTTTAACCCAAACAAAACCGAATCTATTCAGTTCATACGCAAAGTTAAACCATATGTGAAACCGAATCTAGTCATGGACGGAACAATCATACATGCAGGAAGTCCAAATTGTCATAAACATTTAGGCATAACACGCCAAAGAGACTGCGCATGGAATAAGCATATTGATGATATTGTACGAAAAATTCGCCCTATGATCAGTTTCTGAGGAGTTTCAAATACCGATTAACACGTAAAACCTTTGATACAATGTATAAGTCGTATATTTTGCCGATATTTGACCATTGTTCACACATTTGGGACAACTATACAATTATATATATTGGAAAACTTGCATCTTGATGTCCTGAGAACGATTTGTGGTGCCGTTCGAGGCACGAGTCATAATCAAATGTAAACCAAATTTCAGTCCCTATATGAAAAAATAAAAAATTAACAGTTTTTTTTAAAATGTACAACGGTCAACTCCCAGATTATCTATGTCATTTAATTCCTAATTCCGTTTATTTTAATTTAAACTACGGCACACGATGTAACCAAATTGCCCAGTGCTGCCTCAGACTCGGTTGTAGCGATCTCAACTCCGACAAATATAACAGACATGACAGACTATCTTGGATAGTTCATGCTGCTCATGTGGATATCAGACTGAAAACGCCTTACACTATTTTTTCACATGCAGTATAAATATGATCACCTAAGACAACATATATATGTACTTTTATATCACAGATATAGCCTAAGGCATTTTGTACGGAAACAAAGAACTTTCGCATAATAAAAAATTCAAAATCGACAATTAGTTGTTTCAGTTCACAATGTCATCACCAAACCACAACGATTTAAATTTTAACATTCACGTGATTGTTTGATTTCTAGTTCTGCATATGGGTCGGTGCAAGGACACATGCACTGAATCGTAGCTATTTATGTCTACTAGAGAATATTATTAAATCTTTACATTTGTTTAGATGGGTTGATAAACCATTCCAAACACAATGTTCGATGATTGCATGATTACAAGATAATATTACTGTTAACCTAATTGGAGCATGTATACATTCTGTCGTTTAAAACAATCTTTATAATTGACGTCACTTTGTATTTCATTCTGTATCAAATGTTGTATGGGAGCGGTGTTGATATAAGCTACACAGCTTATTCACCAATCCCAATTCATTTCATGAATTAAATATGTTTAAACCACGTCTGCGTCTTACCATAGGCCTAAAGCATAATTTCCCAATTTGGGGGTTTATCAATGGACGTTTTAGTGGGTTACCGTCGCTCTGTCATAAGCATATCAATACGGGGTGACAGTTAGTTTAGAAAGGATAAAATACAAGATGCCGATTATGCTACAGGCTGTACTGATGGCGATTAGCGACGACAACGATGATAAGAAAATTAACATTATAGTATGAACATTATATGATGTTTATGTCGATGACGATAACAATTTATACTGATCAAGATGACAATAATAATGATGATAATTATGATGATGATAACGATAATTAAGATGATGATAATGATAATTAAGATGATGATAATGATAATTATGGTGATGATAACGTTCATGCCAGACTGAGTAATGAAGCAGACAAAGATTTTATGAATGATCAACTTCTTTATTATCAATAGCGACGTTTCGGTATAGATCCTTATACAGTTATCAAGCCTTTGCTTTTATCATCTCTCCCAAATAATATGCTTGATAACGGTATGTTTCCGTTGGCTAGTAATTAGTCAATGAATTCGTTGTTTGGTAGTAAAATATTGAAGCCTACTCATTTAACATGCTCCCAGGTCAGATTAGCGCCAGACATGTCGTTCAATTATACAATTATATATCAGTTATGTCTGGTCATGCCGAGCATGTTTGACAATAGAACCACAACATTGTGTAGGTTTGAAATAAGTTCGTGCGATCACAATTTCACGTCGTGTATTCTAAGACAGAATTGAAACGGAACAGATTACGCAGGTAAAACCGTAACCACAGACGAATATCCATTCACGAATCTGTGATACCAAACAAAGATATGGACAACGAGATATAGTCATTACAACCCAAGCAAATCAGTAGCGTCGGATGAGAAATCGCCTAGTTAGGCCTAACCACGAGTAAATCCGGACTGATTTGCAACTTGGAACACTATTTTCAGACTTCATGGTTCAGTTGTTGCTCACGAATAATAACTCACAGCAATTGATCGCTTGCAAATATATTTTGTTTATAATAGCCTATATCAGTGACACATGTTGCTACTTTGGTTCATATTAAAACTAATATATTTTCAGTTCAAATTGAATGTTCAACCATAAGCCCTATAGGGCCTATATGGTATGGCGATAGGTCTATCCCAGAATTGAATGTCGTAAATAACTAATGTTTATCTGCCTGTACACACGGAATACCTGCGTGACAAGCTGTGCAATCTGATAAGTGCGAGTACATAACGCGTCATTCCTGGGGATTTATCTTCGTGCTGGAATAATTGCAGAAACAGCTGCTCACAAACAATTAGGCTAATTATACAGTTCGGATCTCGCCTTGCGGTCATTAAATTGTATTCCAAATTGGACATTTTACTCATATTTGCAAACTATTGACCATTAATCTTCATTTGATATAAAGTTTAGTACTGTTACAATCCTTGGGCGAAGAGAGCGACGGGCATATTTCAGTTGCTACGGTATGTGTGCATAGTGTCTGGCTCTTACGTGATTCCGTCTCGTGTTTCAGACTCATTGACAAATATGTACCCTTAGGTCAATCACGTGACATTCTCGCTTCCGATTGGCTAGCTCTTGACCGGGAAATTCTCACGCTTTATTATAGTTTGTTTCAAGAAAATGATGCTTAACGAGAGAAAATGCACAAGAATCTAAATTGATACTGAGGTTCAAATTTATGTTTTCGTAGGTTTGTATTTATTTATTAGATAAGCTGCAAAGAGTGACTTTTGTTGAATTATATTGTTTGATCAGGTAATATTCACCATGTAATTCATTGACTGTTGTGGTCTAGTTGAGCTCACTATTATATGAGTGAAATACTTGTATGCATTATTGTCGAAATCTCATTTGCATTCTCAGACTCAATATTACGTATCAATCAACTTCGTGATGTGGACTCCTTCTGAGAAATATTTTTATTATTGTAGAAAATTTGGTAAAAGAAGTTATTAAGTATTAAAATGTTACATTTGTTCTAATCTAAGTGGCATTTACCACAATGTTACCTGCTTATATTGGTATATATCACCCTGTCTGCATTGGTACAAATTAACTCGCGTCTGATCCGAGCCCGGGCACCATTCGTCAGCTACCTTAGACCCCTCCCCGAAAAATCGAAAAATGTCATTTTGTCACAATATTTTAGAACCAATAAACAATGAATTTGTTTCTAAAAATATGCCTGTTTCCAATTACCGACTCAATGAAAAACGTTCAGCGAATTAATGAAAGTAGCGCTTTGGATGCACGCAATCTAGATTGGTCACATTGATCACCGTGCAGTGGTACATGATGCAGGGAGGAACTATCGGCTGGATGGGGCCTATGCAGTTATTAGTTACTACGCAAGTTATACCACTGCCTAGCAGCCGATTAAGTTTCAACTGATACCGGGTAAAGAATTGGGGACAACTGTCCTCAAGCTCTGTGAAACATAATTTAAAAAAAAATGTTTCTGGCGTAAGCTGCATTCAAGAAACCCCATTATAATACCCATTCATTTTATTCTGAATTGAAGGCCACGTGGCCAAGAGAACAACAGGTATATCTGGACCACATGGCCTTCAATTCTGAATAAAATATATTATACTACCCAATTTAATCAGTAAATGTTTTGTAAAATTAAAAAAATCATCGCATATTATACAAGTTTTTACAACACAGTATCTTTGTTTAATTCATTACCGTTACCTTTTCCAAATATTTCAGATCCTTCTTTCCCTTGGCTGTCACCAGTAGCCCAATTAACATATTTAATACAACAAGTTTATCACAATCCACTTGCCGCACTTCTTTTTGTAAATGTTATAAATATGAAACATATTTTAACACACTTTAACTTTGGACAGTAGTGTCGCATAGGTCATTAATAGCCGGACAACACATGTCATTTGTCTTATTATGTATAAAACTTTGACTTTTTGTTGTTGATATTCTTTGTGACACTTTTAATTAGTAATACATGTTCATCTTCCACTTGTAAAGATGGAATGGTGCAGTGGGAAGGGCATCCTCGGTTACCCATGGTTTTATATATGCTATGGGTGATATAGTGGAGAGTAACGGAGCATATATAAAACCATGGCCATGGGTAACCGAGGATGTGGGAAGGGAGGCACAGGACACTTAAATTTTACCAAAAATATTAGACTACCGTGTATTGCTTGAAAAAACCCCATTATTTTCACAATGTTCAACCTGAAATCTTGATGAACTTTAGAGCAAATGGCTCTAATTTTCAATCGTATGTCCAAGTTTACATTTTTTTTATTTGGGAACTCAACAAGTTTTCCTGAAATCCTCTATAGAAAACGAAGCCTCGTTTTGGAACCAGTGACCTTTACCTTCCGGTTTATACACCTCGCGGGTTTGTTTGACAGAGCAAAGCTCCATCAAAATTATTATTATATCCTACATGTCGATGGCGATAGATTTGGGTGTCAAGGTGTTTGTGGCAGAAGTACTGGCTTCGACATTTGCCAGATTGGAGTTCCTAACTGGTAAGATTCATAATATGCCTTGACTGTCCGTTGTCGGGCGACATCACGCAGCTGTTGTGATGCAGTGACAGCCGACTTCATCACGTGGTTCTCGATATAACGCGCACTCGGTTTGTTTAGTTCCGGAATGTGCTTTTGTTTTCTTTATTTTGGACAACATAACCATTACTCGCATGTAAACATGATAAATGGATACGTTTGAATAATGTCCAAGGTCTATTCGTAGTCATTTTGTCGGGGAATAAAAAAAACATCGATAAAGAAAGGTTGACAGTTTATCCTCAAAATAACGCACTAATCTAGCTGATTATTTGTCAGTTGCGGTATATTACTTCTTGGTACATTATATAAGGACATATTTAATTAAAATTGTTTTGACAATGTACTGATTAAAATATGTTTACACTGTTCTGTTATAAGCATTTCGGGATAAAAAAAAAAAAACCCATTGATTTCAATTTGGCTGACTGTTCTAACTTACAAATCAAATGAGACAACACTGGATGGATTTGAAAAATCAACACAAAACATTGAAATCAAATAGACCTATTATTTTACAGTATAAATGAATATTCAATCTACTTTTGTAAGAAATATTTTGACATTTTTGAAGAAATTCATTGGAGTTAGTCATACAAAATAATAAGCTTGAAAAAAGTCTGTCCATAAGTAATTATCAGTATGTATATAATATGACCAGTATTATGTACAGTATAGGTTTTTGTTATAATATGAATCAGCAAAATATTTGTATAGTGGTTTATGAGTTACATGCGGGTAAGTAAATAAGAGTACCGTATTTCCTCAAATATACACCACTGTGACCAGCCCTGTGTTCAAGATCGCGTAGTGCTAGCGAGAATCCGCCAGCTGTCCAATAGTAAAGCATGGGCAGCACATGCGAGATCTCACCAGAACTAGCGATCTTGAACACGGGGCAGATCTCGAATAGATGCAGTCTCATAGAGAAGCCCGGGTTATGGCCATTTGAAAAAAATAGATGCCAGGTCTCTAATAAGACACTGGAGGATAAGATGAGCAAAGTTTTGAAAAAAAAGCAATGTAATAAATATTCACCGAAACATTCATATGCACTGAGGTTTGTCATAGTTGTAGTTCCATATGTTTGTTAGTTGGATGATTTATATTTGCTAAAAAGGATTCTTAGGAATATAGGGTATCAAATAGACGCCAGGACAGAAGAGGTCTGATAGATAGATAGATGCCAGAAATTATACATAGATCTAGTTTGTAAATGATGTTCATTTTATGAATGGAGCATCCATGGTCACTTTGCTTAGTCACAGTCTCCTTTTGTTACCATGATGTCATATGATTGAAAGTGTTATTGTTAACATGTTATTTCACTCAGTGAAAATAATGATTTTATTTTGACTCGTAAATGCTGTATTTTCACCACTGAAATATATAATAAGGTAGTTTACTTGTCAGACATGTAAGTTTATCATACCTTGGTGTCATGTGACATGTTAAACTTAATATCTATATTTTTTCTTTATGAATGTTGACATGTCCTTTCATAGTAAATTGTCAAATATTTCCTAAGCGGAAATTGTTTGTTGATTTACAAATCATATTTTGACAAGTTTAAATACAGAAAAAAAATATACTTGTATGATTTAATATGGAGAAAGCCAGAAAGTGTCATATTTATGAATATACTTCATGGAGAAATTTTGAGTATTTACATCTAGGCCTACGTTGTTCTCAATGGAAGTTAATATGATTAAGATACCAGTTGCATTTGCTAAAATTGTTATAACCCCAGATTCAACCAGTAAACATTTATTATACCTAGAAATTTAGACGAATATTGCATCTAGTAAATTAGATGTTTTATCTGGATGGTCATAAAATATTTGTTCTCATGATCAGAGATTAAAACTGAAAAATACTGACAGATAAATCAAATAACGTACTGCCATATAGATGTCAGTGCAGTACTGGAATGTGTTGTTGAGCCAATAGTACACAAGTCATGTTGATTTATCCCAGAGACTCTGTTGAATACTGTTAAGTGGAATGCAGTGGTGTAGAAGTTATCTACAGTAACAAGTCTACAGCTTTTTTTCCTAGGTCAGTGTGACATTTGCAATTAGAAATGTAAAATACTTTGTCAGTGTTGCACTATGTGCACGTGGAAATCAGGATGTTGATATTGAATGCCTCTGTCACTGTATGTTCATGATAAGGATACTAATTGTGGTAAGAATGAGGCACGTACCAAGGTTTTGTCAAGAACAAAACAGTTTGACATTGGCGCATACAAACTAATATTCTATTCTTTAATGTAGTTGTTTCATGTAACAAAATTCACCAAAATCGGCTGTTCTTTTAAAAGCCGTCACTGGAGCAGTTCGAATGTGATAGTGTAGTAAAACTTGTCATATTTAAATTGCCAATCAAGAACCAAGATTGAGACGGATGTGTTGCCCTATTGTGTAGAGAAAAGTTTGAAGGTTTGGAGAAAAAATAGGAGGGGAATATTATATCTCAAAAGGTTGGGATATACTGATAACATTAATTGTGTGACAATTTGGACAGTTTATGTCAGTGATGTTTTATGAAGGATGATGTGATAATTATTGATTTCCATTGTGAATCCCATGACCACTCGTCCTAAGATGGGACACTGCATGTGACTAAAATGTTCGTTAGACCTTATGAGTACCAAATTAAAAATCAATTTCATGTTTGTAGTGATTTTGAAAATTTATATCAAATATAAACCAAAGCAAGTCTGTCACATATGTAGTGATCCTAAAACAGAAAAGACAAGTCAAAGTAACAAATTGAAGAACTTTCTCAAGCTCCTTTATTTCAATTTCATGTTTCTAATTTTCGCCAAATTTTATTTAAGATTTAACATTAGTTTCACTCTGACTTTGATTTGACAGTGTTAAACTTAAAGTCTGGAATGAATACCACTAAATTTAAATATTCTCCATTTAGGTTCATACAACATCAAAACATGTAAACATAATATTGCATTGATTCTCAATCAGCAAGTAACATAAGTTCAATATATACCGTATACTGGCGTATAGGCTTGTTTCCTCTTAGAAACGCCCAGGCTCTTATTTTTTCAGCACCCCTTGACCCCACTGGTGCTTGAGGCCCGGTGCTCTTTGGAGACCCAGCTCTTATTTCAAAGTTTAATAGAACATTGAAGTTAACTATAAAGGAAGCATTAATCTAATGGTTAAGTCTCGGTGCTTATTAGAGACCCGGCGCTTATTGGAGGCTCGGCACTTATTTTTCAACTACCCTTATCCCCCCAGCATTTATTAGAGGCCTGGCGCTTATTGGAGACCCGGCTCTATTAGAGGAAATACATATTCTAGGTTGAAATTGATACCAACCTCAAAGCTACAGAGGAATTGTTCTTGAAAATGTTCTTTTTATGTTGATTGGTAATCATTGTAGAATTATATTCTCATAAAAATATAATCTTACCTCTATTTCTATAATACGGACATGGCCCTGGCGAGAACACGTAACACACTTGTTTGGCTAGTGAAAAGTCCCGACTGGTAGTCCTTTGGGCTAGTTGAAATTGGAAGACACTCTGATCGTGAATGCTTGTGCATTTTGGTTTGATAAGGCTAATTTTGACCCCTGCTACAGGCATGAGTGTCTGTTGTGAAATTCTTGACATGGTTACACTGTTCAACTCCATTGGAAATATGAGCCCCATATTAAACTGAGCATGACAGTGTTCTAGTCCTAGATTAATGATTCAATTTACAAGATCGCTGCTAATGGCTGCAATACTGCTGAAGCGGCGTTAAACAATAAATCAACTCACTCACTCAATTTTCAAGAAACACCAACAAAGGAAGCGGGTTTCCGTTACCTTCCGTTGACGAACTTCATATATTGTTGGTGAACCGAAATGGACAGTATCAAATGCTGAATATATTGGAGAGAGATATGAATGGAAGGAATTAGAATTGTGCTATAGAATCTGAACAGAATGAAACAAAGTTGTTCAATTTGTTCATGCAATGTGGAGTTAGTTAGTGACTGATGTTGCCGGAGAAACTGATGCACATACTCAGCCACCAGCTGTTCCATTCTTTGTATTCTGTTGCTATTGGTGACCAAATATTTGCGAATAACTTGTGTTAAGCCATTATGGAAAACTATTTATTTAATTCTACAACATCAAACAATACTTATTCTGATGACCTACAGAGTCCATTGCTCTATTATTTTTCAGTTGAAAGCATTTTACTTTTTTCATTCCAATGCTGGTGTGGTTCATTATCTGGTCTGATTTAATTATTGATAAACTAGTTGGAGTATTGTTGACAAATCTTTATGACAAAAACAATTGTGAAACTAGGATTGCCACGGCAATACTTAAGTCTTCAAGACTTCTGCTTGACCTTGAACTCCATGTTGGACTCTCGGTTATTCATCAGTTTCTCTGCTTTAAAATGGGCTATCAAACATGTCTCTATCTTCAGTAGTTATTTTACAAAAAATCTCCAAAGACAATGACGCTCTGAAAATGGACCCCTACATGATTTTTTTATCCCCCGCCAACATAGTTGGGGGGGGATATTGAAATGGGCTCCGTCCGTCCGTCCGTCCGTCCCGATTTTGTTTCCGGAGCAGAACTCGAAAACTATAAGACATATCTCAACGAAACTTGGTGTGTGGAACATTCATCATGTGCAGATGTGCCTTTTGGGGTTTTCAACTTCTTCAAGTTATTTTTTTGACCGTTTCCATAGAAATGTTACCTAGAATTTCGTTTCCGGAACAGAACTCGAAAACCATAAGACATATCTCAACGAAACTTGGTGTGTGGAACAATCATCATGTGTAGATGTGCCTTTTGGGGTTTTCAACTTCTTCGAGTTATTTTTTTTTACCGTTTCCATGGAAATATAACTTAGAATTTCGTTTCCGGAACAGAACTCGAAAACTATAGGACATATCTCAACGAAACTTGGTGTGTGGTATAATCATCATGTGTAGATGTGTCTTTTGGGTTTTTTATCTTCTTTGAATTCTTTTTTTTGAACATTTCCATGGAAATGTAACTGAGAAATTTGTTTCCGGAACAGAACTCGAAAACTATAAGACATATCTCAACGAAACTTGGTGTGTGGAACAATCATCATGTGTAGATGTGCCTTTTGGGGTTTTCAACTTCTTTGAGTTATTTTTTTTTTACCGTTTCCATAGAAATGTAACTTAGAATTTCATCATGTGTAGATGTGCCTGAAAGGCCTGATGGGCTTATGGTATTGCACGGTGTCCAGCCGTCTGTAAACTTTTCACATTATTTTCCATTAAGCCTTCGGCTAAGCATATCAATCTAGCATGTTGCTCCATGTTCCATACTTACGCTATTTAAAGAGATTTTTTGCTCTAATCACGTGTCAATCACGTGATACCCCCTGCGCACGCACACGGAAGTGTGGCGCCAGCTGATCATTCTTGCTCTAGCGTTCCTACGGACACGACGCTCTGCTTACCTCTTATCGTGCTTGACACAAGGACCTTCGGTCGAAGGTAAGCCTTTTGAGTTTTATTATTTCTTTTGTGATGACTGTCGCCTAGAACGTAGTTCGGGCAGTTTTTTCACAGTCATTGTCCGGTGCTGTGAACATAGTTCCAGTAATATTTTTTTGTAGTCTTGCCGGACTGGTTTGTGCACGTGTTCTTACACGTGGGTAAGGTTTAAACCGTTCTCAAAGGGCTGAGTTCCCACTCTCTTAATAAGGTGTGGTAGTGTGCAAACCTATTCATCTACTGCTCTATATTCTCGGTCCCTGTTGTGGCGAGAGAAATACGGAATTTGTTCATTCGAATTGACAGGTACGAAACCTTTTGTTCAGTCGAATTGAAATTTAAAAAACCCCTTTTGTGTTTTTTTAGATATGACCTCTGATGTCGACCAGGATGTGTTGTCCCTTGAGGACGAAGAAGCGAGCAGTAGCTTCGACGGGTTCACAGCTACTGACTTTCAGCAGGCCCATTACAAACTTAGAATGAGGGATGTCCCAGCTAATGAGACACCAAAAGACAAGCAAAAGGAGAAGCCTAAGGAGAAGGCCAAGCCTGACAAGTCTCCCCGGGGCAAGTCGGAGAAGTCTACAAAAAATAAATCACGTACCAAGAAAAAGAGGAATATTGACATTTCCACACTTTCGGAGTCTGACATTGTTAATCTCAAGAAGAGACTAGGGTTTCAAAACGAAACTAATACCGGTGACCAACCCGAAATTCTTGATGACTCAGGGATCGTGGATCCCGACTGGCCGGAATGTGCGCAGGAGTTACCTAACCCAGGGTCACAGGATTGGTTCGACGAGACGGAACCCGATGAGTGGGCTTTGCGAGGTGATGCAGTGAGGGATAGCCTCGCCAAGATGTTAAACATGGCATTCACGGCGCAGTGTTCCACAGAGGAGGTTGTACAGAAGTACAAGATTCCTGTTAACTGCGATAAATTGGCCCCCCCTTTAGTAAACACAGAAGTTTGGGCCGAAGTCAACAAGAAAGCACATAATGATGACAAAACGCTCAGAGAGGTACAGAACCTGATTACAGCAGGCGTGTTGCCAATCTTAAAGCTGGCTGAAGACTCTAAACTAGCAAAGGAGACTAGAACCTGCCTCCAGGATGCCTTACTTCTGTTTGGTCAAGCCCAATTTGCCCTTAGTATCAGGAGACGCTACCTCCTCCGTCCGCATCTTAAGCGCACCTACGCAAAACTGTGTTCCCTTACTACACCTATCACTTCTCTCCTTTTCGGGGACGACATCGCTAAAGAGATGAAGAGGTGCCAATCCTCTATCAGGGTCACCCGAGACGCCATGTGGGTTTCTTCCCGTGGACGGGGTTTCCAACAAAGAAGAGGTCGGTATCAGCCATATCAGCAGTACAGCCAGTACTCCGGTCAAGCTTCGAGGAGAGGTTTTCAGCCGTATAGAGGGCAGATGAGAGGCAGGACTAGGGGTAGAGGCTGTCCAACTGCGACAGCAACGACTAGCGCCCCAACCCCAAACGAGTAGACTCCCAAGTCAAGGTGGGTACTGTTGGCAAGATCAAATTTTGTCTTAATGAGTGGCTGGAATTCACTAACGATAGATGGGTGCTTGATTCTGTAGGGGGATACAAGATCGATTTTATCGATACTCCCTGTCAATACTACCTTCCCAGGGAGATTAACTTTAATGAGTCTGAGAAACAGATAGTGGATAGAGAGGTTTGTGAACTGATGATGAAAGGGGCAGTGGTTCAATGCGCCCCCGAGGAGGGGGATTTTGTTTCCAATATCTTCCTCACGGTCAAAGCTAACGGCAAGTTCAGACCAGTCATTAAAAATTTGAGAGACCTCAATCAGTATGTCGTTTATGAGCATTTTAAGCAAGAACATTTTGGTATTGTGCTGGACCTTATCCAAAAGGATGACTACTTCTGTTCTGTAGATTTGAAAGATGCTTATTTTTCGGTCCCTATTCATTCCGATTGTCAGAAATATTTAAAATTTTTCTGGCGAGAGCGGATGTACAAGTTTGTGGTCTTACCTTTTGGGTTGAGTTCCTCCCCACGTGTTTTCACAAAAATTTTGAAACCGATCTATGCTCATTTACGAAAATCTGGTATCAGATGTCCTTATTATATTGACGATTCTTTAGTTCTGAACGCGTCTAGGGAGGGTTGTGCTCAACATTCAAATACCCTGGCAACCACACTTGAATATGTAGGTTTCACGGTAAATAGAGAGAAATCAGTTCTCATACCGTCTCAAAACATTACCTTTCTTGGGTTTATTATCGACTCAGCCTCATTTAAAGTGTATCTCCCCGAGAAGAAAGTTGTAAAAATTATTAACGCAGCGGTGAGTCTGCTCAAATGTAGACGGGTGATCATCAGAGTATTGGCGTCATTTATTGGTCTAGTCGTCAATGCGTTTCATGCGGTCCTGGAAGCCCCCTTGTATTATAGGGGTTTGGAGAGAGACAAGGTCTTAGGTCTAGAGTGTAATGGTTCTTTTGAGGACAAGACTTATCTGAGTGATGAGAGCTGTACGGAACTTTGCTGGTGGCGTGATAACGTCCGGGCGTCCAACGGCAAGATTATCAGACCAACCCCTATAGGATCTGTGGTTCAAACAGACGCTTCACTTGAGGGCTGGGGTGCATTTTGTGTGTCCTCTGGTTCCCAGGCAGGGGGTAGGTGGTCTGAGACTGAACAGGGTTCTCACATTAACGTGCTGGAGTTATTGGCTATATCTCTGGCTCTGAAAACTCTATACTCAAGTGATTCGGATAAACATGTCTTGGTCCAATCTGATAGCCAAGTGGCTTGTGCTTATGTGTCAAATATGGGTGGAATGGCGTGTAGGAAAATGGATAGTATGGCTAAGGAAATTTGGTCTTGGTGCTTAGCCAGAAACCTGTATCTGTCGGCCCAATATATCCCAGGAAATGAAAATGTGGAAGCGGATTATCTATCTAGACACTTTTCGGATTCCACAGAATGGATGCTAAAAACACAAATTTTTAGGAGAATTTGCGACATGACGTTTGTACCTAATGTAGATTTGTTCGCTTCACGACTAAATAGACAACTAGACTGTTTTGTTTCATGGAATCCTGAACCTGAGTGCTTGGCGGCTGAGGCTTTTTCGATTCCCTGGACTGGGTTTCTACCTTACATTTCCCCCCTTTCCAGCTCATACCTAGAATTCTTAATAAAATTAGGGAAGATAGAGTCGAGAAAGCTATTCTGATAGTGCCATTTTGGCCATCACAGGTCTGGTTCTCTGAACTTATGCATTATCTTGTTTCTCTCCCTATCAGACTCCCCAGGCACAAGGACTTGCTGACCTTGGCCCACAGCGGAGATCTACACCCGATGGCGTCAACTTTACAGCTGACTGCGACTGTTGTCTCAGGAGACGGTGCTCTCTCCAGGGACTTCCAACACAAATTACAGACACTATCCTCAACTCCTGGCGAGCGGGGACTCGCAAACAGTACGACTTGGCTTGGAGGAAGTGGGTGGTTTGGTGCAGTGGACGGGGTTCGAATCCCATTTCAACGACTGAAAGTGTTGTCATGAACTTTTTATTTTGTTTGCACAAGAACGGAAGAGCTTTTAGTACTGTGAACAGTTATAAGGCTATGCTCTTAGAGACCCTTAAGTTAATAGGGAATTCCTGGTGCTCTAACTTGTTATTTTTACCTCGGTTTATGAAAGGAATTCAAAACGCAACACCATCTAGGCCAAAGTATGTGTTTACTTGGGATGTCTCAGTTGTTCTGAGGTTTTTAGAAACGCTGTTTCCATTGAGTTCGTTATCGCTGAAAATGTTGTCTTTTAGGTTAGTAACTCTTATTGCCCTAGCTATTGCACCTAGGGCTCAAACGGTGTGTGCACTTAATGTGGATAACATGCTTTTAAGTGCTGAACAGGTCAGCTTTTGTTTCACGAACATTCTTAAGACTTCCAGACAGGGAAGATCTTACAAAGTATATTTTAAACACTACCCCAGGGAATCGGTGTGTGTGATGCATACGTTACTTCATTATCTCAAGGTGACAAAGGATCTTAGATCCTCGCCGCAATTGATTATCTCCTACAAGACTTTTCTTCCTGTTTCGACAAGTACGGTTGCCCGATGGTTGAGGCAGGTGTTGTCTCTGAGTGGGGTGGATACCGATCGATTCAAGGCGCACTCCTTCAGGGGGGCTGTGGCTTCGGCTGCACTGCGGGGTGGCTGCTCGCTCAAGGATGTGCTTGACACAGCTGACTGGTCGTCAGCCAAGAACTTTCATAAATATTATTTCAGAGAGATAGAAAGTCAATCTTTCTCTGAGGCAGTCCTGGGATGACTCCTGTATTCCTGCAAAATATCTGACAGATATGTCTGAATAAAACATGGTACTTTGAAGGTGATTTTGTCTTCTTTAAAGATGCTAGATTGATATGCGTAAGCCGAAGGCTTAATGGAAAATAATGCCCCCCCATCCAAGATTTATTGATGGATGGGGGTCATTATTGGAATTAGCCGGAGGCTAAGCATATCAAGCTACCCACCCTACTTTATTTAGTAGTTTGTGTTTACCCGCCCTTTTCTTGTGGCGACAATCACCTTCTCTTTAAAAAATGATCAGCTGGCGCCACACTTCCGTGTGCGTGCGCAGGGGGTATCACGTGATTGACACGTGATTAGAGCAAAAAATCTCTTTAAATAGCGTAAGTACGGAACATGGAGCAACATGCTAGATTGATATGCTTAGCCTCCGGCTAATTCCAATAATGACCCCCATCCATCAATAAATCTTGGATGGGGGGGCATTTTGTCT
Organism: Gibbula magus; assembly: GCA_936450465.1. Taxonomy (NCBI): domain Eukaryota; kingdom Metazoa; phylum Mollusca; class Gastropoda; order Trochida; family Trochidae; genus Gibbula; species Gibbula magus. The sequence continues at coordinate 12,265,793 of OW388289.1, forward strand.
TCTTCTCCAGAACCACTTTGTCTAAGGAGCTGAAATTTTGTGTGTTGTGTTTAGTTGAAAAAAGGTTCATAGTCACTGTTATTCAACAACTATTCTTCTATAAATTTTCCCAAAGGCGGGGGATATGGCCGACTCTGTCTGCTTGTTAAGATTAAGACAAAATGGTTGATATTTTCATGTTCAGTTGCAACAAAGAAAATATTGTGCTTTAATTTCAACTTAAGTAGCTGTAATCATCATTTAGATTGCATACATGATTAATGCGTTATGTTTTCTGAATATTCAAGAAAATACTCAAAAATGCTTAAAGTTTGACCCCTAGACAACGTTTGCGATGTTCGGGGGTTAACTGTCAACTTTTTGATGAAAGGGTTCAACAGAAAAGTTGTTGTTCTTGAATATTTGCATCCGGAGGTGTAAATACAATGAAATTATCTTAATTGGTTAAGCAGGTTTGATCCTTTGAACTTTGCTGAAAATGGCGTTTTTCGAAAAATGACAATATTCTATGACTTGTCACATGTAAAGTATGACAAATAAATGCTTGAAAATTGTTTCCTTAATAATATGATATCTCTCCTTCAAAATGAGCTATTAAACCTGTTGGTATCTTTAGTGGTTTAAGATAAAAAATTCTTCGAAAATTATGCCCCTCAAAAGTCCCCAAAATCACGAAATTTCATTCATTTTGACAAATGCGATAAATGTGGCCTAACTATCGACTTTTACATGATATAGATCTGTTATAGAAATGTTAAGTGATGTATTGGGGTCAGATAGTCATAATTATCTTTGACATATCGTCATCCCTTACAGAGTAATGCCCCTTAAAACACAAGGTCGAAATTCGGTCTTTTTAAAAATGACCATGTTCAATGACGAATTATTAAAATTCTAGGATGAAATCAACAACTACAACCCTCTGAAGAATTCATTTATCTTTAAAATAAGCTATCATATGTAGCTGTACTCATAAAATTGAAAAACGAGAAGGTTTTCTTAGACGGGTACCCCAAAAACCGCAAAAGTTCACACAAAATTCAGTTTTTTCGAAATAGCAAAAAATCTATTGTTCCGGCAGAAAAAAGACCGTCGTCCTTTTTGATGGGGAATGTTGTTGCACACATTTTGGTGAAAATGTTGTGAAAATATTATGAATAGTTTCCGAGCTATTAAGGTTTGAAGTTTTGACTTCAAGGGGAGATAACTCAAGAAAGAAGTCGAAAATAAAAAAAGTGGCCCGTTATTATCTAAGTTGAGTCACAGGCTAGCATCCCTGCAAATGTCATGCGAATCAGCCCAGTGGTTACTTCAGAAAGCTCTGGACAAAAAAAGTACAAATAATAATAGAGAAGAACCAGGATAATAACAATAGGTCTTCCAGACGTAGTCTTGAAGACCTAATAAGCCTTAAAGATTTTATCTGATCCAGATCATGTGTTACACAGGGATTTTGTTCAGCTTGCTTCTTGAAGGAGATATTCATTACAGTATGTTAAAACCAATAGAGGTTAAAAAAACATTTCTTTCTCTCAGCATTCCTTTCGGCATTATTATTAGATCTTTGACAAAGTTAATTGTATTTATCCAGAGTTTCATGCAATTATTATCCCGTGCCCAACAAAGTTGACCGGAGATAGTGTAATGGGCTCCGTCCGTTCATATGTTTGTCCATATGTCCTGAAATCCTTTACGGAACAGAACTAAAAATACGTAAGGTATACCTCAGCAAAACTTGGTGTGTGAAACAATCATCTTAAGTAGATATGTCTTTTGGTATTTTCAACTTCTTCGCATTTGTATTTCCCCATTTCCATGGAAACGCAACTTGGAACGTTTCCAAAGCAGAACTAAAATAAATGAAGGCATAACTCAAAGAAACTTAGTAAGTGGAACAAATCATCACATGTAGATGTGCCATTTTGGGGTATTTGTTGCATGAATTTTGTATTTGTCTGTTTCCATGGGATCATAAACCCTAAACTTTTCCCTACTTTTTGGGAATGTAGTATGTTACAAGCCATATAATGTGTTTTTTTGTTTTTTTTGTTTTTTTTTTCAAAAATTTATTCACATGAAATTGCCACGATTTAGCAAAAGCCTGTACATGACCACGTGGCGAGTTTTCCAGGCGGTTTGTTATTAGTGAAATAAAGATGTACATTTATCAATTTCTGTTTAACATTTATCTATAGCATCATTCAAGGTTGTTACTAATGTTTCCTTAAGTATATTTGCCTTGTCATATATTATCAAATCACGTTTCAGTTCTGAAATAAAACTATCAAATTTACATTTATAGACAAAATATTTGGCAAATAAAATCACAATATTTAGAGTATTCTTGTCTGGTTCATTTTTCACACCATATAATACAATTTATTTTTAAGAAATCTAATAACTGTTCATATTTTAAAAAATGACTTATTTATCACACTCTTGTTGAAAATATCTCCCTCACCTTGTCTTGTTAGTCATATGATATTAACCCTTAACATGCGGGCGACGGAATAATCCGGGCGGGCTATAAGCGATTCGTAGGTACTCCAGTACGGATCCCGGATCGCTTACTTAGAAGAATTCACGCCTGTCTATGTACTGGGCTAGCCTCCATACCGGGTCCCGAGTCGATTGTTTCCGCGACTCGCTGCATGAGAATGGCTGTATTTATGCCTCGCAGCCCGCAATGAGAATAAAACTTTCTTCAGTGTCTGGTCAGAACGTCCAGCAAAATTCACACCAATTTGCGTGTGCATTGTTGACCCGTAACGCATCGATAATTAGCTTTACAAAAGGCCAATTTTGTCCTGCTTCGCTCCGATGGCTACACTGCCCGGCGGCTAATTAGCACCTAAGTGTCTGCACTGCCCCGGGGTGAGATAGGCCCGTACAGGCTTATCTGTCTCGCATCCCGCCACATGGGCAGATAGCCTATGCTTATCTGTCTCGCATCTCGCCACATGGGCAGATAGCTTCTAATTACGGGAAGATATTGCGATAAGCTACCTTTCTCTCGCACTTCGTATCATATGAACCAATTGGTTGTTTTCATTTTTTTTTATACCAAAATAAAGAGGAAAGAATGGCCTTTATTCCCATATAAAAATCGCAATTGCGCTAACATAACTGAAAATACAGCAATCGCACAGAGATAGCCGACTTTCGCACTTTTGAATTTTGATACATGTGGCGCATTTACCCCAACATACCTCGGCGCTCTATTTCTAAGAAACTACTTGGGATATTTTCATAATTTTTTTATCAGTATATAGATAAAAGAATTGTCTTCAATTCCATATAAAATACGTGTATTTTCGGCAATAACTTTTGATGCGCCAGGTGTCGCGCAGAAGGTGATATTCGGCTTTGAATAAGTGGCGCTCTTAGCATATACCATCATTACGGGCTTTATAACTTGTGAACCGCAAGTCCGATTTTTATAATTTTTACATCATTGTAAAGAGAAAAACATTGTCTTCAATTCCATGTATAATGCGCATGTTTTCGGGAAGAACTCTGCATGCGCAAAGCGCCGCGCCAAAAGGTATAATTTTCGCACTTCATAACTTTTGAACCGCAAGTCCGATTTTTATAATTTTTACATCATTGTAAAGAGAAAAACATTGTCTTTAATTCCAGATATAATGCGCATGTTTTTGGGAAGAACTATGCATGCGCGAAGAGCCGCAATATTGATGTACGCATAAGTGAAGAAGTATGATAATATATAACTAAAATACTGTTCTTTTGATACGCAAATATAGAGCTTTATAAACGATGAACAACTGTCATGACGGAATTTTGTTTCCAGTTTTGGAAAAAAAATTATAACATAAAAGTGAAAATATATTTGAGTACGGGACCAGCCGCTCGGGGAAAAGCCTTTTCGTGGGAATATTTTCTCAGGAAAATATTTCACTTTTCGGAGTTTCTAAAAATGCGTGAACATTTTTGTTACTGATGCCATTTGCGAAAGGTTTTTATTTCTAAAATTCAAATGCGAGGGCGCACCTTTCCAAACCATTTGAATTGAATTTATTATTTTATCTTTTACATTATTGAATAAAAGACGTTTCATTCAATAAGATTTGAAGAATTATTTATATGTGTAGCGGACTGAACTGAGCAGATGGAGAATTTGATTCCTCACCACTTTTATTACCAAAGTTCTTTTGTATCACAATTACTTTTTTAGGTATTAGTTTTTTCGTGAGCAGGGGAATTTCCGACGGGATTCGCCATGACATAATGAGAAAAAATTCCCATGAACATGGGCGTGGTCCGTCATCTTCGGGACCGACCCACAAGTATAAATATCTACCGGGGGGTGCGCGGACCCCCCCGCTTTTGGGCGCCACCCCCCAAACTTTTTGTGCAAATTATTTTTTTGTTTCTACTTTGAAATAAAGGTTCGTGTCATTCCGAGGTATGAAGGTTTCTGCTATATATGTCGAGAGGGCATGGGAACCCATTCCCAATAGAATCCGGGGTTCGTCCCATAGGATTGTTCCTCGGAGTCTCTCGTTCTCAAAAGAGAACATGGGAAACCTGTCCCGCGATTGAATCCGGGGTCCGCCGCGGAAGACGGGGACGGGAATTCCCGGAGAGCATGGGAGTATGCTCCCATGGGTCCGGGCTCCGCCTCGAGAGACCGCTCCTTGGATGCTCTGCTTCTCGAAAAGAGAAGTCATTCGGCAACTGACAACCCGAGCTTCCCTGACATAGTAGTTTATTTTCCGGGCCTCGCGCCCGGTGCTACACGTCGCCGAGGAAATCAGAAAATGGTCCGTTTGACATATGCGTCGGAAAAATCGGCGCGATGTCAGAAGCCGTCGGCGCCGTCGGCGCTTGCGGCGCAGTCGTCCTAGATGCGCCGGGAGGTTCTGAAACTGGCAAATGAACGTCCATGAAGCTCACATTCATTATCTCTGTATGTTTATTGTCTCTAATCACATGTTATATGTTGCATACATCTAACGCATTTTCAATCATTTACAGGTTGAAGCAGAATGCTGCGCGGACGTGGACGCAAGGCCCTGCGACGGCCTAGGACGTTGCATACTAGGACACGCAGCTTTGAAGCCGTTACAAGCGACGACGACTTCATCAACGAGATCCATGCTGATGAAGCCTCTGATATGGAGTCAACTGACAGTGATGGTAGCAGTGGTTTAGACAGTGATGATGCATATGATCGGGACACTGTAATAGATAGTGAACATGGTGACACAGATGCTCTGAGTGATATAGAGACAGAGATTGCCAGAAAGATTCTAGCCGCCGGTAATTCCACCGAAGAAGACTTTAGTGGTTTTGAGGAGGAGTTTGCCGAAATACCACAATATAATCATGATAATTCACAGACGTTTGATGAGTGGGTGGATGGTCCGCGGCCACGTGTAAACTTGCCTTTCACTGGTCAAACTGGGTTGCGCCAGTTCATAGAACTTCCTGAGAACCCTGAACCTATTGACTTTTTCAATTTGTTTATACATAATGATGACTATGAGGATATGGCAACGGAAACCAATAGATATTTCAAACAAGCAATGGAGGACAAAATTCTAAGACCCCGTTCAAGAATGCAACAGTGGCAAGACACTAATGCAGAAGAGATGAAGGTATTTGTAGCCATGACAATTGCCATGTCATTGGTTGTGCAGAGAAACTTTGCTGATTACTGGTCAACAAGTGATGTTACCTCAACGCCTTTCTTCGCCAAGTGCATGCCCCGAGACAGGTTTTGGCTTCTTATAACCTACCTACACTTGGCTGACAACAGGAGGATGCCGGGCCGTAACACCCCGTGCTTTTCACCAATAAATAAACTGGGACACTTGTATAACCGGATAGTTCACCGTTTTTCAAGAGTGTATAAACCGCATCAAAACATTTCAGTCGACGAGGGCATGGTGCCCTGGAAAGGTAACTTATCTTTCAAAGTTTATCTTCCCGACAAGCCTAAGAAGTATGGGATAAAGGCTTTCATGTTGTGTGACTCGCACAACGGATACGTTTGCAAGTTCAAACTCTACACTGGAAAAACGAATGAACCGGTTTCTGAAGGTGGCAAAACTTATGATGTAGTCATGGACTTGGTGAACGACTACGTTGGACAGGGGCATCACATCTTTATGGACAACTACTATTCGTCCACAAATCTGTACATAAATTTGTGGGAGCGGGGAATAGGTGCCACGGGGACGTTGAGAGCCAATCGAAAGGGACTTCCTGATTCAGTCAAGAAACCTAAAAAGAAAGCCAAGCAAGGGGACATGACAGTTTCTCACAACCATGGCCTACTCGTTCTTCGCTACGAAGATAGAAAATCAGTGCTTCTCATGTCTACTGTTGAAGATACACAACTTGAACAAACAGGGAAGAAGAACCGGGCAACAGGGGAACCAGTTCTCAAGCCGCGCATTGTAACAACGTACAACAAGTACATGGGAGGTGTTGATCGGGCCGACCAGATGTTGTCGTACACGCCGTTCCGAGTGAAGACCCTGAAGTGGTGGAAACGGGTTTGGTTTCACGTTCTCAACGTTGCCATGTTGAACTCTTACATCGTTTATAAAGAATATAGCAAAGATAAACCTCTAAAAACAAGTCGGGAATACAGGAAGGCTTTGGCGCAACATATAGTAACATTTGCGGACAAGGAACAAGTTCCATCACTTTGCAGACGTCCCCGTGGTCGGCCGAGCACGAGCGACGAGAGTGTCACTCGTCTTCATGGACGTCACTTTCCGACGAAGATTGAGCCTGTCGGAAGGAAGAAAAACGTCACAAGGATGTGTGTGGTATGCTCTAAGGCAAAACGCGCCGTCCTCGCAAAACAGATTGAAGAAGGCAATGGGCCAGCAAGGAAGAAAAAACGAGTAGGCAGAGAGTCTTCTTATGAATGTACAGATTGTAATGTTTCTCTGTGCGCCGCACCATGCTTCAAACTGTACCACACCGCCACTGACTATTCCAGGGCTTACATCACTGCCACGGAAAAAGAAAGAAATGAAGAAGGGAATGAAGAAGAAGAAAATTGAAAGTAAAGAGAGCCGAAGTGTGGACTAGTATATACACATTATATACATACCTTGTTAGGTCCCTAAAGCTGTTCTGCGCACAACCGCAGGTAAATATTGTGTATATTTGTACATAAATGCATTGTAATTTCATTGTAATACATGTCATTGCAAATAAAATATTCTTTATTTTATCAAAGAGACAGAGAAAGTGAATGCGAGCTTTCATTGGAAGTTCAGCCAGAACCGCATCATAAAAAAACACCCATAAATGCTGAACCGGGTGGCCGATTTTCATAAAACTTACATGGGGTAAAGAGGAAAGATTCGGCTTTGATTCAATATAAAATTTATACATGCGCACGAAAAACTAAAGTTGCGGCACGTGCCCCGATATGCGCGATAGTCAAAAAGTTGCCTCAAAGTACCGAGGGTACCTTCATTTGGCACGCTATAGCTTCCGAACGAAGTTGCGCATTTTTTTTCTTTTTACATCATCGTAAAGAGCAATAAATTGTCTTCAATTCCATGTATCATATGTATATGCGCAGCGAAAAATAAACATGCGGCAAATGATGCGCCAGATGTCGCAAAAAGTTAGTTTTTCAAAAATGAATTTTCTAAGTACTGGGGGTGCCTTCCTTACGCTCTTCATATATTGCGAACCATTTGACGTATTCCAATAATTTTTATATCATTGTAAAGAGGAATAAATTGTCTTCAAGTACATACGTGTTTCGCATGCGCGCGAAATAATTTACGATTTTATAAAGCTGGAAATAAAGACAAACTTTACACCGCGCAACATGTATTGCGTTCGCCGCGGTGATTAGTGTATGCTGTGCTCATTAGTACCCATTAGTTCCACGCGCGCTCGGCTCTGGCACCCTCGAGGAGGTCTCGAGGAGGTCTCGAGGAGGTAACGGTACTGTAATTAGCACAGTCCCGGGGGGACCAAGCAGTGCCAGTAAATTGGTGCGCGTCGGGACCATTCACGTGGTACTGTCGGGGTAGCGTCACTCTCCTTTGGTTGGTTATATTTTCTGAACCATAAGTCGTATTCTAATAATTTTTATGTCATTGTAAAGAGGAATAAACTATCTACAAGCACATATAAATTTCGCAATATGCGCGCTCAGGAGTTTTGATTTCATGAAGCTGGAAATAAGGACAAACTTTAGATGACAATAGAATTATAACCATAGGTCGCATTCTAATATTTTTTATATCATTGTAAAGACAAACATCTGGTCTTCAAGTCCATATAAAAATTTCAGTAGCGCGCTCCAAATTCATGATGTTATAAGGCCCGAATTAAAGACAATCTTTACAAAGTAATAGAAAAGTAAAGAAAAATCGTAAAAAAATAATTCGAAGATGCGGGTATAAAGCAACCATTTGTGTACGGGTGCCGCGACTTGAATTTGTATTCAACGCCCGTATATAGCCCGTATTCACCATGTAGATGCGGTATATTTCGTAAAAACGGTACCGGAATCGCCGCCTGGAAATTCCGCCAGCAGAGCTCGTTAGTGCCTAAGCTCAAACTACTGCTGCGAGCTGCGAGCCTGTAAATTCCGCCACAGGGGCTAAAAAGGGTAAAATATATATACGCAACGTAAGGGTTAAGAATTATTCTCTAGTGTTGAAAGAACCTGGCCGATATTTGAAACACCATCCATACGAGTACAAGGTTGTGAATTCTTGTGACAGGTCCAGGACAATCCCTCCAAGCATCATTGTGTAAAATTTCAGTTCTTTTGTAACCATGTAACCATTTGTAAGTTGTAAGTGTATTCAAGAACCTGATACCCAAGGACAGTTAGTGTGTCCAGGAGCCAATGTAGTGGCATGATTGAAAATTATAATCATATAACCCTTATTAAGAAAGATAGTGGGGACTTACTTCCATTTGAAAGCAATACGATTCCTCACCTATTTCTTCAAAATCGTGACTCTTTTCTGCATGGAGGGGTGATACATACCTCCTCTAGATTGGTTCTGGATTGAACACTGTTATGACTGTGTTATGATGTGATGTGATATACAACAACACAATAATGATGCTATCCAAGACTGTCTAATAGGAGGTGTCTGTCTCTGTTGCAGCTATGGTGCACAACCACAGGGGGCATGGCGGCGACCACCCAGACATCAACCCCTAAAGAGGGGGTCAAGTATGAGGATGTCACGTCTCTCAACAGACAGATGGTAAGTACTTCTCATCTAGTCCAGTGGTAGATTCAGGGAGTTCAAACCCCTCCTTTTAAAATATCTGGATCCACTTATGGAGTCACTCTGTAATATGTTCTTGAAGTAGAATTCTGTCTTATACCCATCCTAGATGATCTTCTATCTCTGCTCACATTGTGACTAGCTGACCTCTTATTGTCACGTTGACTTTCAACTTTCTCAGCGCTATGAATGCATTAACAATAATAAGGTGAAGCTGTGGATCCCAACACATCAATTGATTGAGCTGAGTAAATGAAGCATGTCAGGATTGCTGAGATAATCTAGGATGGTCCTCACTTTTCTGTTTCTGTTTCTGTTTCTGTTTCCATGATTATTGTGCGCTTTGGTTGTAATATTTTGAAGAAAACAAGCCATGAATGGTTTAAAGTTTAGATGTTTAAATGAATTTTAACTCTTATCAGATTTTCTTACTCACACAGCTTGGCTTCCTTAGATTTATTAAATATTAAACTTTAGGGCCACATGTGTTTGTTTTCATATACATTTCTGGAATATAACTCATGACCAAAATGTAACTTTTTTTCATTCTAATAATAGACAGGATACAACAATGCAATTACCATTAATCATCTAATGTCAAAACTATTTGAAACAAACCTGTTGAATCTGATATTGTTCATCCTGAATTATTAATGCAAAGTGCACAACAGCTGAACATTTCAAATGTTGAGGTTAGATAAATGTAGATATGGATATAATATACTGCTTTAAGTGATGTTTATGTTCTTATAATCATTAACATTACTGATATGACCAGGAAAAACACCTCCGAATCGTTATTGGCCATCCCAGACCAATATGGGACCCGCAAGTTAAGGGTTAATGTCAAGACATTTGTTAAAAAAATTTTATTTGATTAAAATTATTATTTCTATCATATTTGATTAGAAAGTAGAAGAAATACATTTATAGTTTTTATGTCTGAAGTTAATCAAAATTGTTACATTGTTCTGATTGTTTTGTTTTTCAGTGTTGTATTGTTAATTGTTCTATTGTATTTATATATTGTTTTATATGCTCAGTGATTTTTCTTTCAGCTTCATGGAAGTGATGTAAGATTGGAAGGCTTGATTTAATTTTGATTTACTCCCAACTATTTAAAATTTCGCTTTGTGGTACCTCGTATTACCCATATTCAGTAAACTCACACAGCTTCACTTCTATTCTAACCACAAATGAGGCATGAGTCTTTGACAAACTTTGGGACAGTCTGGATAATACAATTTGCATGATTAAATCTCTAATGATTTCTAGTTTGACTCAATGTGAAAGAGCATGTTAGAAAAAAACAATTTTGTTGTTATCAATCTTGTAGGTGCAAATCAAGAAAGGGTGAATGGACCAAACAACACTGAAAAATCAACTAAATGACTGTTGCATGCAATTTGTCTTGAAAAATATTTGTATCATTTCATTTATGTATTTTTATTGATATATATGAATAAATACTATGTATTTATATATGATTCATTAATAGTTGAAGCTAGATAGTTTATTTACTGTGTAAAACATATGAAACTCATATGTGCATTCAACAACTTATCAAGGCTAAATCAATAACTGTTAGGTGTCAAATAGTACTTTATTTATTTTTAAAAAAAATGAGTTTGTTCCCTTGGACCTTAACTTGCATTGGCAAACATTTTCTTACCGGTATTTGGTTTTGGTGCCAACATTCCTTTATAATCTCACCCTTTACTTTGAAATATTTGTATGTCTATTTTGTTGATAATCTTAATTTGTAGTCGTTGTTAATCATTTCTCAATGCTAATAGTTTTCATTACACATATATTCAGGTGGAACCAAAGTGATGTTACATATCACTTCCTGTGTATCAACCATTGTTTCTGCAATATTTCTTGTATTTCATTGTCTAGGACATCATTAAACAATTGTTTTCAGATAAAGTAGGCGATAATGAGTGACAAAAAGGATTACTGTTAAAAGTGTGTCTATTCTAAAACAATTGTGATTTTATTATTACCAGAGTGAGATAGATGGAATTTCATCATTTGTTTGTTCATTAGCCATGAAACGGTTTAATACATAGTATGTCAGTAAATAACATCCACACCTTTAATGTGAACATAGACAACATCGAGAGGATATGCCTTCTCCTTCGTTACATTGATAGGTATTCCACTTCTAAATATCCTTCAAAGATTTCACGTTACCAATGTTTATACGAAGTCAACCAGAATTATCCTCCTGTTTTGCTGTTCTGATTGTTGTTAGGGTAAGGGTTATAGCTATAGATCATTGAGTTTGATTACTTTTCATTTGGATGTACACTCAGTTCAAGGGAAGCAACTCTGTCAACCATACAGGATGAATCTATCGTAGATTCGTAATGCAGTATGATGTTTGCTACCTTGAGAATATTTGTCTGGATCACCAGAGATTACTTGTTAAGGAGAGATGGGACGATGAAATAAAATATTTTAGAATTCTCCTACTTTTAAAAAAAAGCATGTTTATTATGTCTTTTATCCAAAAATGAAAATAAATTTGGTGGTCATCGAATGATTTAAAGAGTTACCGGCATTATTAGTAATACCCCTGTCACCAAATTGCGCTATTTTGGACCGATTTCACCTACTTAAATGAAGCACACACTTTCAATGTATATTTTGAAAATTAATGACACTGTTAAGGGAAACAAAATTAGATTAAGCTCTTTTGAAATAAAAACGGCAATTTTAAAATCGTTTTTTGCATTTTCAACAGGATTTTTCACTGACACACATATTTTAGATATTGCTAAAATTGTAATATGATGTGTGCAGTTGAATAAACAAACGAATTCAGAAGTAATAACAAGGGGTAACCAAACATTTTTCATCACTTAAACAGCATTTTTAAAATTACATACAAAAACTTAAAAACCTGATGTTGGGGCAGTTTTGATCAATTCAAGCGTAACTTTGACGACCAATCATGTAATTATTTAATATGCTTGATGCTAGATGGAAGAACAACTATCAGCCAGGGATCACTTTAGGCAGGGATTTGGGGATATTTACCCATCGATGTACCAAGATATCCCATAATGAATACTGACAAAGGGAGAAAATCCCATTGCAAAAATGTAAAATTCTTGAAATCATTATTATTATTTAGAAATATCGTGATCATACAAGGTGATTTATATTCATCACTTACTTGAGATATGTATGTTATTGACACATGGTCACATATTTACCGCGAATATAGATGACGATAACGACATGTGGCATGTCATAAAATGACCATTAAAAAGTCGTTGCGGTAAATGTAAGCGCTTTCCATTTGTTTATCGATAAAAGTAAGCTTATAAAATGTAATTTATTTAGAGACTTACTCACAACAATAAAGCGTCGCAAAATGTTACCATAAGTGAGTTTGATTTAATTCTTTGTCCCATCTCTCCTCAAGGAGAGATGGGACGATGAAACAACATATTTTAGAATTCATTTATCTTTTCAAAATAGCAGGTTTATTGTGTCTTTAATCCAAAAATGTAAGAAAATTTGGGGGTCACCGAACGATTTAAAGAGTTATCGGCATTAATAATAACACTCCCGTCGGCAAATTACGCCATTTTTTACTGATTTCATGTATTTTCAACGAATAAGCTCGGAATTCTTTCAAATACATTTCAGTTACATACGGGGATGAATAGCTAGTCTATATTTTGAAAATTAATGACACTGGAAAGAGAAATAAAATTAAATTAACTACTTTTTAATTAAAAACGACATTTTTCTCATCGTTTTTCGCATATTCAACAGTATTTCTCACTGACAAACATATTTTAGATATTGCTTAAAATGCAATATAATGTGCACATTTGAATAAACAAACGAATACAGAAATAAAAATAGGGGGTCACCGGAGGTTTTTCACCACTTTAACGTCATTTTCTAAATTTCCTTCATAAACGTAAAAACCTAACGTCACGGCAATTTTGATTGTTTCAAGTGTTACTTTTACGGCCTATCGTGTAATTATTATCGAACAAACTATCAATCTAAGAGTGCATGCTGAAAGAATAACTATCAGTTGATTATACCAGGTGAATTAAATTTGTCAGTAACAAAAGATACGTATGTAATTCGAATAACACACACAGTAACATATTTACCGCGAATATAGGTGACGTTAACGTTATGCGGCATGTCGTAAAATGACCGTTAAAAAGGTGTTACGGCAATTTTAAGCGCTTCCCGTTAGTGTATGGATAAGCGTATGCCCCAAACAACGTAACCCATATATTTTAAGACTTATTCACTACAATAAGTTGTTGTCGCAAAATGTTACCGTAAGCGAGTTCGATTTCTGGGTCCCATCTCTCCTTAAGTTGTTTCCTACTTGACTAAATAGGAGGTAGTATTGATGAAGATGAATTCTACAATTCTGACAGAATCTGTCCGACGCACTTGTTTTAGATTGTACATGAAAAAGGCACTTGTGAAAAAATAATGCTTCTTTGTATATATGTGAATGAATCCTGGCATATATTCTAGCCAGGGATGAGATTATAGTAGCTGCAATTTTAGAATATATTTGAAAAGACTTATATTAATAAACAAAACTTTAGTCTTTATTTCCATGAAACATAAATATTTCTGAGGTAATTACAAATATCATCAATCTTGCCATACTAATGTTTGTTAAATTTCAAGTTAATTTTGACATCTATTCTATTATAAATATTGTGTTTCTAGGTTAGATATAGATAAGATTTCTACCCTTAACCCTGCATGATATAGAGAGACATATTCCACAATATTGCCTGCCTTATTAACTGTCCTGAATTACAGCATTGTATGAGTTGTGATGCCTGTTTGTTGACCTCTCTAAATGGTTTAACAGCAAGAAAGTCAGCAGTACACCTAAAGTGTTAATGATGTTTCCAACATTGATGATCATGCCCGTAATTGCTCCCTCCTGGTATGTACCGTTATATAGGGTCAACACAGAATGATATTTTCATGTCTCATTTCCAAATGTGAAATTCATTAGCAGAAAGGAAATCATTGTGTTGCTAGGTAACAAGAATCTTGTTTTTTTTAGATAGTAATTTATTTTTCTCGAATGTCAAGTCAAGTCAAAAATGATTTGAAAAAGGCCAAGTAAAAAATGATTAGATGATTATTTGAGAAGATCCAAAAATAAAATGTAATTACGGTATAAGTTCTTACCATAATTTATCTAATATCTCTAAATGAAGTCGGTTATTGTATGAAAGAGTTTTATCGGATTGGCAATGACTGTTGTCAAAATGTCATTCATCTCTGAAATGTTAATGTTGTATGTTTATTTTATGAATGTGAACTGGAGAAGACTGGAAGAAGAGACCATAAAATATTTCAGACACCACTGATCATATTCTTAATGCAACTAAGTAATGTCAGAGATATTTACCCTTAGAGTTACAGTATTTATATGTTACCTGTACCTTTACTGCTGGTGTAATTCTATATGCCTACAAATCCAAAACTTTTAATGGTGCAGTGGTTAGCATGTTTGACTTTGGATCAAGAATTTTTAAGATCGTGCCTGAGGCTCGACTACTTTGTCTGTTGTAGAGAACAGTTCTACATGCAGTAAAGTTTGTTATTATGCTATGCTACACTGAATTTCAGGGCAGTACAATCAGAGCCATAAGAGTGTTGCTTACTTTGTCCCTATAATAATACTAGCAGCCGTGATTTAAGTCAAATACACTTGAAAGCGGGGGTAAACTCCAAATTACCTCAAATATTAAACTTGGTAGCAAGTGAGCTCCGGAGGAATGGTAATACACTAACCACTCCAGCAGGTTCAGAATCTATCCTTGTGGACTGTGTATAACACTATACCAACATCTTCATCCCCCTCTATCTCATGTACGGTAGTAGGGGAGGGTATTGCAAAGATTTTCCATATTGCGATGTACTGCGATTTGAACCCTTGTGTTATGATATGTATTGCAATATAGCCCTTTTATCCTCATTCAGTTATTTTGAGAGCTGCTGAATTATATAGGATTTTCAGAAATTCAGTGACATTAATTTATTGGCACTTTCCAGTTCGGCAATTTGTGGGTTAAAATTGAAAAAGTACCCAACCCAGCTCTACTGTAAGAATGTTAACTACAATTTAAAGCCTGTGTCATCCTGACTTAATGCTCCATGATGATATATCATAGTTGAGCAGATTTGGTATTGATTCTGTGATCAGAAGAGGGATTCAGAACCTCAAATAGTCTGTTTGATGTATTGACAGATAGGTTTATGCTGTCATTTCTCATCAATATATTGGGCAATATTCCTCAATTCTTTTCCCTGTTATTTTTTACCATGTAAGAATTTAAAAAAATAATAATCAGTATTTGTATCTCTATCTTTGTAGATTCTATGCCTTTACTTTATGATATTTTATTATCAATGAATATTACAACTTCCCAATGCAAGGCATAACTCTTGCCAGTCGCCATTACTGGCTGATTTAGGCCTTGCAGTATTTCCTTAAGAAATCTGTGTTTAGAAATCCAGGCCCGCTATGCATTTCTTGTGCAGCGATTTACTATCTTGACACAACAAAGCGAGGGAAATACCGCAAGGGTTAAATCAGCCAGTAATGCAGACTGGCAAGAGTTATGTCTTGCGTTTGGAAGTTGTGAATATTAATGAAGTGCATCATTAACTGTGCCGACAGTTGCTGATATAACGCTAAACAAACAATTGCTAGATAATACTAATAGTTCTGATGTACGTTTACCTACTGTACAAAGGATCATAACTAAACATTGGTGCTTCTAATGATTACAAAGTATTTCATTCAAATGTAAGTCAAATGATGGCATTAAATCTGTGTATCATTTCAGCTTGAAAAACGGTTCAATGTGCAAAAAATTATAATTCTTCCCTCAATGATCTCTTGTGCGTCTTTGTTGGAAGGCATGAGCTGTAAATCATCTTATAACTTGCCCCGAGCTGCTGTCAAAGTAATCCAAAGTCTTAAATTTTTCTTTTTTGCCTTTGAGTCTCTGGTATTGCTAGCGTCTGTCTTTGATTTCAGAGAGCAAAGATATCATATGGTAAACATTTGCTGATTCTTCGTTCTTTCAGTAAAATTCTGTCTGTAGCCTTGGCGTATGATATAAAATTTCCTAGACATTATGTGAAATAGCCTCTTTCAGATAGATTTGCTACATATTTAGGTCTATGAGGTCAGATTGGCATGATATTGCATGGTCCACCATCTGTCATGCACTGCCCCTTTTCTGACTTTTCCTTAGCCAGAACTATTGAACCCAGGAAGTTGTAGTTTTGTGTGGAGTTACCTTCTGCCTCAGGCATCAAAATTTGTACATTTGGTCCTGACCCCTCCTCAAATATTGACATGGCAGGCATTATCTCAAAAACTTCTTCTCCAAAACCAATTTTAATAGAAAACTTAAACTTTTAGAATAACATCGTTATAACATTGAAACTGTAGTTTGTACATTTGGTCTTGTCACCACTTTCTTCAACTAATGGCTTGGCAGGGTGTCTCTTTTGTAACCTCCTTTTGACTTTCCTCAAGAAACGAGTCAGGCAAGAAAGGGGTTAGTCATTGGATGAGTTAACTGAGCACTTAGCTGTTCTAAGCGGATATTAAGGCCATGCTGTTAGACAGTTTTTTGACCAATGTGGATTATAAATTGTAAATTAAGTGAATGTCCAAACCCCACTACAGACCAAATGCCCTGAAACTTTTGTATTTGTTATGTCAGTCTTCAAGAGATATTAAATCATGTACTGACTAATGAACTACAGGGCCAATGGCTCTACTGTTCATATAAGATTTTTTATATTTTAAATGTTTATAAATAATGTAGTCCAGATCCTTAGGGGAAATGATAACCTAAGTGGTAATGACAACTTAGATTGCTCAGTTTCTGGCTTTATTTCCATTAGTATCAATTTTAAAACTGATTGACATTTAAAAATAATTTGAAGTTGTGATATTTGAGTTTGGTGGAAGGCAATATGAGCAGTGTAATTAGTGTTGCAGTGTTGTCAAGTGCAGCCTGTCTCACAGCCATGTGGAACATTTGGAGGTATTCCCTTGCTGCTGCAACTCTAATTGTCTCATTATCCTGGCTTTGAGTGCCTCCCAGAGACTAATGGGGCTGACCATTGCTGCCAGACTTTGGTAGGGACAATAAGTTTTGAAGACCATCAATCTCTAGTTGGCTCTCGGAGCTCACACTGGTAGTTGCTGGTCCATTTTGGGTTTCAATGATTCACCTGTTCTCTGACAGTCTTTCATAGTACCTATCACAGAGTCTGAAATTAGCACTAGTCTGTTAGCTCATGGCCAGTGAAAAAGAAGCTGGACTTGTAGAGTAAAAACTGGTAGTCCGAAGGAATACTTAAAAGTTGATGTGAAATGATCATGGAGATGTATTTGGGTAGCTGGAATAAGTCTGGATTTGTACTTTTAGAAATGCACTTGTCCAAATGGTTACTGCATTAAAAAGTTAATTTGGACCCCTGTATCCGATGTGGAATATTCAACATTCCTTTAAACTGTATGTCACATGTATGATTTTGTATGTAAGATAGCTTTACAGTTATATTGATCAACTGGTGTGAGATATATGTACAGTAGCCTTGAGAGCATTTGAGATCATGATCTATTATTCATTCTTAACATTTCAAACCATTGGTCAAACATATGGATAATTTTTCTAAATGTTTTAGATAGCAATTGAAAATTGTGTCACAAAATTGTGCTTCAAATAGTTACTAATTTCTTCCAGTGATCTTTTCTATAACACTTTGACTGCTGAATGAATTCATTCTTAGCTATTCTGAATACCTAGTCATTTAACAGGAACCACAACTCATTGATAAATTGATAAGTCCCAAATTGGCCACGGACTGAAAAGGTAGTTTTATTAAATTAATTACTGGTAAAGAGCTAATATCTAATTATTTGTCAAAGGTTTGCTGAGGTAAGTTGAATTTGTGAATAGGCAATAGTGGATGTCTTATTTTAATGATTTATTTTAAATAATTTTTATGATAATTTCCTTCATTCAATAAACTGGAATGATTACCTCTGAATGAATTTTACACAATCATCATCAACCAGTAGTTTTGAACTTCATATAGCATTGATTTTCATGCAGGTAATATATTGGTGTCAATAATGTAATAAACACGGTAGTATCGAACAACTCTAAAGCCAATCCCAATTGTTTATAAAGATGCTAACATGGAACATTGGAAATAGATTTCATGTTGCCCACATGACTTATTGTTTTTCAGGTAATTATGCCACTTTTTCAAATAGTATCAACTTTTGTGTCACTGTTTGAAGGTAAAATAGTATTTCAATGTAATCTTGTCTCAGACAGGTTCTATCAATAGTTCACCAAACATCTTTTGTACTTTGTGGTAATGAGAAAAGTTGACAGTTGTAATTGATGGATAGTTGATGAGAAGAATTTGAGATCGATGATGGCTACACCTAATTGATACCTGCAGTCTCTGCTTTGTGATCTGTGGACGACGGTAACACAATAACATTGAAAGGGAGGTCACTTTGACTTGAATAAAATCAAGGTATCATGATAAGGATAAAAAATCATCTGCTAAAATCAATCTTGTTTCAGTTCCAGATCTTTCAATTTGGCTGTAATGATTCCCACAATTAAAAGTATTTTAGGTAGACTGCATGTATGAAAATGGTGTAACATGAAATTGAAAAAAATTAAATATTTTTGTGTCAAAGAGTATTTTGATCCAGCAGTGCTTGAACTTGGCCAGTCTGACATCTTCTGTTTCTAAGGAATCAATGCATGTAAATCAACCAATGAGAACCAGCTTCATGATCCAGATGTTGAAATATAATCATATATTAGATGCAAATGCTGTAACCTCATGTCTGAATTGATTAATCGTCACAATACATTAAAAGGAATTAGGACCATACCGGTACATTTAATTTTATTCCCTCGGTGATTTCAAAGAAACAATTTAATTCTTCATAGGATAGATTTTTTATTCCTTCAGCTGACAATGTGCATGTATTAACCCTTCCTATGGTAATTTGCTATCCTCCATGACAATATGAAGTCAATTATGTAGTCTACAGAATTCTAGGGATTGATGGCATCTCCAGGAATAACAAAATAGTTTGTATTGTTGCTGAGAAGAAGCTAATTTATAGGCATTAAATTAGAACATGTAGTGGGAAAGGAAATGCAGAGGACAAGAATCATGGGTGTGCATTGCTTAAAGTAAAAATGAATTAATAAAATTTCTGTTTTTATATAGTTTTTGTCACCTAAATCTTTAGGAGATGCAGTTATGATGAAAGGAATGGGCCAAACATGTTAGAAACAGTGCATCGTATGTGTCTAATTATAATGTTTCTCCCTCAAGGCTGTATATGAATTATTTAATGTTAGCTTTATCTGTTTCAAGGATAAATTGATTTTCGTACATTGCAAGCGAATAATGTTTGCTGAGCAAAATACAATTTATTATTAATAGAACATCTCTGTTTGAAATCTATTTTGGAGATTATATAATAACAATATCAGAATAGATAATGACTGACCTTGGTTTTAATGTAAAATATATTTTTGTCGCTATTATTTATCCGTCATCTGATATTTGTTGTTTATTAATATCTAACAAGATAGAGCATGTTTATGATTTGCAACATCATGCAATGATTGTGTCAGTGATAGCTTGCATGATAACAGTGTTAGCATCTTAGTAACACCTCATTCACTGCAATAATGTCCATTCTTATCCTGGCTTTGCTCAGTCATGAGCTTTAGCAACTTTGTCTGCTGTAGAGAACATTTCTTCATGCAGTTCGATTTTTGCCCATAATAGTAAAACAAGAAATTTGGACAAATTAAATAATAGGCTGTTTATATTATTGAATATTGATTATATCCATGCACAAACATACAATGGCTCAATTCCACATGGCATTCAAATAAAAAAAGTATTTTTAAAATGGGGTTTTCTTCCAATTTTCACATTTGAATAAAGTGTCCAATAATATGAGCTAAAACTGCTTAAGAGGCTTTTAAAAATGGACAAGATTGCATAATTTTTAAAACTTGAGTTCATATGGGGTTTTAAAGCTTTATTGAAGACAGGAGATTTTGAAACAAACAAAAAATTCAATTTGCAACTTCAATTTGCCACAAAAGATTAAAAATGTAAAAATAGTTTACTAATTATTGATACACAAAGAACCCCAAAACATGTCAATTTGAAAATTTGTCCTTCATAAAG
Source organism: Gibbula magus (assembly GCA_936450465.1). NCBI lineage: Eukaryota > Metazoa > Mollusca > Gastropoda > Trochida > Trochidae > Gibbula > Gibbula magus. Next base: position 12,286,348 of record OW388289.1, read on the forward strand.
TTCAGCAACAAACTTATTAGGAGCAATAATGGTATCTGTGGAAACCTGATCACATTCATTGCTATGATATCTCTTTTCGACAAAATTGAAGTTTTCTCCTTATCCTAAATCAAATTATGTCCTGGAAAAGGACAAAAGGAACTTTAATGGTAATGATTTTCATTTGCAGTTGTGTTTGTTTTTATATAAAAACATAACTTTCTCCTCGTTGCAACTTTAATGAAATTAATGAGAAGGACAAAACACCCTTGATGATTATAATAACCCATTACAATCATGGGAAATTACTGGCTTATGAGTTTCTTATTAGTAAACATGATAAAGGGACTTTGAAATTGATATGGAGCTCGGGCTGTTGGTGGATACAGACAGACCTGCTACTTCTAGGATTCAGACGAGGTCATGTTCGATCACTTTAATGTCCATGTAATCTCTTCATTCTTCTATCCTAACAGTATTGACTTTCTAAATAAATCACGTTGTAAAAAGTAAGACTAATAAATGACACATTTAAAGTTAATTAAGTCCTTTGGACTTACTAATAAAGGACTTGACAAGTAATACATCAAACAGAAGTGGATCTAGGAATTTTAAAGTGTAGGGAGGGCACTAGGGGATGGTTCGCTACGTTGGTTGTGCAAGCGTACACACGTGCAAGAAATTCACTTAAAACATTATCTTTTGGAATTTTTGTAATGAGATTACTGTATCCCCATCCCCTCCTTGCATGCAGATCTGCCAATGTGGAAGACCGAGTAACCTCCAAGATCCCACTAAGTGTTCATGACCAGTTGTACATTATTCCATGTATATTTTTCAAATGATTTCCAGAAAATCTGATTCTGGTTTATCTTGTGCAAATTTTATGCAACATAGCTTAATCCATATTTTTGTTTGTTACTAACGTTCACCAATAACTTTCGATACTATTTTACCTCTACAAACTGGCATAGCGAAATTCAGAGAAAGCTACTGCTGGTGCATGGTCCATGCTTGAAGACATTGGACAGCCAACAACAAGCATTTGATAATATATTCCTTGTCAAATTGTTGACTGGTTGATAATGTCCCAATAAAGTTGACATTTGTCTATTTTCAAAATGCAGACTTAGTTTTTCCAAAAGACATTCCCCCCTTCAAGCAAATCAAGATTCCTACCTTCCAGATAGTAAATCTTTAACTTTTAAATAGTTAATGGTAACACATGCTTATGACACCAGTGGGCAACCTGCTAGAAACCAAGGGATTGGCCTTCAGAACCAGCTGACAAGCAGCATGAGAAAGCAACAAACAGGGAGCATGGATGTCAAACATCTCAATCCTCGGCCTCATGCAGCTGATTTAGACAAAAGCACTGCTCAAACTAGAATCAGCTTGGAATTGTACACTCAAGGGACGGCAGAAACAGTGTATGATAAGCTTGTTGAGAATGGAAGACTAAGAAATTTAATTATCATCAGCACTTTATGACAACTGACACCTTTTTATTTGGATTCTTCATGGCTTGGCCTACATTCCTCCCAGTGGGCCTGTCTCTACAAAATCAGTAGGATCCCCTATCAGAATTTGTCTTACTTGCCACTCACAGAAATGAATCATTTTGACCCCAAAGACAAACTGATATTCACAGTATTTAGCCTTTGTTCAATGTTCAATATCTAATTATACCCCCGCTACGAAGTAGTCGGGGGTATATAGCGCTCAGCGCGTCCTTGCGTCCGTCCGTCCTTCCGTCCGTCCGTCCGTCCGGAACACTTTTGGTTCCGCTCATAACTCAAATACTACTTGTTCAATTGTTATGAAACTTTATACATGTACACTTTATGGTCCCTAGATGTGCCTTTTCTATGTTTCCCTCAGATTCCATGATTATTTTTTCAGATTTTCCACTTTTAAGCGTCTTTGTGTGCGCCTCTATGGTCACACTTTTGGTTCCGCTCATAACTCAAATACTACTTGTTCAATTGTTATGAAACTTTATACATGTACACTTTATGGTCCCTAGATGTGCCTTTTCTATGTTTCCCTCAGATTCCATGATTATTTTTTCAGATTTTCCACTTTTAAGCGTCTTTGTGTGCGCATCTATGGTCACACTTTTGGTTCCGCTCATAACTCAAATACTGCTTGTTCAATTGTTATGAAACTTTATACATGTACACTTTATGGTCCCTAGATGTGCCTTTTCTATGTTTCCCTCAGATTCCATGATTATTTTTTCAGATTTTCCACTTTTAAGCGTCTTTGTGTGCGCCTCTATGGTCACACTTTTGGTTCCGCTCATAACTCAAATACTACTTGTTCAATTGTTATGAAACTTTATACATGTACACTTTATGGTCCCTAGATGTGCCTTTTCTATGTTTCCCTCAGATTCCATGATTATTTTTTCAGATTTTCCACTTTTAAGCGTCTTTGTGTGCGCCTCTATGGTCACACTTTTGGTTCCGCTCATAACTCAAATACTACTTGTTCAATTGTTATGAAACTTTATACATGGACACTTTATGGTCCCTAGATGTGCCTTTTCTATGTTTCCCTCAGATTCCATGATTATTTTTTCAGATTTTCCACTTTTAAGCGTCTTTGTGTGCGCGTCTATGCTTACACTTTTGGTTCCGCTCATAACTCAAATACTACTTGTTCAATTGTTATGAAACTTTATACATGGACACTTTATGGTCCCTAGATGTGCCTTTTCTATGTTTCCCTCAGATTCCATGATTATTTTTTCAGATTTTCCACTTTTAAGCGTCTTTGTGTGCGCGTCTATGGTCACACTTTTGGTTTCCGCTCATAACTCAAATACTACTTGTTTCCAAGAAGGTATTAACACCTCATATACATAGCTTCTTTCTTATAAATCTGGTAAATGATTTTGACATGTTCACATTCAAGGTCAAAGGTCAAGGTCATGAGTGCTTTAATTACTACAATAATCCTTGTAAACATGATAACTTCAAACGTTTTTGTGCTGTCAGGCTCTTATTTGGTATATATCAACTATGGAGATAGACCAAGATTTGAAAAAGTTTTCGCTAAAATCTGTCAAAGGTCAAGGTCACAGCAAGGTCACAACTTAAGCATGCTATTGTGAATATGCCTTATGTTAACAATGAACACTTTGAGTCATTGCATGATTGTTATACACAATGAAAAGTAATCAGTGATGGTGTGACCTTGAAGGTCTAAGGTCAAGGTCAAGGTCATGAGATATTGGTTCAGGCCATGTTAATCCTTTGATCCAATTTTGAAATCAGAAATAGGTTTTAAGAACAAACTTGTGAAAAGTGACCCCAGTGATGATTCAACTTGTTAGAATAAAATGAATAATGAACAAATTTTGGTCCAAAAAAAATCCCATTTTATTTATGCTGAGGAGAAGGCGGAACAGGGAAAGGCGAGACCCAAAGTTTCGGAGCTGCTCTGCTTTTGCGGTGTCCCGCAAACGCTCTTCTAGTTGTTCAAATGTTACGAAACCACTTTGACTTTTACTTCTAAAACATGCTTAGAGGTGTAATACTTACTCTGCTTTAATAATATATGTTATGGTCTTTTCATACAAAAGTTTAAACATTGATACCCTTTTGCTATTTTCAAACATTTCTCTTTGACCAATGTTAATGTAAAAGCGGGGGTATCATAAGTGAGCTTTGCTCACTAATTCTCTTGTTCTTTCAAAATTATAAAACAAATCTGTTTTAGTTTCCTAAAACACTTCTGATATATGCAATTGATTTGTTTGAAATAACAATTCTATTCATTAATACAAACAGTACTTCTTCATTCAGAACTTGTTCAAAACATTTTGACTTGGCCGTATATTCATTTTGGTGAAGGAAGTAAAAATGTCCAAAAGACAAAACAAAAATTGTTTTATTGATTCTGTAAAGTGTAATGTAGTGTATTTTCAGTAAATGATATGACATATGAGCTGCAGAAAACTAATTGCTCTCTGAATGTGGTCTCTGAGACACGGTCATATCATATCACTGATACTAACAGCTCTTGAATGGGGGACACCGTTTTGCTTTGAATGCTGACTGATAGTGAAACTCGAGGCAACACATTACTCCGCTGTTCAAACAACATCAAAGCAGGCCCTGACAAAAATAGCAATGTTTAGGGAACCACTAAGTCTGGCATCACCTTTCAAAGATAATTTCTAATTAAAATTCCATGATTTTCAACATTTTCATTCGCAAGGGAAATGAGTAATCAAGAACATTTTTAAGTGAAATAATTAGATATCTAATGAAACAGGTTCACAGTGTACACAGTGCATGTATTTCTGACACCAGTTGGTTTGATATGCACTACCGTGGTGTCGGCAGGTTAGTAGTTGTGAGTTAAGGTAACTCAGCTTGAAACGACTCTGGCTTCTACTCTGCAGAGTGGATGAAAAAATTTGAAATTTGGGAATGATGAGACAAAATGATAACATAAGTATGTAAGAGCTTTTGTCTGATGTCTAAAATGGCAAAACATTAGCATAACAAAATCAGTGTAAGAGATCTGATTAGTTATTGAACTTCAACTGTGGAACATAAAACAATTAATAATAGTTTTCATGAGGATTCATAAATTGATACTCATTTATAAATTTGCTATCAAGATTCAAAGAAAATCAACCAAAGGTATGTTTTGTTCATTAGTAAACCTTTAACACTATTTTTTTACCCAACCCTAATGTTACTAATTGATTAACATCAAAATCGTTTTTCTGTCTATCTTTTTTTCTGTGCTGATACATTTGCTTAAGAAATCAATAGGTATTCAAAAGTAGAGAGTATTTTGGGAAGTAGCATTAACAAATAAAATAATGTTTCAATTCTTTTATTTTGTGTTAAGTACAATATACATTGAAGACTAGTGAAGAAAATTGCATTCTTTAACATAAATGGGTAGCAAATACAAATAATCGTATTCATTGATCGTCTTTTCTCTCCCAAGAATAGCCTGTGTCAGACCTTAAATGTTAGGTATATCTATAAAAACTGGTCTCATTACCATCGTGACTTATAGAAACTCGAAGCGAGCAGCCAGCATTGATCACGCTATCAGTTGCCTCCTCCTTGGTAAAGGCATGGATGGAGAGAGAAGCACTGAATAAGTTGTTATGGTGATGGCGACAGTTTCCTAGAGGAATGTAGAGACAGATATATTCTCTCTACATGTGGATGCTGTATGGACAAGCTAATGTTGAAGTGTAACAGGAGACGCGCAGTCTTGAAACTAATAAATGCAATTATATTCAAGTCCAAAGCTGTGTCACCTTTAAGCCGAACAAATATTACCTTGTCAGAGTGCTCATCAGTGAACACTAACTTGCTGGATAATTTGATCCAGAATTTTTTGTGTGATTCATTCGGAGTTATGAATAAAACAATTCCTGGATGAATCATTGACATGATTTTTATCCACATCAATGTAATATTCTTGTAGGAATTTCATTGTATGAATAATATTGCAAGTATTAAACATGAAGTTCCTTCAGGGCATAAGTTGTAATTGTTAAAAAAAACCCACAAATTTGAATAAGCTAATTTAAATTAATTTTTTGACAATTGATAGTATGGCTAAGGGAAATTACATGGATTAAAGAATGCTTTTCTTAAAATTTATTGATTCAGGTGTCTTTTAAATAGGATGAAGTTTTTTGCAAGGGGTTGAAGCCATCTTTGCTTGCTTTCAGAGTAAAATCGTTAACTAAAAGCATTTGTTCAATCAAATTTGTTTTTCCTGTTAGTTAGAAACACTTTTAACTCTCACGAGATAATAAACAGAAGAACAAACATGATGTAACAATTGAATAACAAATTATCTCGTACAAAGAAACCCATTAGTTTCAAGGTTAATTCAACTTGCCAGAATCTATTACAACATGTTGAATGCTATTCTTATATTCTGACAATTAAACATTCTCAACTTAGTTTCCTTTTCATCCTTAACTAGAACATGTGAAATAAAAAGAAAATTCCAATGAAAATGAGAAAGGGATGTGGAAAGTGTTATCCTTATTGCAAACACAAACCCAGTTTAAATTAGTGTCTGTGTAATTCTATTTCTTCGAAACATTTCTACGGAATAGCTTCTATAACAATAATTCTTAAATAAAGTATTTTTACTGTATGCATCATTTTCAAAGTTAGATATTTGTAATTACTAGAAGAATGTGCAATGTAGCTGCAGAGGTAGAGTAAGGTAGAGGTAGAGTAAGTCAAGCTGGTCTAAAGGTGATAAGAGAGTCTGGTGTGAAATTAATCTGTCTGAATTGAGTGAGCAATGTCTGATTATTTCGTTAGATCATTACATTCTCAATAGATTCTCCACGACTATTGAACAACTGACAACTCTTAATGAATTGCAGTGTCTGCACATTCTCACGTCGCTTTCAATCAAATAACCCTTTGCCAATAACACAAGCATGATATATGCCTTATGTAATGCTTCATCATGTTGTCATGGTTACCTGATGAGATAGATAAAGGCACACTTATTGTCAATAATGTTATAAGCTATAGAGCTAATGCCTGTGATATTGACAGAGAGCTGGTTAATTTCTCCTAAACGGAGGGGTCATTATTACTCAATTACCTGCATTGTGAAGGTATTCTACATGATACAATAAACAAACAACTGTATCATAAAAGTGATCCTTTTAAAGCTTGGCAAACCAATGTTTACTAAGTGATGGTGATTGCACTGCAATTGATCTGAATTGGATATAAAAAAATGATTTTTCAAATTGATTTATAGAAATATTGCAGATCTATTGTTGATGGCTTATATTGGATAACTAACTTTATCATAAATATCCATTGAAACGTTAAACTTCAGTTTATATTCAACAAGTAGCTAATGCTACATCAGCCTTGTTTTTATTCAAAAGATATGTATGCTGTATTGAGTGGTGTGAACAGGACAATGTTACAAGGGACTTTGAGACAGGTCAATGAGGTCATTATAGTTAGAATGTCAGATATACTTTTATCTTTGAGAAATAAAACTGAAGTGCTTTTCTTTACCTTTCTGAACGTAATCGGTGTTGTTCTTGAAGAAGTCCTGGGGAAGTTTACCCATCCTTTTGGCTTGGTGTTCCTTAACGTTTGTGGTATATTGTTAACTTTCTCCAATACAAAGGGCCCTCTGATCAATTGGGAAAAGATGGAAATGACCCCTTTCCTCATTACCTGGGAATAACACTGACGGAAGAACCAAACAGCTGGATTCATACTTTTAAAAACTGAATCTAGTGAAAGTCGAAGTTGGAGGTGGACATCTGTGATAATTGTTCACTTGAGACTGTAAACATTTGTAAATTTAGCGCTTAATAAAATTTTATATGAAACACATTGTTTTTGTCTTATCCATTAGCAAGGTTCTGTTCTCTACAAATCAATAGGCATGCAAATTTTCTGAACTATAATGTCAGCTGATAACCTGAACTTAATAACCTAAGGCTCCATAAAAAAAGTTAAATATTTCTTGGGCACATCTTTTTTGTTGTAAGTAACGATGGCAAATATAGGAGCAAATAATGGAGGGAACAGTATATTTTATATTTCCCCATCAAAATAGCACTTGCGCTTGGATGTAAACGGAAGCACATATATTTGGTGGACAAATCGATTTTGGGGTGCAGTATAAACAATGCGGCAAATTCATATTTTATTTTTGTAAATGACAATAAAACTTTTATGTGCAAAAATAAATGTGAGGCGCAAATGCCAATTTAAAATTATTTATCTAGCCTAGTCAGAAGTCATATAACTAGTTAGATTAAATTCAATGTTTATAGTGGACATTCTGATTAATTTGATACCTTGATTTATTTCTGTTAACAATTTGGAATGCATTTCAAAGTTGAATACATCAAAAAGCAAGATTCAACTTCTTTCTTTTTGTCAACCCTATGATATGTTGATGCAGAAAATATTTTTTATCGAAAGAACAGACATTTGTGTTTGGCTGGTCTGTAGTGTTGTGACATTAATTGACACTCAAAGGTAATTGTATTACTCCAAATAAAAAAAATTCAACAAGTTGTTTGTTGTCAAATGATTTCCTTTAATACAATGTTGTTAAGTAACTTTCAAGTAAAAATATGAAACAATTAACTCATCTTTAATGTATGTTTCTTTCATTTTTTTATCTCAGAAAATGTTTGAAATAAACTATAGTTTAATTGAAGTCTCCTCTGAAATGAACTTTGATTTGTGGGTGATAACCTTTCTGCTCTGTCTTAAAGATTTATGTAAGCGAGACACAGCTCACAGGACTTATGAACATCAATATTTTAAAATCAATATCATTATTATTTCATAAAGCTGAAATCACCCTGTATTCTGAGCAACATTTTCTAACAAGAAACACTGCATAACCCTTTTGTAGTCACCACCAAGTTCTGGGGTAGTATTTATAGGCAACAGAATTTGAAAACATTATTGATATCTTTAAATAAAGACAATTATCAGATATGTCTAAACATATGTTGTTAGCAGTCAAGAAGGAAAGGTCATTTGGCCAAAGCCAGTGATATATTTATTTGGCCAGTAGATTTTATTTTCTATTAAAAAAAGAATCAATTGACCAAACTGGCCAGTGACATTTTCAGACATCACCTTCATGATTACATAATTTATGTTCAATTACAACTTTTAGAGGTAAGATTGTTGTAAAAGTATATTTTGAAAAAACATATCGCCGCCACACTCATTCATTGTCTAAAGTACATTCATGTGGAGGTGCTTCATGATTTTGTTCTCATTTGAGAACCATCATTATCCAATATCTGTTGTGTATTCATCCTACACCCATCACCACTTGTTTTCCTTTGATTATTATTATCACTATTGGTTTGATACAATTAATAGGATAGCTTTCATTATGATGCTTTTTAGCACCCTGTCAAATTCTAATGTTGTATCTATTATCACATCTTTATCATTACTTAGTGCTGTTAGTATATACCTCATCATTCTGACAGTGTGACCAAGTACCTTGGTATGTAAGTATATTGGTGTAGCACCTAGTACGAGGTGTGTATGTGACATGAGTATGATCTGTGGCTGAAGATGGAACATTGCGTGTCAAGAGCCTCTGTCTACACTGTTAAACCCTGTCACTTGAAGCTCAACATTCTGTCCTCTACACTCTCCATCTGCTAACTACAGCTTTCTCTGAAGAAGCTTATAATGGTATTAGCCCAATGTGGAAGCTTGTAGTCAATTATGAAATCAATTTAGATAAGCTTTCCTTTAGCCTGGGTACATTCTCTTTGGTTTCTTCTACCCGATCAGACGCCTGGCTGTGTCTCTGTTCGCTGCATTTCTTCACTGATCAATGATAACTTTCTCGGCTGCTTGCTGCTATAAGGATGGCGCAATCCTCTCCCACCTTCCCGGTCTCTCCACTGTGTAGGGTGTTGTGAACCCACATGTTAGCTTCCTGGATCACTCTGTGTCTCAGGCATGTGCACTCCGTGCTTCTCAGGTGAGTTAGTGACAGTTCAACAACTTGGTACTCATTACCGTGTGCTGCGTCCAGACTGTGATTTGAGGAGTGAACTGACAGCATCTCTCTCTCTCACAGTCAGCGTATGGATGTTCGTGTTAATAGTTAATCGCAACAATCAGGTGAGACGGTAACAGTTGAACATCAAGACACATGATGCTCTTGTTTTCTGCTCTAGTGTTTCTACAGTGACTGCACTAGTTCAATACTATGAGTGCTCTCAACATCACTGCTAATTACCTGGATGTTTGTGTGTTCAGTGAATAATCAGGCGACAGTCAAAGTTCCAGTCAACAATTGTTAACTGGTCAACTTCGTCAACCCGTCCTGCCAGCTTTAACAAACTGTTGATGATTCTGCTAAAATTATCAATTTTGTATTAATGTTGCATGAGTATGTGACTAGTGAGATTGAAATGCTTGTAAAACCTTGCTCTATACAAGCAATAGTCTACTAGGTGAGGAGAACAGTTAGCGTGTTACCTTGTTGCGTTCAGGTGTGACTGAGGATTATCCTGGCGACTGGGCTTCTCCCTGGTTCTGCTCCTGCTCCTGTGACAGGCTGTAGAGATACTAATGGAAGGGCTGCAGGTATTGATCAACTCCTTTAAGTGGAGTTTTCCAGCGGGACACACGACGAGTCGCACACAGCCCCCCTCACTCCACCACCTCTCTCAACCACTGCAGCATCGCAGACACACACAGCCTCTCTGAGCATGTCACAACTGATTTGCCTTCATTCAAAGCTATGAATGATTACATAATTGGATGCTGGAACTCAGACTGGAAGGCTACAAGGGTTAATTTGAGTGCAAGGGTTAATTAAGCTGAAGCTATCTGATATGAGCCCATTGACCTATCATAAGGGATTGTCTATAAGGAGATTTACACAATTTCTATTTTCAGTTCAGTGGGATTTGAATTGGGATCCCTGAAAGGAGCATGTAATGTGATTGTGTTGCATCAAGTTAACATAGAGAAACGTGAGTACACTGTGAATAGCTGATGGATATTGTGGAGTGCACACACGTTTACTGAAGGGAAGGATACACTGTTAGATAAGCATTGCTATACCATACACTGGTAAAGAAATCAACAAGTTTACCAAAGACGAGTTGAACTAAGGATCTGTTTGTCTGAAAGGATAACTTGAGGATATGTTTTCCTGACAATTCTTTTCCCCAATTTGTCAGGACATGTTAAGTGAAGACAAGTTTACCAAAGAGAAAGTCATTCAGTAATTGTTAAAGGGATAGTGAGCCTACAACGACAAATGGGATATAGTCTTGCTTGCAGTGACATATTTGTTATTCATCACAAGGTACTGAGCATGTGATGCTTAGAGGAAGCACCAGTTTGCCACAAGGGAGATAACTGAATGGATTAGTTCAATAAAGGGATCTAAAAGGATTATCAAAGACAACTTGTGAGACTATCCAAAGGATTTACAAATATACCTAGATTTTGTATTGAAAAGATTGGCAATCTGTAATTGGAATTCTAAGTATAAACAAATATACCACCAATAGCTTGAACATCATCAAAGAAGTTTACAGAGCACAGATCTATTCGATAAACAACTGTACCATTGGGTTCTAAGGACCTGTCAAGGTACCATTCCTAGGAACAGGCCCATTTATCTGAAGTGACGAAAATGACCAACACAGATGTATCATCAGTGATAAGATGACCACTGGATACCTTTAGATTAAGCTAAGTTTATCAAAGGAAATCTGGAGTTACTCTAAGCAAGCAAGGAACCATACCTGTATCATGATGTGTATATGATAGTGTGAAGAGTAGTTTAGGGTCTTTTAGAAACTTATAGAACTAATACTACACAGTATTGAGAAGAACAGAAACGTTTCTCTGTAAGCAAGTTGTGGTAGATTCTTGGGTAAGATCTGCCATCAGGTTTGTTTGATAACCAAGGCTACCATCATATCTATCCGACATTGAAGTTTACTAAAGGTCTCTTGGATAAGGGTCTTCGTAGTGTAACGGATATTCAAGTTTACCCTCTCACCATTGGAGTTTATCACTAAACCTCTTGGATTGAAGTCTACTCTGGGTAGTGTAAGGGATATTCAAGTGTCCCTTCAGAAAATTGGAGTTTACCAGAGTCATTTTGGATATTCAAGTTTACCTGAAGACACCTGGGACATACAATTCCACCCTTGGTAGCGTGACAGATATTCAATTGTGGTATTGGAGAGCTCATGTACCTGTTGATGAAGGAAGGAAGACAAGACAAGACGTGCTGGTGTGTGCGTGAACTGAGTTGATGGTGTGGACGAGAGTGCTGCAGGGGTTAGCAAACTTGGTCCACACCCTCCTGGATACACTCTGCACTCTCTTCCTCCACTGTGTCATGTTGAAACCTGACACCTCCTTCGACCGGCGCAAGTCTCGCGCCAGTCTTGCATCCATCTTTGAGGATTTAGTCAGTCTCAGAAAGTCTCTCCTACACAGGGATTCAACTAGTTTGGTAAGTGAAGAAGAAACACTCATTAATTCTTAATTATTCTCCTTAGCTCCTAACAAAGCAACTTTGTTTCCTAGGCAACCAGTGTTAGATAAGCTGACGTATTGTCTTGGAACAAACCATAGTATTAAGTATATATAGTTGGTATTATAGTATAATAGTAAACATCAGATGGTTTTGACTGGATCAATCTTCTTTAATACAATACGATGAGCTCATTTCGACCAGTATATCAGTCTTTTCAAGTATCTATATATATATATAGAAATAGAAATAGACGTCAATAGAAATAGATATTTCATAAACTAAAGGATGTATTTAATGTTTGATCCCGAGAGACTATATATGTTATCAAAATAGTGTTTGCTTTTTCTTCATGAAGTTCACTTTCAGAAATCATTAAAATTCCAAATCAGGAATTTATTAACTCGAGACCAACCTCAAAGATATTTGTTTGTTTCTGAAAGGTTAGTTTGGTCCCGGTCAAATTCAAAATTGATTTATTTTCACATTGAGATGCAGAAAATAAATTTCTAAACTCTATCTGTAGTGCTGTAATACCACTTTCTTATTTTAATTATGTGTCAGAGACAATCAATAAGAGTTACACCAAAATAGTGAACATAACATATTCTTTGAACTGGAAACTCTTCAAATATTGTCATCAATAGTTAATAAGAAGAAAATTGGTATTATATGTAACATCCAGTGGTATGATAGATTTCATTTAGCAGCTTAGCAGATGTATAAAGTTGCAGCGTGATTCTTGCATTATTCAGTCCTAAACTGATTGCTATGAAGTGCAGAACCATTGCCATTACATTACAGTGTTTACTTTGCCTAGCGTTCCTCCTGGAGAGCTCTCATCTGTAACTGACTGTATCAACACAGCATGTACCAGACACACTCTTAGTCTTCTTATCATGCTTCATCAAGCGGTGTAAACTTATGTCTTCCAGAATAAGAATCCATTTTTTTACTTGTTAATGAAATAAATCGCCATATTGCTGCAAATTTAATGAAGTGTTCAATGGAATCTTACACCAATTCAGAGTGTCTTGATTATTCAGAATACCATAGGTATAGAATCTATTAAATTCTTGTTCTTGATAAACTCTCTGAGACAGTACTTTCTAATTTAGATTAATCAAAGTTCCTATGGTTACAAGATGAAAAGTATATCCTGTTTTTGTGAATAGTCAAAAGAAGTGTCATTAGCAGCTCCGACTTAGTCGTTCTTCGTTCTTCTAGTTCATTAAGGATTTTCAGAAGTAATCAAAATCTAAAGAAGATAAAATGTCATTGATTCAATGGAACAAGGCAAATTATATTTCCTCTCTGCACAAAGCTAATAACTGATTGAAATCTTATACTGAAAAAACCTTAATAAAATGATTTCTTAAATCTTTCTTACTGCAAGATGTAGGAGATTGTATATTCCACAGTGTAACAGGATAAGAGGGTGACCTTAGTTCAGGAAAAGGAGATACTTGAGGACTTGGTCATGCTCAGTGAAATGGAACCTCTGTAACACCAAGGTAACGAGATCGGCAGGTGAAACACTATCACTCGTTGTGACACTGAAGGCATGTCAGCTATTTGCATATTTCATTTGGGGAATTCATTTCTTAACACAGACGACTACAGTTTGTGGGACATTAGTTTTCATCGCTTGACATGATTACCAAAGACATACATGTTTAGTTAAGCACTGAGTTTCACAAAATGAGTTCTAGTGTGACGATTTTGATTAGCAGTACTAGAAGATCTGAAATCATCTCAGCTTGATATGCATACTTTCGATTCAATTTACTGCCTACAATTTCACAAATGACTTCGAAATTATTTAAATATATTTTAATAACATTTCTATCCCATGAGACACTCTCTTAATGTTAATATAATTGTTGTCAGTCAAAAGATTAACAACAGAGCTAGAAATTATGTGATTTATAGCTGAGGTGAGGGGATTCTTCACACTTGTGCAATATTTGTCTACGATTCAATGAAAATAACATTGAAAACACTGTAAGTTACACTTTATGAGTATGTAAGTCTATAAAAAATGACATATATTGCCAAATGCTCATGTCCTTTAGCTAGTTGGTAATTACATTGGATCTTTTGGAAATCCAAACCTAACACTACTGCCTTGATCTGACCACATATCTCTGTTATCCGTGTCAAATGTATGACTTTGAATTGTTCTCTAGCATGCTCTAGGTAAATTCAAGGTAACCCATTTCTAAGCAAAATCTGTCCTTAAACAGAGGTTCATAAAATGTTCATGACATACCATGTTTCAGTGGTAGCCTGATAAAACTGATTTCTTTGTGTGTTTTTATACTGGTACAGAAACACGACCCAGGATGCTTGTGTAATGTAAGAATGCGTTCATGCGTCATCAAGATATTAACACTGAGGTTCTGATTACTGTATGTGTAAGTAAACCGTTGAAAGCATTTACACCTGCCTCCTAAAACAAGGTGATTAAATCCAGACAAGTCTCTCTAGCCTGTTAATATACAGTTCAACATTCAAGCCATCTTAGATCTGCAGCAAACATCCGGTAATCATGTGAAATGTACCCTTTGAAAAATGAATAAAGATATGAATAGAAGCTTATTAAGCACCTGTCTGTACACACCTGAAAGATATTGACACATTTGCCGTGGTTTATTTGTTAAATCCTGGAAATAGTTACAGGTGGAGTGAATAAGAAGTAACATAAGAGACGTGAATTATGTATCATCATTATGAGAAGTAAAACTGGAAACACATGCTCGGAATTATTTCTTTATGTTGGTCCAAAATTGTCTGAAATATCCATCATATGGTATTTTTTAAAAGAAACTGAGCAACTAATGAAGCATCTTGATTGTCAAATCCTTGACAACGGATATAAGTCATCTATCTTTCATCTATTGATAAGCAGTTCTTCTGGGTAAGATTCATAAAAACTTTCATTACCTATCATGAGGTTACCATAATGGAAATCTGAACTATGAGATGAGACGAATGTGATGTGGAGAGGGATCTCTACGTAATAAGATCATTTCCATAAAGAGAATTATGTAGATAAGATCTGTAATAGTGCTTAATGTTCTTTAAATTGTCCAATCTCTTTAAGTGTCCAATTTTATCATGTACTTAGAAGAACTATTGTGATGGAATCGTTTCCAGAATTCGTGATTTTATGAGTTCAGTAGATTTGGAATATTGGTTTAGGATGTCAGATTGAACCAAGTTAAACTTCTGAATATGTGAATGTCCTACCACATTATATTATATATGAGTCACGTTTGAAGTTATGGAATCTGATCATATTCTTAACCCTTGAGCTGCCTACCCAGGCCCCGAGGTTATAAAACAAACTCTGTACTCAACTCAACTCAACAGGAATAGCTCTCAAAATAATGGTGGAGGACAGTTGTGAGTTTTCAATGGTTGGTAAATTGACTTTTTGAAAAGAAAATTTCAGGACATACATTTTAATTTGAAATAATCAATAAGAACGATATAAACATTCATTTGAGTTACGCTAAATATTAACACTTGACCTGACGCATAAATGAAATGCATATCATTGTGCATGGCCAATTAACAGGAATCACAGCTTGTTAGAGATTTATCAGGATTGGCCAGTGGCAAAAGACAGGCTGTCCTGAAATTTGACCTCTAACAGACTGCTTATGCTTTTCAGCCCTCGTGATATATTGTGAGCACCAATGATTCTGGAAATGTGATACATTTTGCTACAAATGGTTACTGTCAATGAATAATATATCCTATAATTGCTCCATGTATGACTAGCCAGCTATGTCCTTGGTGGAATAAAGCTGATATTAATGCATAGTAAGCTGCATAAGTGTTCTGTATCTCTGTCAGAAGTAGTGTAGTAATTGTGGTAAGCTCTTCTCTCCTGACAAGTACCTACTACCTGTATGTAGTGTTCTTGTAGCAACTTTTACACATTATAATGAACAAGAGTACCTACTCGTGATAATTGCATGAAGAGTTTTACTGAATGGTATTATTGCCTTTATTTATTTGTTCAGGGGCTCATTTCACAAGACAGCTTTTACTAAGGTTAACCATAACTCTCTTTAACATTACTCCTACCTAAGTGACTTACAATTTTCACCTTAATGGTTTAAGAGAAATAAGATAGTTAATAGCGAAGTAATTATTATACATTTATAAATTTTAAGGACTTGTATGTCTCTATTAACTCACATTGTAAAGAACACCTTCTCAGAAGAATTACAATGTGCATTTAGTTTTATAGTCAGAATTCAGCTTCTTGTAAGAATATATGCCATAAATAGGTATGTATTTTTCATGACTCACTTACCAAATCTTGCAGTCAAGTCCAGGACCAGCTAAACACAGCTCACATCTCTAAGAGCTGCTTGTATGTTTACTTATGTTTTCATGTTCGCTTTTAAAAAAGGTATTGTAGTCAAGTTTCTCTTGCTTTGCTGTTAACATATGTTCTTAAACATATATCTTTTCTCTTAATTGCTGGTAAAGTGCAAGTTGCTTTTTTCCTTTTTGCGTTCTTAGGCTTACTATATATATGTTTATGCTTTTGTATGTATACATGTTTGCAACATTTCTTACAACCCTTGATTGTTAATGGGTGATTGTGATTTTATGAAAACAAATGTAGGAATTATGTATGCATCATTGTCACGGAACAGCCAACTTCATTTGCCGAGAAAATACCTATAACCTCCCAGCCATTTATCTCTATAATCATGAGAAAGAGAAGTAACTAGGTTACTATTGTCCAGGAATTGAGAGCTCCTTTTCTCCAAATGACTAATATTCTCTTTCCTATTGTAGAAACTTTATGTTAAGACAACTATTCATTTGATAAACAGTTTTTATTATAAATCTGTGATAATTGTTATAAACTAGTACTGTCTATTATAATCATTGTGTTGAATCCCTCAGAGGGTTATTCTTGCAAACTGTTATATCATATTCAACAAGTTTTTTTCTATTAAATAAGCCAAATTACATATCTCCAGCAATGATATTAAGGTATCGTTACAGCTAAAAGAATTGTTTGTACCTACATCCTATTTGACTCGATGCTGTATCTATATCTGATTATGAAACTGCATGCTTATTAGTGTTTTAATCAATTTTATAAAAAATTGTCAACAAGATGTAACCAGTTGAAGTTAGTAATCTTGATGATTTTCCCAAAAGTGATATCTAGAACAATTTTATTATTTTTGTTTTGTAGACCCAAAATCTGTGAATTGTTTATACCCCTGCTAATGGTTGTTTCCAAATACATTTGATGCCTATACCAATCTAATGTAGAACTAAATCCAGCAATGTTTGGTGTGATCGTCTGTCAAGGGAAGATCTTGGAGGTGCCACCTCGGATCTACAAGTCTTCCTGTCTGAGAAAAAGGGCATCATATTGCTGGACAGTATTGTCATGTCATGCATAATACAAGCTAAAATTGGATTATTCTGGTGAAGTCAGGAGTCGGACTTGGTGCTGGAAACAAGGGTGACAAGAAGTCCTTTTTTGCCGCCCTCAGTTGAGACATGTGGAGATTGTGGTGAGATGGTGGTGAAGTCTGTCAGAGAGACATGGCAAGGGAGACTCTCTTTAAGGTCAAAGTTCATTTGAGCAACAGAGCTGGACACCGATTGGCTCTGTACAAATGTTAGTATGTTTGAAGTATACAATGGATCATGATCAACTGAAATGCTAATCTCATTGTCTCTGATAAAGTTAGGTACAAGGTGACTATGAAGACACCTAAGTCATCAACATCTGTGTTTCATTGTAATGGGGATGATTGTTAGAATTCTTAATACCACTGTGCTGTAAATAGGCTGTAGAGTTGTCACAGTTGTAGACAAGGTCAATGTTCCACTGTGGAGAGAATGACTGCAGTAGATACCTTAGTGTTAAAGTTGCTGTCATACAGTTCATCATTACTATGTTGAGTAGACATATCAGTCTTGCACTGTAGAAAGATAAATACGCATCTCATCTTGCTTCATATTAATAGGGTTTCAATTGTTTGTGGATTCACAGATATATTAATATTTCAGCAGGAGTGTTAAAAAATGTGGTATCACAAATTGATTGATGAAAGACAACCACAAAAAATTAAAAATCTCAGTGTATGAAAAAATGAATAACAAAAGTTGCCATGAAGTAGTTCATCCTCAACTGCTCCAAGTGTCCTGCATTCTCTTCCCACAGAGGTTATACTCACTTCAGATTTCCAATCCTACCCTCTGTTGTTTTACGCTTGAAATGGGGGGCAGAAGCAAATTCCCCCCAGCGGAGGAAAGCTGAAATTATTGACTATTTGGAATAGTAACACATATTTAAGAGGGTTTGTGCTTCATTTATACAAATAATTGTGTAAATTTGTTTTTAACCGGTGAGAAGTTTGTATAAAATGGCATTTATCTCTTCATTCGAAAAAAAAAAAATGTTGTTAAATTTTTTTTTAATCGTGTCATCGCATCATTTTTTTTAGCCTGAAAAGACCAGAAACATTTTTAAAAAAAATGTTGGACCTCATTAGATAGGTATTACTACAGAGCCGGGAAAGGGTTAATTCAAGTTTTGCTGGATCTAGATAAAAGCTGAACCATGGAAAATATTTCAGACCATTTGATTTCAATTATTTAAAACACCTTATTCATTTGTTTAACTTCTATATCAATAAATCCATTGTGTTTTTCTGATATGATATAGCTTGCTATGTTTTTAAAGGTCAAAAGATGATGATTTCCTTCAGGTTAGGCAAATTACTAAGGAGAAAATAACCTGTAGGATAAAGTTTGCATAATTTACAGCTAACCCATTTAAAAGAAATGTTAATAGCATGAGTGTTAGGAAATCTTGTCAGCCCCCAGATATTGTGAAATAATTGTGTTCTCTGTCATGTGCCAATCATGGAGTATATCAAGTATCACACTCCATAGCCTTCTGCTGCTTTCCTTACAATTAACAAACAAATGAAAATGAACATTTTCTGATATGAATTGAAAATATCTTTAGAGCACCTAGCTATATAGTTTGATTTCTTCTCCAATATATTTCAGGTTTAGAAAGATGAATGAACCTTGAGCAGATAGAATGCCGACATGCGATAGTTTAAGAGAAACATACATCACAGCTGATGTTAAGATGGCTCATGGGTTGAAATTAACTTTTCATAAATCATGCTAGAGGGGACATTCTAACAAATTGATTAGGTTTTTAACTGTAAAGAAACTTTCTTGATAACATATTGTAGTAAATTGCAGTTTTGATTTTATTTTTCATTATATTTGATCGAGTGTTGTCATTTATATGTAAGATTAGCAATTCATGTTTCATAAGCATGATACTTATAAAAATTGCTTGATTCATACAAAATGGGCTCTTCAGGACCAAGTTTTAGAAATTATATTGAAGGTTTTTACATGTATATTTGGATATTTTAGGCAGTAAGTAACTGCCTAAGTATTGCTATGAAAGAGTAGACAAAATCTAATAAGACTATTGGTCATTGTGACAACAAGGGCTGGTTAGGGTTAGCGCATTCAGCTTCAGATTAAAGAGGTCCACGGTTCAAATCCTTGACAATTTTGTCTGCTGTGGAGAACTACATGCAGTAAGGTTTTGAAGCAATGCTACACTGAATTTCAGCGCAGTACCACTAATGGTTCACTGGTTCGCTAGTTCCAGCTGCCGCTCGCAGGTTTCACCGTAATGCATAGCCACCATGGCGTTGCAGCCATGCAATAATCCTAGCAGCTGTATTATAAGTGAAATACTCTTGAAAGCAGCGTTGAACCCCACATCACCTCACCTCACCCATTGTGACAACCCGATTAACATTGTCTGCTATAATCTTACTGATTTTGATAAACTGGGGTTTTTTTTCAAGCCAAAGTGTTTTTTGCTGAAAGTCTAAAAATGCTCTTTTAGCTCGGAAAAGTTGTGATTTGTTTGTCCCAAGGATCCTGTCCCTTGCTGACAAGATTCTCAATTTCTTTCCAAAGTTTGTCTCCCTGATTTTATGGTGTAAGCAAAAACACACTTTTTCTTCATACCAGGTGGGCGTATAGTTAATTTAGTGGGTGTCTGATTATGACTGCAGGATGATATGGTGTCAGTGATTGTTGCTGACCAATTGCTGGGATGTTCCCAGCTCAGTAAGTGTAGGTGATGATGAAGAGGAGCTAGGTTCTGTCAGCACAATAACAGTGCATGTAACGAGGTAGAGATCATCAACACTCTAATGAGTTGGCTGACATGCTTGTTAGCACCAAGTGGGCGCTGATACCAGTCCTGGCTGACACTAACATATTCTGCTGCTGATGGCTCCTCCAGGCTCTACTGCTTCTGAGTTGGCCACTAAGCTCATGGCATCAGGTTTGGAAGTGTTTTCATAACCTCATAGCTTGGAATCTCACAAATATCATGCTATTGGGTATTTGGAAATCATCTGACTGTCATTGTGATTTGTCTTCATATTTGCTTCTGTATCATTAGTCCTGTTCCATGCCTGTAAAAACAAGAGTCTTTAATACAGTCTAGATCCTTATTCAGCAAGTCTAGATAGCTGAATAAACAGTAGAAAGTAAAGTATATAATCATAAGGATGAAGTTACCGTAATTTAAAAAAATCCAGACAAAATTTTAGTCTACTGTATCTTCCACAATGTTGGTTCCAATAGAGCTGTAACTAACTTTAGGTTGAACCTATGGTTTTGATGCTTATGTATTATATTTAGTCTTATCATTTATCAAAATATGCCATGGAAAAGTTTTCATGTGCTATTTTGAATTCATCTAATTATCCAAAATAATAACTCTCTATTCGTCATGTTTGGAAATAACCAGATTTCTGGAGCCTTTACTTCCAGCACATAGTTTTTTCGCTGCTTATCTTCTAGATTTGGAAATTAATTTAGCAATATTTTACTCACAGAAACTTGTGCAATAGTCGGTTATTTTTTAAATTTATGTGTTTGTTCATGAATTTGAATAAAGTACCCGGTGTAAACACTCAAATGTAACCCGTCAAAACTTTGTAGTAAACGGTCGACATGTCACACATTCGATAAAGAAATGTATCTCATGCCACATGTGTCACGTGACACATGTCAACCAATCGGTATGACTGTAGTACGAGAACCCAATGACGCGTAATTTTTTGACCAATCACAAAGGTAGTTACATCTCAATTAGTTCTAAATATAGAAAAGGTTTTCCAAATGAAAACTCAACACAAACATATTGTTACATTTTCACCTGCCTTGAAGTTTAAATCTGAAAGTCGATTCCAATCTTTGAACCCCTAATTTTTAGAATCAACTTGATAATTTATACCTTGTAATATACGGTAACTTTCTGTCAAATAGTTTATTCATATCGCTGTTTTGACTTTTTTGACATGTCCACTCGAGTCATAACACGGAAGTTCGATCTACGACTACTGAGTCGTAAGGATTTCTTGTGAACTTTGGACTAGTTTAGAATGAAATTTAATAGAATATGATAATTTGTGGTGACACTTGAGTGACATTTTTAGTGCTTTTGACAGGGAAATGCACGAGTGTAGTGGATAAAAACGAACTTTACCAAAACCGAACGGTACGTTTTTTTCAAAGCAATTTTTCGGTGTACCGAACCGTCAATAAATACCGCGGTACGAATACACCGCGGTAAACCGTTTCATCCCTATATGCCTTAGTAATAGAAGATCCAGTTTTCGAAGTCACTTTATTAAGAGAGACGGACAAATGAATGGATTGCATTTCCAATACTTCAATAAAGCCTCCTGGCCAGTGTTGATTTTATCAATCCCGCATTTAACTCTAATGTTTGTATTGCAGATCTTCATTGTATAGCCACTCATGCATTTTAAATCCTCATTGTAAAACTTACTCATGTAATTTAATCTCCTTGATTCAGTTTCCTCCCACTTGTTAACATTCTGTATAAATGTATCCTACCAAGGGATTGGGAAAGTCACCTTTGACAATGGGCGACTTTTAGGGCTTTTAGTGATTTTCGGAATTCTAAATGGGCCATTCCCCTTTAAGGAGCAATGGTAAAATTTCAAATTTTAATGGGCCATTGTTTCATCCAAAGTGCAAAATGGCCCATGGCCCTACCTTTCCCAATCCCTGCCTACCTTGTTATACCCTGACATTCCACCTGATGAAGGAGTGAGCATATAATCATGTATACACAATATAGAACTTGTTATCCAGAAAATCTTGCTTTCAAATGAACAGATATTCTCCACACTGACCATCTAACATATTGCCAGCTAACAAAAATATATTAATTATATTTGCTGGGTAAGCGTCATCTTTATTCTTGCACATAACGTTTCATATTCCTTCTTCAGGTGTAATGAAAGTGAAAGTAGCAGTTAACTGCACTACTTTTTTTTTTTATTACACCTGCTGCCGTTACAAGAACATTCTGGAACCATGTGCAGAGTTAATGGTTATCAGGGATTATCCCTGAAGAAACTGTCACTAGGAGGAAATGCCCACTTTATGTTACACAGTGGGATTTTAGGGAAAAGATATCTCAAAAGGATGAAGATTCTGTACATTGATTTGTGTACTGTTATCCCTTGGTAGTATATTTGATGAGATATCAAGGTAATACATTGTGTAATTCTTTTTCAGAAGGGATCCTCCTTGGGGTACTTATTGCATAAAATCCTTGATTTTTGATATATGACAGGTTGTAACTATATTTCCCACTTAAAATTAGTTAAAAAACTAAAAAAACGTACTTTGGGTCACCCCTTTCGAGCCCCACCCCTTACGGTTGTCATGCAACCAGGGGCGGATAACTCTAATCTCACCACTTTTCATCCTGTCATTGATCAGACAAGACGCACAAAGTTTTTTCACGAAGTTTTTCGCTGAGTTTACGTACGATCGAAAGAAAATGGCCCATAACAAAGCTGTATGTGTGGTAACTTCTACCTTTTCTACAGTAGGGTCGAATGGCTTATCGGTTTTAGTAGTAAATTTCGTATATTTGTAACTTGCTTTCTCGCGTAGGGCGGGAAAGTCGACCCAAGATGGCGGCCATTTTTTCTCGATCGATGTTTTGATCATGGACTTTGGTCAAATCTGGGCTTTCCACATCTTTATATTATCATATTTGGGTTCTAGATTCGTTTTCGGTGAGTATTTCGAATCGCCCTCTGGCCTGCAAGCAAATTAGTCATATTTCATGTTCTATTTGTTTCAGTGATGTTAGGGATGTGGCCATGCTTGTTTACATTTTACTTCGCATTTTGCCATTCGCCTCTGCTCATGTTTTTTACATGCATGTTTTACAAAAACATTCACATTGCATTCCCCAATGTATTTAGTATATATATATTTTAAAAATATTTATATATATACACATGTTGCATGTGCACGTCTTGATTAGGCTATTTTGCTTCTAGCCTTTCAAGCCTTGTGCCCAATGTAAAGGGCCGGTGTCTATCACCGACGCCCATGATGAGTGTCTCAAGTGCTTGGCTTCCGACTTTCATCACCCACTCGACTGTGGGATTTGTCAGGCATTTACCCCCAAGGCCAGGTCCAGGAGGAATATGGACTTGAAGTTCTTCTCCGAGGCTTTGGAGAACGGACAAGACATCACCAAGCTTGACCCCCCGTCTAAAGCTAAAAAGGTGAAGAAGTCACCTGTTAAGAAAAGCGGTAAGAAGGTTAAGGCTTCAGCCTCCGCTACGGTGTCCTCGGCCAGGTCGGGTCTCGATGATTCGTCATCCGAGCCCGACTCAGTCGAGGACCAGCGGGGGTCCTCAGCCGGGGATTTCATCCACCCTCCCTCCCCTCAACAACCTAACTTACAACATGCTAACATTAACCCAGTTGATATGTCGCATTTCACGCAAATCATAACACAGCAAATGAAGGTTATGATTGACTCGGCGGTCTCGGGGCTCCGTACGGAGTTCCGGGCCTCGAGTCATGAACCCGATGCAGCCCATGGTACCAGGGGAGATCTCGGTGTCGGACTCGTCCGAGGCACGGGGTCTCCTCGGGGCGCTCAGCTTCCAGCCTTATCGCTGCGGAGTATGGAGCCCCAGGTCAACATAACACAAACACACCAGTCCCTCAAGACACCTGGCTCCGGGCAGGTCTCGTCTGGTGCCGCTCGTTGGAGTAGGTTCCCAGGGTAAGGCATCCACCTCAGGTTACGAGGCGCCGCCTGTGCTCCAGGTGCAGCGTCATCGGACACCTGCCCCGTGCTCCGAGACCGTCGTCCCAGTGACGATGCAGTCCGGGCCGCACGCGGGACCCACGAGCAACCTCGAGACCCAGGTCTCGGGGGGCCCATTCGAGGCCGATCCTCGGGCTGGGGGCTCGGGACAGCCAGTGGTAGCTGACGTCTTCTCTCGTTCTCTTGTCCTCGCCCGTGATTCTTTCCTAGACGACTCCGAGTTGGCCTCACGCCTCTCGGGGAGATCCGGGATCGAGTCCATGGACGTGGATGAGGTTCGGGAGGATTCGGGCCCTTTATCAGCTGCCGCTGCCATCAAGAGCCTCCGCGGCTTGATCGCGGAGGCTATTCCTGGTGTTGCTGCCCCGGTCCCCGAGCCAGAGGAATCGGACTACCGCTAGGGGGAAGCCTTTGCTCGAAGCAAGGCTCCCGTAGTGGGGCTCCGCATTCTTCCCTCACTGGTTGACGATCTGATCGCTCCTCTCCTGGCTGATACTCGTTCACTGGCCGATCTAGGCTTCCTATCTAAGAGATATCAGCTGGGGGAGGAAGGTCTTTTTGACATTCCGGTGGTGGTTTCCTTGCAACGACCGAAGATTACACCCTCGGTCGGGCGACAAGGTCGGCAGCTGCCTCCCTTCACTGCTGGTGCAGCTGATCTGAAGTCCTCGTATCGGTCCTTTGAGGACCAGTACCGAAACGCAGGACAACAGCTTCAGCTTGCTATCCATCAGGCGTATCTGGCCTCCATGCAGGTCCAGTTGGCGCAGAAGGTGGAGATCCCTGGAGATTCCTCCTCGGAGCTCCTCGGGCAGCTAACCACAGTTGGCGGTCATTTGGCTCGTGACTCAATAAGGAGTTCGGCGAACCAAATGATGAGCGCAGTTGTGGGGATACGCCGGCTGTGGTTGTCGGTGTCCACTTGGATGCCTTCAACGCAGCAGTCCCTGCTGAACCTCCCCGTTCGGATTGGCCCAGTGCTCTTCCCAGGGGCTCAGCAGGTACTGAAGGACACTGAGGATGTCGTCACGACCTGCCGGGAGACCTCTAGGGTTCTTACCGTGCAGGATCCAGACATCAAGCGAGCACGCATGTCCAACCCTCCCGCTGCTCGTTCCTCCGCGCCGACGGGGAAGGCAGCCTGGATGTCAGCTAGTCTGCATCAGGCTGGGAGCAGGGGCAAGGGTCCCAAAAAGCGAGGCGGGAAATTCCAGCAGCCTTCGGGCAAGCAGGGGGTTTCTGGGGCGCGGGAAACCAAACCAGGGTTCCTAGCTCCTCCCATACCGCTAGGAGTGTCCAAAAATCCGGGGGCCGGAGTGCCGCCGGAGACGGACACCTTTTGCTTGTTGGGGCAGATCCCTGTAGGCGGCCGATTGACAAGGTTCATAGACGCTTGGGCGAAAGCCACGTCGAACACCTGGGTCCTGTCCATGCTCAGGGACGGCCATATGCCTCAGTGGAAGCGCGGTCCACCTTCTTTTACCGGGGTGCGGCACACGAAGGTGCCCTCCGCGCCGGAGAAGGCGGACATCCTCCGCTCAGAAATCAAAGCGTTGCTGAGCAAGGCTGCGATAGAGCTAGTGCCTGTGGGCCAGGAAGAGAGCGGATACTATTCCACATACTTCCTGGTGACCAAGAAGGGCGGAGGGTTCAGACCCATCTTGAATCTAAAGATCATGAACAAACTCATAGAGGTCCCATCGTTCAAGATTGAGACTCTAAGGTCTGTAATCTCGTCAGTGCAGGTCGGAGAATGGCTATCCTCCATCGACCATCTAAGACGCTTACCTTCATGTTCCAATGCACCCAGAATTCAGACAATTTCTGAGGTTTGCATTCGACGGGAAGTGTTACCAATTCAGGGTGTTACCCTTCGGAATCTCAACGGCTCCGAGGGTATTCACCAAGCTTATGCTGGTAGCAGCTCAGGTCGCCAGGTCTCAGGGCAGGTGTTGTCATCCCTACCTGGACGACTGGCTCATCAGAGCGCTGTCCCAGCTTCAGAACCACGAATCCACCCAGGCCATACTACACACGTTAGTTTCGCTGGGTTGGATCGTGAACCTCAAAAAGTCGGAGCTGGCCCCGTCACGGGACCTAGTCTTCCTGGGCTCCAGGTTTCGGACGGAGCCGAGGATCGTATCCCTGGCCCCGGACCGGGTCCCGAAGATACTGGGGGCTGTGAACTTGCTTCTCAGTGCTCCATGCCACACGGCTCGAGTCTGGCTCCAGCTCTAAGGAGTCATGGCAGTGACCGTAGACGTGGTTTGGAGGTCCCGGCTCCGCATGAGGCCCGTCCAACAAGCTTTGGCGGGTCTATGGTCCCACTCGGAGTCTTACGAGAAGCAGCTCGTCACTCGGAGTGGGTCTTGCCACACCTGTTATGGTGGACCAATGTCGATCACCTGACTCGGGGGTACCCCCTGCAGCCTCCGGTGCCGACCCTGACGATCCAGACCGACGCCTCCCTTACGGGATGGGGCGGGGTTCTGGGATCTCTCACGGTCTCGGGCCTGTGGTCACAAGCCGAGTCTCAATTGCACATCAATGTGTTGGAGCTCAGGGCGGCCAGATTGGTTCTGCAACATCTGAGGGATCAGGTGGAGGGTCAGGTGGTCCGGCTCCAAATGGACAACAGGACCGCCATGACTTACATTCTCAAACAGGGCGGGACGGTCTCCCCGTCCCTCCTGGAGGAGACATGGCAATTCTTCCTCTGGGGCGACGAAGTCGACACCCAGGTCCTGCCAGTGTATTTGCCAGGGGTGGACAATGTCCGAGCAGACACTCTGTCTCGCCGGATCCTTGCCCCCCACGAGTGGCTACTGGATCGAGAGATATTCGAGACTATCTCCCAGTTATACGGGTC
Source organism: Gibbula magus (assembly GCA_936450465.1). Classification (NCBI taxonomy): domain Eukaryota; kingdom Metazoa; phylum Mollusca; class Gastropoda; order Trochida; family Trochidae; genus Gibbula; species Gibbula magus. Next base: position 12,313,470 of record OW388289.1, read on the forward strand.
ATTCCAGGTGGATCTGTTTGCGTCAGGGACGAACTTTCAGATACCCCAGTTTTGCTCCAGGATACCCGACACTCGGGCTCTATCCCAGGATGCATTCGAACTGGACTGGACAGACAGAGTTCTGTGGGCCTTCCCACCAGTGCCTCTGATCTCCAAAGTCCTTGCCCGTCTAGCCACTCATCCTCCGCGTCTGCTGGTGCTAATCACACCATGGGCAGCGCAAACTTGGTTTCCACAGGTACTCAGGTCTCTGGCTATGCCACCTGCTCTGTTACCGTGTCGACCGGGACTTCTGTCCCAGGACGGAGCCCCCCACCCCAACCCCAGGGTGCAGTGGGTAGCCTGGCCTCTGTCCGGAATCGCCTCCAAAACAGCGGTATTCCTGCACGAGTTGCAGACACAATACTGGCTTCGAGGAGGGATTCAACGAACATTCAATATGAGGATAGATGGGCCTGCTATTCGCGCTGGTGTGCAGATAGGGACGTTCTCGATCCCTTTTCCCGTAGAGATGAGCAACTCTTTTGTTGTTACGGTGGAGGTAAGCAGGGCTTACTCGCTTCTACGCAGACTATATCAAGATGGATTGTTTCGATGATCTGTCTGGCATATGTTCACAAGGGCCGTGAGCCCCCAGGTGACCTCAAGGCTCATTCGGTTAGGGCAGTTGCGACGTCCAAGGCGTACGCAGCGGCCCTGCTCATCGAAGAGATCTGCTCCGCTGCTATCTGGAGCCAGCCTAGCACGTTCATTCGTCATGTGACGACCATGCAAACATAGCCTCTGTCAGGATGGCTAATCTTTTCAATTCATTTATTCCAAGGCAAAAGACAATTCAACAAGGTATTTAGATTCAATAACAGTTTTATTCAACAGGTAAACAAGTAACTTCAACAAGTTAAAATGAGATCAGTAAATATATATATGACCGATAATACTGCTTGCTTTTCAGTGTTTCTCCAAGATTCACATCAAATACACCTCAATGATTAATTACTTATTCAACAGTTACATATCATAGTGAAAATCAGTATGTAATATATCACAACATTATGAAGATATGCCTATGCAAGTCAAAGATCAACTGATTCCTGAGGATTGCCTTATCAAGATGAATGCACAAGATGATATTATTGAATATTACTATGAGACACGATTATGCAAGTTTATGTTGATGCTCCTACCAACAAGATAATATACACTCTCACGAATAATCACGTCAAATTGTCAACGAGAATATCCTGCACTGCTACAATACTGTATCTTATATCACTGATACTATTCTGCCAGCTCGTAATACTATCAGAAACAACACACTGAATTATTTCCTATTCACTTTCAGTGTCAACTTTATAAATATACATAACAACAATGTATACAACTCTACAACTAATATAACCATACAATACTTCAAGATTTATTCACAACTCTGCACTTGCAGCCTGAGATTCACTCAATCTGCTTTCATCGTAAACTTATGCAAAGAAATCCCGAAACACTCCTGTGAAACTTTAATAAATACGAGGAAGTGTTCGTAACTATTCTAACTGCCGAAACGATCTTAATTATGTCCTAATATTAATTATATGAGTCTACTCGCTAAATAAAAGATGGATCCCTCAACGAATTTCTATTAAATCCCAACTAACCTATCTGACATATTGACAATCTCACTGAGTGTCGACCCGAGTAAGACTGGCGCAAGTAAACAAACAGCTCTATTTATAACCTTCGTCACGTGACTTGTTGGAACCAACCAAAACCGACAGAACGCACCATATTTGGTGGGAACCAACGAGCTATTGGTGGAAACCAACATGTGGGAACCGACAGTGATCGGTGGGAACCAACCGTTGACTGTGGGAATCCACCGCCGTGGGAATCAACACTCATTGGTTGGAAAAGTACTTAGTGACCTAAATATAGAAAGTGATCGCCGATGAAGTTACGGGCGAGTAAAATATGAACGAATGCATAGACAAAGGATATTTCCTATACATTAAATATTGGAGCTTTATAATGAAACATTACGATAAATTCATGAAAAGGGAGAATGTTTTATATTACACTCATTTACGATCGATGAAAAATGGAAGCTGACAGCCATTATTGTGAACGAGCGATACAAACTACAAATGACTGAAGTTTATATTCACGGGAAATTGTACGTCTAAAAAGTAGCAAAGCTTATTCTAGAATCAATATAATAGACACAAAGACATAAATAAACATTTAGGTAACTCTTATTCACATGTTTTGAAATAATAAAATATGACCGTTCAGAGACGTGAAACTTACCCGCGGAAAGTTTGACAGCTGTGACCCGGAAACACATAAGTTGACCTGGGTCACAGAGGTCAAGGTGAATAGCGGTATTTACAAGGTTGTTGGTAAGAATACACGTTGGAGAGGATTGTGAGATAATCATGAGGTATATAATTGTTGATTTATTGAGATTGTTTACCATGATAGAAGGATATAATGCAAATATTAACGTGAAGAATTTACGATTACGAGATGAGCCGAAGATTATATTTGAAGAACTCGAACGTAAGGTCTAAATATAAAAGTTCGAAAGGAGATGAAGCAATTATTGTAAATAATGATAAAGGGAGTTTGATACTTTAGAATGAATATGGAAAGTTAATGTAATATGAAATTATTTAGAAGATAAAAATAGTGCAATAAAACCGATTCCTCACAATACCCTCCACTTAAAGACGTTTTACGCCCTCGTAAAAGTGAGATGATTACATATTAATGTAAATAACAATAAGTTGAAACATGAAATTCAACATGGCAAAAACAATTATCAATTAGAGCATCTTCAATATCGTCTTCTTCCGTGGAAGTCCCTCTTCCGGTTCTCCACAAATGGTGGGCGTCGCTCAGGTGATCGGTCATGTTTCATTTCCTTCAGGGTCGTTGTCAACTCTTTCACTGCCTCAGTCCATCGGGCCATTCCTGTAGTGAGGGTGCCGATAGCCGTGGCGACGGTGGTAAGCAAGTCCTTCACCTCGCAGGAGGAGGCTGAAGATGACGAAGACGCTGCTGACGGCGAAGGGACGGGTGCAAGGGTCGGTATTTCTTGTCCCTCCGACTCCTGATGAGATTCTGCCTTGCCGAGCGTCACCTCCCTTCTGTCATTAGTTGGTGCTGATTCGTTTATGGCTGGAAGGCTGAACATGTCCATATCAAACAAACTCAGTACATCGTCATTGGTGTTCATGTCTGGCTCTGTCATCCCTACAGACGGCAGTGTAGCAATGGGCAATGCAGTGGCTGCTATGGGCTGTTTAGAGACTGTCGATGACTTCCCCCTCTGCCCCCATGTCTGGTTTGACTCTTCTGTAGACAGCCGCACTAGGTCCGTATCCAAGATAAAGTACGGCGCCATTGAAGCTCTTAGAAATTGGGCCGCCACTACTTCCTCTCCGTTCTCCTCCATCCGAGAGCTCCGATCCCGGTGTTCAGCATAAGCCAAAACGTGTCTTTCGAGGTCGTCCTTAGTTTCACTCCTGAAGTTGCACAGGGTGCAGTAATATGGACTCTGGTCCAGAGGTACGTGGTGTTTATAGAAGTGGCTCCTCGCCCTCTTCCTCTCCGCGACTTCTCCACACTTGCCGCATCGGTATGCCCTGCCCCTTGAATTTTTCATTGTAGCCATGTCACGATTGTTGCTGTAAAAACAAATTTCCTTGGTTAGATATGGCTATCTTACATTCAGGCACATTAGATTTTCTTTTTTTGTTTCAAGGCCCTAAGGATCCACTTTGGCTTAAAGTCAGCGCTGTATGGCTTCAACCTATTATGGTGGATAACCCTCTGTTTCCCTGAACCATCCGTCCTGATGACATAATCTAATGCGCTTAATTGCTTATCAATGATTGCAGGCCCCTGATATGGCATCTGTAACTTTTGACAAATCCCTTCCCTTCTGCTAACGTTAAGGTACCAAACCAAGTCTCCCTGTGTGTACGTATTGACTGACTGCTTAATATCATACGTGTCTTTCTGTCGTTTTGAAGCTGCTTTCAAATTTTGTCGTGCAATGTCATGTGCCCGTTGAAGGTTGTCCTTCAACTTCTCAACGTACTCTCCGTACGATGAGACATTTTCTCCTACCAGGGTGGTACCGCTTCCGAATGATATTTCGGCTGGTAGACGTACTTCCCGCCCTAGCATCAAGAGATTTGGAGTCATACCTGTACTCTCTTGTGGCGTGGATCTATATGCGGCGGCTAGACATCCCAGGTTAAGATCCCAGTCTGTCTGTTCCCCTTTCAAATACGCTCTGATCATTCTGATCATAACTCTGTTGAAATTTTCAGTTTGCCCATTACACCTAGGGTTATACGGAGAAGTGCGTGTTTTCCTCACTTCTAGCATTTCACAGAGTTCCCGGAAAACTGCGCTCTCGTAGTTCCTCCCTTGATCGCTATGGAGGTCAAGGGGACAACCATATCGAGCGATGACCTCGTTCAATATGGTGCGTGCTGTAGTTTCTGCACTTTGGTCTGGAACTGCGAAGATCTCAACCCATTTTGAGAAGCTATCCGTAACCACTAAGATGTATCTATTGCCTCTAGGAGTTCTAGGCAGGGGACCCACAAAATCAGTCGCAAGTCGATCTAGAGGAGCGCCTACCCTCATGTTCCCTAACGGAGCTCTAGGATTTGTTGGTGGAGATTTATTAGCACCGCATACTCCGCATTGCGCTAACCAATTATTTACATCCTCTCTCGCCTTGAACCAATAGAATTTAGACAACAATTTGCCTTTAGTCTTTTTACGTCCTAAGTGACCTGACAGAAGACTATCGTGCATTTGGTACAGGATCTCCTTCCTCATACCCCTGGGTACCAGCAGCTGCAGATGATTGTCGCTACCTGACGATGTGCATTTTCTAAACAATAAACCATCCTCCACTACCAAGTTGTCCCAAAACAACAGATAGTGTCTTGTGGTAGGACTCATCGTACATGACTCCTCTCTGCTCGGGCGCTTGCCCTGCCCTAACCATTTAAAGATCGGCTTCAGATCTAAATCTATCATCTGCTTCCGACAAATTTCATCTGAGGTGACTGCGAATCGCCAAGGAAACAATTTTTCCTTCAGACGCTCGGTGTGTCTCGTAGACACCCTTCTGCATATGTCACCTATTCTCCGTGACCATGCATCCCTTATGCCCTTAAGCCTGCAAAGCGGGTCACTTATTAACCCTCCACTCAACAATCGAGTCACTCTACCACAAATCACATGTTTCGCTGTATTCAGTCGACTTGGAACAGCGCTAAACATCTTCAACATATTCCTCATGACTACCGACATACTGCAGGAGCTATCACTGCTCAAGCCCAGTATTGTCATAATCAGCAGAACAACAGCTGCGAACTTATCTCTCAATACCCTGACATTTTCCCCTGCTTGAAGGCAACCTCCAAGAAATAAATAATCAGCGGTGTAAGTTCTCCTCGTCCTAGACGTAACGTTCTGCATTTCATCGGCTCTTTTCTTGCACTTGTTGCAGGGTCCACACTTGAGCTCCCCTGTCATATCATCGTCTGCACAAGTGCAATCTCCTGGATTTGGACAACGAGACATGCTGTCAGCGTTGCCGTGCCTAGTACCCTTCCGGTACTGAATGTCATAGTTGTATGCGGATAATATTTCAATCCAGCGTGCAACTCTCCCCTTCGGCTCCTTAAAATTCATGAGCCACTTCAATGCTTGGTGATCAGACCTGATCACAAATTTTCTACCTAGAAGATAATGATTAAAATATTCTACAAAGTATCTTACTGCCAATAATTCTTTGTCAGTTACGCAATAATTCCTCTCAGATTTGCTCAGTGTACGACTGGCGTACCCAATCACTCGCTCTTGGCCATCTTGGATCTGTGACAAAACAGCTCCCACTGCGAAATCTGAGGCATCAGTATCTAGGATGTAGTCACCACCATGAATCGGTGAGGCCATAATACTGGGACCAGTCAGTGCGCCTTTCAGTGCGTTGAATGACACTTGACAGGGCTCCGACCACTCGAGTGTGCTATCGTCTTTCGTCAGGTCAAACAGAGGCTTAGCGATTTTGGAAAAATCTTTGATGAAACGACGATAGTACGAGCACATGCCTAAAAACTGTCTAACTTCTTTTGCATTTTCAGGCTCTTTCCATCCGAGAACTTTCGCCACGTTGTTCGGGTCTGGCTTCACTCCCGATGCTGACACTTTATGTCCTAGAAATGTGACTTCTGATTTCATGAGCTGGCATTTTTCTGGACGTAATTTCATGCCTGCGTTCTTCAATCTTTCTAGGACCTGGCCAAGTCTCTCGATATTCTGCTGCTCATCAATTGATGGAATGATCAGATCATCAATATACAAAATGCAGCATGTCCACTGTAATCCCTTGAGTGCAAGTTCCATGACTCGTTGAAATGTTGCGCCCGCTGTCTTCAGTCCCATCGGCATGGTGATGAACTCATAAAGACCATATTTGCTTACGAAGGCTGTTTTCGGGATGTCTTCAGCCCTGACAGGCACCTGGTGATAACCTGACGTCATGTCCAGCGTGGAAAACACTCTACATCCAGCAACAGTGTCAAGACAATCTTGTATCTTCGGAGTGGGGAAGGCATCATCCAAACTGGCTAGATTAATCCGGCGAAAATCTATCGTTGCCCTGACCCCCCCTGACTTCTTACGGACGAGAACTAATGGTGAGCTCCAAGGGGAGCTGCTTTCTCTTATTACGCCTTGGGCCTTAAGTTTGTCAATTGCCTTTTTTTCCTCGTTTTGAAAAGCTGCTGGAGTCCTCCTGAATGATTGCTTTATTGGCGGTGTGTCACCTGTTCGAATAGCGTGCTCTGCTAAATGCGTCTTCCCAATGTCATTTTCATTCACCGAGAATGTATCTTTGTGCTGGATCAACAACTCTGCAAGTTTTGATTGTATTCCCCTCTCTTTGCCTTTAATTGCATCTTCATATAATTTCTTGAGATGGTCAGGTATCTTTGATTTCAAATCTTGTTTTGTAGTGGTTTTTGCTGTATCTTTGTCATTCTGTTTTGTTCTTGCAGTGACTGCTGGCTGTACCATTGGAACATCAAACAAAATACGGCGAATTCGATTGGTGTTTGTGGCCATCTCTTCATCTTCCGTATCCAGTATGGTGCATACAACTCCGTTTTCAGCGATGTCTTCGGCGTAGCCAATTACCGCGTCCTGCTTGATTGAAAAGGGAGTAGAAAACGGATTCATGACCCTGACTTTTGCCGTTGTCCCATGATTGAGATCTGCTAGACTTGGAGCCATGACGATCGGATAGTTTTCCTGAAAGTTGGTTGTTGGTTCAATGATTACTTCGCATCTTTTGCTTTTGTCATCACTTTCCCATCGGTCCACTAAAGCGTCAATGATCATCTCTGACGAGGGTTGAACCACAAAGTGATCTGCCGCTCGCACCTTGCGGATGTAATTCTCGGCGTCCGTGAAGAGAGGTATCTCTATCCCATGAAGGGTCATTTTCCCCTTGCTTAGGAGGATGTCCGCTGGTTCTTTGCCTTTCTCTTTCAAGATATCCATTCCAACTAGGCAATCATCGGATATATTGGTGACAATTACTGGTTTGGTGATGGTGATAGGCCCAAAATCTAGTGGCAAAACACACTTTCCAAAACTGGTAAGCGGTTCTCCCCCTGCATGTGACACTTTTGTCTTTTTTCCTAACGTTGGACGCTTTGCTGCTTCGATGCTGTCAAATATTTCTTTCGATATGAGTGTCTTCTCGGCGCCAGTGTCAATGATGAAATTTACCTTGACTCCTAAAATAGTCCCTTTAATGATTGCATCTTTCGCGGACGAAACTTCTCTTCTAACTGTAGTATCTGGTTCTTCTGACGCACCTGTTTGTTCCTTCTCTTTTTCCCCCGAAAATATGTTTTCATGTTGTTTTTGGCCTGATGTCTTGTCGACCAACTTTAGGCCTGATGAGTTGGTCCCATGCAGTTTAAAGCGTTTCCTTGTTCACTGTTATTGGTCATTTTCTTTAACTGTTGCGCATAGCCTTGATTGGTCGATGCTCGATTTGGGCATTCCCTGACGAAATGCGAAGGGTCACCACAGTGATAGCATGCTCTTGGTCCAGACTGTTGTCTCATTGGAGCTTGATATCTGTTTGTCCTGTTGGGCGGCCGTTGATTTTTCTTCATCTCTTCCAGCAGTAACTTGATGTCTTGTTTCATCTGATCGAACTCATTTGTTTGCTTCTTTTCAACATCATTGGTTGGCTGGAAGGTCTTCTTAATTATCCTGTTCTTGTTTGCCGGGTGAGTCCTAGCTATGACGTTCTCGTCTTCCTCTTCAGAACTTCTCTCGTCCTCGACGGTGGTTGCCCGAGCAAATTTCTCTCTTGGTCTGTCTGGGGTTGCCCTCTGCATTTCTTTAAAGCAGACCATTTCATAAACCGCGTCATCAATTGTTGCAGGTTCCTTGACATACTCAACATGAAATCTGGCTTTGTCGTCATATGCGCAATCGAAAAATTTCCTCAGTAAATCTTCTTGTCTTGTTTCCTGATCTCTTCGGGGGTATGCCTTATCGTAGAGTCTCTTAAGATCTGCCGCATAGTCCTCCGGAGATTCACCTGACTTTTGTTGCCGCCGACTGTATTGAGTCTTGTAGCTCTTCGTGGTTTCAATGACACGAAAACGGTTGTGGAGCTCCCTGCATAATGCCTTGTAATTTCGTCTGGTTTCAGACGATAGCTGTTCAAAGACAAATTCGCCCGCATGGCCCTGAAGCCTTGGTAGCAATTCATCTAACTTCTCATCGGAATTCAGGCCTTGACGCGCTGAGACTTCCTGGAATCGATTGAACCACACGGTCCATGATTCATGGACCGTGTGGTTCAATCGATTCCTTGCCTGTGAAGGGTGGGAGCTTAAGGTGTTTTTGTGACCTGGCTACAGGCCTACTTTGAAACGAGGTGTTGTTCGCTTCGCTATCCCCTTCAGATTCGCTTGTGTGTGGCGAATCATATCGTCTAGTGTGCCTACGTCTCCTACGATTGGACTGGAATCGCTGTTCAGCCATGTCCCTATGTAGACCATCTACTGCCCCCCCAAGTGTTGATACTATTTGACAAACGTGTTGCATCTGATCTTTCATTGCTGCTATATCATTGATGGCGATGCTTGGCGGCTGTATAAATGTGTGTGATGCGCCGCTATGTTGGGACGAGTGCATGCTATTGCTGGAGATGGGAGCATGTTCATATATTTCATTGTGATGAGTTTCAAGATGAACTAATTCAGGACTGATGGTGCAGGGATCTTGATGAAGGAGTGTGGGACTTATTCTTTGGGACATTGATCTTGTCGTGATCTTGTTTTCATTGGGTGAAGCCATGGTGGATCAATTGAGCCTTAGTCTAATAAATTATTAATTTTTTTTATCACTAAGATTTCTAATATCTAAATCTAATATATAACTAAATTTGAAGCTTAAATTCTAATAGAATAAAAAGATAAATGTGCTTTCAGTTTTAAGATACTACTAAAGCTAAATAAGGCTTAACTTTACTTTCTAAAGTTGATTATTACCTTTTGCCTTGAATTCACAATTGCATAAACAAATGCTATACCCAAAAATTAATTGGCCATCAATTTAGAATAAGTTTTTGAGAAAAGATAAATTTACAGGTTCGAATCGCTGGATGTGTTAAAAATTTAATCACATCCCACTTCTGACACCAAAAGTTGTGACGACCATGCAAACATAGCCTCTGTCAGGATGGCTAATCTTTTCAATTCATTTATTCCAAGGCAAAAGACAATTCAACAAGGTATTTAGATTCAATAACAGTTTTATTCAACAGGTAAACAAGTAACTTCAACAAGTTAAAATGAGATCAGTAAATATATATATGACCGATAATACTGCTTGCTTTTCAGTGTTTCTCCAAGATTCACATCAAATACACCTCAATGATTAATTACTTATTCAACAGTTACATATCATAGTGAAAATCAGTATGTAATATATCACAACATTATGAAGATATGCCTATGCAAGTCAAAGATCAACTGATTCCTGAGGATTGCCTTATCAAGATGAATGCACAAGATGATATTATTGAATATTACTATGAGACACGATTATGCAAGTTTATGTTGATGCTCCTACCAACAAGATAATATACACTCTCACGAATAATCACGTCAAATTGTCAACGAGAATATCCTGCACTGCTACAATACTGTATCTTATATCACTGATACTATTCTGCCAGCTCGTAATACTATCAGAAACAACACACTGAATTATTTCCTATTCACTTTCAGTGTCAACTTTATAAATATACATAACAACAATGTATACAACTCTACAACTAATATAACCATACAATACTTCAAGATTTATTCACAACTCTGCACTTGCAGCCTGAGATTCACTCAATCTGCTTTCATCGTAAACTTATGCAAAGAAATCCCGAAACACTCCTGTGAAACTTTAATAAATACGAGGAAGTGTTCGTAACTATTCTAACTGCCGAAACGATCTTAATTATGTCCTTATATTAATTATATGAGTCTACTCGCTAAATAAAAGATGGATCCCTCAACGAATTTCTATTAAATCCCAACTAACCTATCTGACATATTGACAATCTCACTGAGTGTCGACCCGAGTAAGACTGGCGCAAGTAAACAAACAGCTCTATTTATAACCTTCGTCACGTGACTTGTTGGAACCAACCAAAACCGACAGAACGCACCATATTTGGTGGGAACCAACGAGCTATTGGTGGAAACCAACATGTGGGAACCGACAGTGATCGGTGGGAACCAACCGTTGACTGTGGGAATCCACCGCCGTGGGAATCAACACTCATTGGTTGGAAAAGTACTTAGTGACCTAAATATAGAAAGTGATCGCCGATGAAGTTACGGGCGAGTAAAATATGAACGAATGCATAGACAAAGGATATTTCCTATACATTAAATATTGGAGCTTTATAATGAAACATTACGATAAATTCATGAAAAGGGAGAATGTTTTATATTACACTCATTTACGATCGATGAAAAATGGAAGCTGACAGCCATTATTGTGAACGAGCGATACAAACTACAAATGACTGAAGTTTATATTCACGGGAAATTGTACGTCTAAAAAGTAGCAAAGCTTATTCTAGAATCAATATAATAGACACAAAGACATAAATAAACATTTAGGTAACTCTTATTCACATGTTTTGAAATAATAAAATATGACCGTTCAGAGACGTGAAACTTACCCGCGGAAAGTTTGACAGCTGTGACCCGGAAACACATAAGTTGACCTGGGTCACAGAGGTCAAGGTGAATAGCGGTATTTACAAGGTTGTTGGTAAGAATACACGTTGGAGAGGATTGTGAGATAATCATGAGGTATATAATTGTTGATTTATTGAGATTGTTTACCATGATAGAAGGATATAATGCAAATATTAACGTGAAGAATTTACGATTACGAGATGAGCCGAAGATTATATTTGAAGAACTCGAACGTAAGGTCTAAATATAAAAGTTCGAAAGGAGATGAAGCAATTATTGTAAATAATGATAAAGGGAGTTTGATACTTTAGAATGAATATGGAAAGTTAATGTAATATGAAATTATTTAGAAGATAAAAATAGTAAATAAAACCGATTCCTCACAGTCATTACCAACTCGACAGGCTCTCGGCGGAGCATGCTCGGTTTGGTCAGACAGTTCTCTCCGGTGGGCAGAGTCGTCAACCCCCTAGCTGAATGAGCAGAGGAGGGTTGTGCGTTCTGTTTTTAATCTTACTAATGCCACTAATATCACGTTGATACTAAGGGCCCAGGTCCTTTTTTCCCACGGTGACTTCCCTGGCTGAGGTCCCCCGCGGGGAGTTTTTTTATATGGTACCTTTTTTGCCGTCGTTTTCTCTTTTGACAAAAAGGGGGGGGGGGGGGGGTATTTTGACCAGTAAGGCGACTGCGAGTGCGCCAGGTAATCCCCAGGTCAATGTTGGTTCTCCTCCATGGTGGATTCACAAGGTACTTTGGGTGAGTTAACTTTGTATATTCATATATTCTGTGCGCCTTTGGGTGCAGTCTGAATGCCACTGCCTTAGATTCAATCTTTGGGAGTCTGTCTTATGCAATAAGTACCCCAAGGAGGATCCCTTCTGAAAAAGAATCGAACTAACCTGTATAGGTTTCAGATTCTTTGAAGAGGATCCTCCTTGGGGTAGGGCCACCCACCTCCCCTCCATTCAGCCTGCATGACTGGATGGAAAAGTGGTGAGATTAGAGTTATCCGCCCCTGGTTGCATGACAACCGTTAGAGGTGGGGCTCGAAAGGGGTGACCCAAAGTACTTTTTTTAGTTTTTTAACTAATTTTAAGTGGAAAATATAGTTACAACCTGTCATATATCAAAAATCAAGGATTTTATGCAATAAGTACCCCAAGGAGGATCCTCTTCAAAGAATCTGAAACCTATACAGGTTAGTTCGAATATACTATATCCCTGATTTAATATCACCACTTCTTAATTCCACTGAACAACTTACTTATTTATACACACTAAAAAAACCCATTAGGAACTAGTTTTATTCATAATGGCATGGGTTATTTGAATTATTTGTTGTAAAATAATCATAATGGGACAGAGGTATGTGTTTATTTACATAATGACAAAGAACTTGATGGACTAGAAACCTGAATGTCACTTTGATTTCACTTATACTGTCAATCACTTACATGGATATTTGAACTGACTAGAAAATGATAATAATGTTCTCAAGCAAGCTAACTGATCAACTGTCTGGCACTTGAATATACTACCCACTGGTAAGTTAAATGATATTTGTACTGACATGTGGTATTTCCTCTAATAGACGACGAGTCTCAAATTGACGCCAGGTTTTGAATAGACACCAGGGGTATGACCATTTGCAAGAAAAAGATGTCGGGTCTCGATTGGACGCCGGTTGATACAATGAGCAAAGTTTTTAAAAAATGCAATGTTTATATGTTATGCCTCTTAAAGAAAACATTGTTGGTGGCTGCTATTAGAGGAAATACGGTACTTATAAAAATCAGTGATTGTAATGGAAAGTTGGTTGGTTGCCCAAATAATGATATATTTTTTAAATAGTATACTTCTGGTATTTTGCATTGGAGCCCCAGGAATCAATTCTCCAAAAGCAATAGTTTTGAATATTGAGTTGGCTGTCAGTTATTATCACTGCACAGTATGGGGTTGACTGAGTGTCAGCCCCAGATTCAGTAGCAGTGTTTAGATACAGTTATACTAGTAGATGGCTGTCTGGAACTTTCTATCAACACAGCCATAATCTTTTTCAACACAATATTATGATGCATGTAATGAAGCTTCGAACATACTAGAAAACTCTAACCCATGTGACCATTAGCTTTATAAATAAGTAACTTCTAGTTTCTAATTATGGTTGATTTACTTAAGTGCTTAGTTTGATTATGAGGTTCAAAATGGACTTGGAAATATATCATTTTCATCTGTAATCACTCTCAATCTGTTTCAAACTTTCGTTTAGCTCTGATAAACTATGCAAATTTCCTATCAATTCTTAAAGACGTATTGCTTCACTTTTGATAATGCCTATGTCGATACTTTTATGCCATTATAATTAATTTTCTTGAAGCATTGAATCATAACATTAAATTTTGTATATTGATGTTTGCTGAGAATGGTTTGACAGCTGAGACTATCCAAGCTTACTAGTGCCAGTGCAATGATTGTCTCCAGAGAGCTTCTACACAATTGTGAGCGTGATGCTTTGCAATCAAGCAACTCTGCTCTAGGACATTACAGCCGCTAGTCAATAAACTATATATGCTCAATTTGCATATGTCTTGTAAATATACAATCACTGTCTTACTGTTAAATTAAGTCTAAGCATGAATAATTTGGTTGCGTCTATGAATTTTCTTAGTTTCAAATATTGACGTTTACATTTTGAGAATCTTGAAAGTAATCTTTGAACTTTAAAAAAATAAATATTGTTGAACAGATTTGATTGTTTTGGTGTATTTTGAGCGTAAAGTTGTTTGTGTTGTTGTGTCATCTTTTATTTGAAATAAATGAAATTATCTCTAGGCTTGTGATCAAACTTATTTTTAAGTCTCAGCTTTTGTTCAGCTTTATTGTTTCCCTTTGACAAAGCGAGTTCTAGTTCTATGTCTACCAGTTAATTGTCAATCTCATTTTGAATGGTACTCGCACCTGATGCAAAGTCTTTTCTCTATCAGAGTTACACAGGTGAAATTGCCTATTGATTTTGTGCAGTGAATTCTGTTTTTGTATTGTAAATGGTCTCACCACTAACTGTTTTCCATTTAGAATGCATTGCATGTGATTGTTACTGATCAAAGAAAGATTTCCTTCCTTTTGATACATCTTCTTCTGTCTGCACGCACATGATACCGTTTGGTTTGTTATTTATCAAAAACAGTTTCTGGCATGTTTGTGATATCCATTTACACAGGAACTGAATTTCTTGCTACTGATGTTTTGTGCTACTTAACCTGAGACCTGATGCAGTGTTCCCAACTAAGTAATACTCATACATGTACACAAATAGATGGAATATCAACTTTGAGAATTAATGTAAGATGTATGTCTGTCATCCTGTAATAAACCTATTTTGTATCAAATAAGATGTTTATGCAAAGTTATAGTTAATAAACAGTTAGACAAAATGACAACTTGAACAATACCACTTTCAAAACAATTCTTAATAATATCCTCTTGTAATAATAAAAACATTTCAAGCTCTAATTATACCTCCGCTATGAAGTAACTTTAGAAAATTTATCCTGTGAGGGCATCTTGGTTCATAAAGAAAAAAAAGGGTATATTAAAGATGCTCTTATTAGTTTAATTTTGTATGCCTTGTTCAAACATATATCAGTCAAATTGGGTCTTGACGCATTCTAGTTAACAAATTGTAGATTTTTATAGTGGTTCTTGATGGTACTCAGATCATTAGTTTGATAGTTGAAATCTAAGTATCTCTAGTCATTTCTCTATGTGACTGTATGAAGAGGATTAATGGATACCTATGTTTCCAGTTTGTCTGACAAGAGATATCAGCCAGCCATACATAAATCTGATGCCTTGTAAGTCTTGCCATTGGTGAAGTGTTGCCTGAAGATGTTTGATTCAAAGGTTCTTAGAGCTATGAATCTTTAAAGGACTAATGGCGGCAGTTTGTCCAACACAGACCATTGAACATGACATCTGAACTAACTCAGTATGTTGATGGTCAGTATGTGGTCTTCTCTAGTCTCCTCTATTGGTCTGCCTTCTGTCAGCCAAGTAACTGTAGGTTGGTAATTGAGCTGAATCTTGTATTGTTGAAGCTCCTCCTGCTCTTCTCTGTGGTCACTTTCTCTTGCTCCTCCAACAATCCATCCTAACCCTGCTCCTCTTCAGTCAGCCTGGCTCTACCTGAGAGGAGGTCAACTATTCCTATAGACACTCATACACTTGGTTTATCCTTGATTGAAGGAAACATGATTAAGAGCACTAATGATTAAGTCGAGATAGATGGTATTAAGTGTTATGAGCAATAAGTGATGTTTGGACATCAATTGAAATTTGCTTTGAAAAAGATTTGATAACTAGTTTCATATTTTCAGAAATTTTATTTCTCAGTGAGCATTAAATTGAAGGAAGAACAAAGTTTACATGTGCAGGATGTCTCTTGATAATCAGAAAATCAGTATCAATAGAGAATAAAGCAAGTTTCTGTCTTTAGAAACAACTAGACATTGAAATATATATCCAAAGTTGGTAGCATTGTAAATATAGGTCCACATGATAATTGTGTACTTCCTGACAAGCTTGCACACGATCGATCACAATCTCATCCTCTGAATTCTGTGTGCTTCTCTATTTTTATCTTGTCTGACCCATGCTTGTGTTGGCTGAAGATGTGAAAGACAAATAAGATTGCGATGCCAAAAAGATCAACAGCAAATCCTAGATTTACACATAGAGAGACAAATTAAGCTTTTATTGATCACTTCCATACCTAAGCCCTGTCTAGGAAAAAACCCGACAATTTGTCTCCAGTCTTGAAAGACAGGTGTTATCTACTACAGCCTGTGATTATACATTTCAAAGATTTAAATTTTTTCAAACCCGAAATTAGTTGGTCAATCAGTAACCCACATCCTGATGACCTCAGTCCCATTGGACAAAACTCTAAGCTCACCCTAATTTACTAAGGTACGGTAACCTAATTGCAATGTCGGGGGCGGGATAGCGCAGTGGTTAGTGCATTCGGCTTCGGATCAAGAGGTCCAGGTTTTGAATCCCCCCAGAAGCTCGGAAACTTTGTTTGCTGTAGAGAACTGTTCTATATGCAGTAAGTTTTAGATGCAATGCTACGCTGAATTTCAATGTAGTTACACACATGCATAGCCACCATGGTGTTGAGGGCTCTTTCTCTGCAATAATACTAGCAGCCGTGATATAAGTGAAATACTCTCGAAATCAGTGTTAAACCCCTAATCCAGTAGGAGAACAAGTTCTATGGATATGGATTCCTGCAATAAAGAAGTTGTATATCCATAGAATGTGTTCCTCTTCATCTAACCAATTGCTTAATTAATGCCATTGAAAAAAATAATCCAGTAGTTGATTTTATCATAACTTTAACAACCAAGTTTGTGTGCTGGACATATGTATCAAAGCTTCACTGTGTTTATTGGTATTGTTTGTGCAAACCACAGTCACAGTCCACATTATTGAATGGTTTCTGAGAGAACAGTCACTTACAGACCAGTTAGTGACATCAAAATACATCGACGTGTATATTTGTGTCTTGTTGATGCTGGAGGCTGCTAACTCAGTCTTGTGTGTACCAATATTACCTTGGACATCAAAATGCTCTCATCTTTGTATTACTTCTTTATTGTTCATCAGAGTTACTGACCAGTATTGGATTTATCAACTGATATCGAAATGCTCTTCCACATAGACGTGTATATCCCTTCCCCAGGCTAACTGCTTAACTTTTTGTTTCTTGCTCCTCAGCCTGGCTATATACAGTGACACACATCAACCACATTGGCACTTGATGATTATATGTTTCTACTCACCAGGCTGATAGGTACCGAGAGTTTATTTGATGTAGAAAATATCTAAAGTTTTTATGATTTCTTCAAATTTTATAACTAATAACTAATTTCATCACAAAATTCATAATCTCTCCTTTGATTTGATACAAGGAACCCCAAAAACCGTAATTTTCAAACATGTTTTCATAGCTTTTCAAGTTCAAATATTAATTGGTTTCTCTTTTCTTATTGATGTCTCTGTTTGAGGTTAACTTTAAAAAATACTCTTAAATCTAAAGTAATTCTGCAGGTTCCAAAAGACTTTCTAACGACAATAATTTCCTGAAAGGCTTTGATTAGCAACCGGTTTTAGGCGATCATTTGATGAATACTTTACTTCTCTTTTGGGGATTCTCCTTCAGATTTCTTCTTTCATCTTAAACCTGGACCATCACTTTCAATATGTATGAAATCAAGAAAACAAGAACTGAATACAGCTAGACGAGGAGCTTACCAGAGCAGCTAAAATGTGAAAATAATTATCATTATGATAGCTTTTTGTTTTAATCAGTATTATATAATTTGAAATCTAGAGATAAGTTACTTCAGAATTTGTATCATAAGTAAGAAAATCGCATGTTTTCATCTTCACATCTGTAAATACCTTTTCACAATGTCATCCTGGCACAAGAAATTTGTTATGATTATCAATTTCAGAGATCTCCCTAAAATAGTTATTTCGCCTGACACAATGCGATTTCCAAGGAGAAGTAATGAGATACTACCCAATAATGAAAAATGGTTTAAAGATTTGTACATTTTTGAAATGGGATCTGGTCTCCATGCCATTGAGATTTATGGGGTATCTTGATAAAGCAGTGGGTAAAAATTCCCAAATCCCTTCCCACTGTGTCCAATGCAATTTGGAATTATGATTTTCCCAATCAGAAATACTTTCATTCTGCTGTCAAGAGAGATTTAAAAACTAGAGTATTTCTAGCAATTACATCTTGGTAAAAGCCGGGAATATCTTGTAGTAGAAATTATTTTCTCAGAAAATAAGGAGCTGTGAATGACATAAAGAGTTGAACAATTGTTTTGTGGCTTGTGAAGCTATCAGTGTTGAAATGGATCCTATAAAAGATTGGGATCCAGAGACATTTCAGTGGACAACTTCAGAACAGATAACCTGATGCTGAGGAGATAGCTACTGTCTATTTTAGGTTAATACATCTCCATTCATTTTTGTTTTATGGGAAATTATTTTCATATTTTCCATTTGGCGAGAAATTAGCAGATGCAGACTGAAAAGATATCAAGGAAATGAAATCGTCTTTACAGGTTCCCTACAGAGATGAAATAGTTAATACAGAAACATGTATGCTTGTTGTTATTTAAGTGCTGGAAGGCAATCTCAAGTGGTAATAAATACAGCATGTATCCTTTGTAATGTTCTATGAAATAGGTTGATATAAAAAGTTTAAAAATACACTTTGAAATAAATGTTTCCCCAGAGAATTAAATGCAAAGAGAATATTTGGTTTGCAAAGCAAAAGATAAAAAATATGAAATATCTCGTAATATTTTTAGAAATTTGTTTGGGTAACTACAACGTTATTATATTCTACAAGTTTGTCTTTTTTTTTCCACCAATTATCATACTTTTCATGCTTTATTTGAGGTTTTTTTTAAAGACAATGAGCTCTTTTAGAAAATAAGTAACATTCGATTCATCTTGAAGTCTTCTAAATTTATGAGAAAAGTTCCTTCTATCTATAGATAGTGATACATTATACCCTGTTTCTTCACGTAAATACTTTTACTTAGCTTTCAGTATTTCAGCTTAACAATTTGTCATCTGACATTGATTTATCAGACCCATTTGTTCCAATTGGTTTTAAATGGAGCTCTAATAGACTTTAAGTTTCTGAGTCAGTGTGTAGTTCTACTGGAGAATCTCAGATCTTACTACATGCTGAAACATAGAAATCGGTGCCAAATCTTTTGAAGCATTCTGTGCAAAGAAAGTAATCAAAATCCAATGGTAATGATAATAATGAGACACTTGTATTGCGCATTTCTCCATTCTTAATGCATTCTTAAGACGCACATCACACAAAAAGAGTTTAAGAATTGCTGGAAGAGGCAGAATTCTAGGAAAACTGGTCAAATGTCACTTGATGTTTGGAATCCAACATTGAAGTTTGGACTCGGAGAGCAGAGATCAAGGAGGAGAGAAGATACACATGTCTTGTATTTTAGAAACGGACAGAAGTTTATGTCACAATATCCGCCTTGATAACATATCATGTAACGGTAATTATGTTATGTACTAACACAGACTGCATGATGGACATTCTGATTGAAACATGTTAACTTTCAACATGACATTTGAATTGTTTTTCATTTATTTAATACCCATGTTTTTTATTGCTGATCACTGCAATAAAATGGCATAGTCCTGTTGAAGTACCTCTGCTAATTATACCCAAGAGACGTTTGGCAATGTTTTACACTTCAAGTCAGTACCGTTTATGAACCTGCATTGAGTTCTTCAATCCTACTTCTTCTGTGGAGGTAGGAGGTTAGAACAGGAAGTTGTAAACTTGAATTGATAACTTGCATGACAAAATAATGCTTTTTGATGAAAATATCTTTCAGATTAACATCGAAATGTAGAATGTTGAATATTGAATATATTGAAATGAATTTCATTTTGGGGAAAATAGTTCAACGTAGAGACTGTACAATACATGCATTGATGCAATTTGACAAAACATGCAATGAGTTTGATTTTAGCCATTTTGGGAGATATAAAGGCCTGATCAACAAAATTTTATAAGGAGTATGTTTGCTATGTAGACCAATACAATATGCTCTGTTCAATCCATTTCTCAACGAGAAAAACTTAAATTAACTTAAAAACTCATCTTGGCAAAATGATTATGACTGCAGGATGATATGGTGTCAGTGATTGTTGCTGACCAATTGCTGGGATGTTCCCAGCTCAGTAAGTTTAGGTGATGATGAAGAGGAGCTAGGTTCTGTCAGCACAATAACAGTGCATGTAACGAGGTAGAGATCATCAACACTCTAATGAGTTGGCTGACATGCTTGTTAGCACCAAGTGGGCGCTGATACCAGTCCTGGCTGACACTAACATATTCTGCTGCTGATGGCTCCTCCAGGCTCTACTGCTTCTGAGTTGGCCACTATGCTCATGGCATCAGGTTTGGAAGTGTTTTCACACCTCATAGCTTGGAATCTCACAAATATCATGCTATTGGGTATTTGGAAATCATCCGACTGTCATTGAGATTTGTCTACATATTTGTTTACGGCTACATCTATCATTCTTTATGGCAAATGTTTTTAAAAAGTTTAGTTTCTATTATAAGGGGAAATGACTTTTGTAAATGCAAATTGTTAATAATTCAAAAGCATCATACATTCTAAGAATTCAGACAATTTTGAGAATTCTTAAGGAAATCTGTTTATCTTCATCCCAGATAGTATAAGTTTGATTGAATGTGATCCAAATTTATTTCAACATAGATATCATTCTGTTCATTCTCTTTTGAGAATACCAACATTTCTGGAGCCTGTTTCCAGCATATAATCATTGGTCTTATATTCAGTTGGATTGTTCTTGTTTTCTGTGCTTATCTTTCTGGCTGAGATGTCAGCCTCTTTCTCCATCATTGCTTGTCTATTTCTATCTGATATTTGCATTTATTTACTGAAGTACAGACAGATAATTATCACAGTATATATGCTGAGTGGAGAACTCTCTCCTTGCGTTGTCATATCTTCACAGATGAATTGCAGCTTGTCTAAGAGCAATTGGTTAATCAGTTCAACTCTGATAAGTGTTATCCAAGACATCACTCAAATTGACAATAACAAAAAAGGGGTAGGCTAATCTGATTGAAGCGGATGCTTAGTTGACCCATCAATAATGAGGATATTTATATTATTACCTTGGCTTCATCCAAGTTGCCATTTATCGCACTTACAACTTAACTCCAAATTATAATCTTCACCAGTTTTCCATTGGTTTTGTTTAATAACCACAGGTTCGCTTGAATAGTTTCATGTCCAAGGTAATACTATACATTACAAAACTCATGTCTCTATGTTGGTCAAAGAGGGATCAACTGAACTTAGAATAGATAACCAAGCTGTTGATTGGGGAACATAAGCTAGTCATTGAACCGGTCACCTTTGGACGAATAAACCATGCCTGTTATTGTTAAACTTCATCTGATAGTGTTTGATTGAGCTATAACGGTCACCTGCCACCACAATATATTGATAATTTTAATTTCAGCAATATACTATTATGATCCACCTTTTGATGCTCTAATTTTAATTGTAAAGTTAGAAAAATAGTTATAGATGATAAGAACAGAACCCTTATTAATCACTTTGCAAAGTAATGATGATTCCTAAATGTCAGCCAATTAGGAACGGATCAGCACAAATCAATTCATCAGGTAAAAGTTCAATTGACTGACTTGGAAGCCCTTATTTATTCGTTGAAAGTTGATGGTAACAGTTTCTCCATGTTTCAGTCAAATTAACCCTTAACATGCGGGCGACGGAATTATCCGGGCGGGCTATAAGCGATTCGTAGGTACCTCAATACGGATCCCGGTTACAAGACTTAGAATAATTCACGGCTGTCTAAGTACTGTCCTATCCCCCATACCGGGTCACGAGTCGATTGTTTCCGCGACCCGACCCATGAGAATGGCTGTATTTACGCATCGCGACCCGACATGAGAATAAAGCTTTGTTCAGTGTGTGGTCGGAATATCAAGCAAAATTCACACCAATTTGCGTGTGCATTGTTGACCCGTAACGCATCGATACTTAGCTTTACAAAAGGCCAATTATGTCGGGCTTAGCCCCCGAAGCATTAATTCGCTTGAGGCTATTTTCACCCACGTGTTTGTATTGCCTCGGGTTTGCCTCGCCCGAGACTGCTATCTGCCTCGCAGATAGCGGGGGAAAAAAATCGCTAACTCGCCTTACTCCCGCACTTCATATCATGTGAGCGAATTGTTTGTTTTCAAAAAAAAATACGGCAAAATAAAGGGGAAACAATGGACTACATTCCCATATAAAATTAGAAAATCTCAAAAAAAAAATAAAGACACAGCAAGCGCCGTGAAAAAGGTCATGTTTACACTTCATAAATTTTGAAACAATCGGCGATTTTCACAACTTCTAAAACATTTATCAAGGCTAAAATACTGAATGCATTTTCATAATTTTTATATCACAATAAACCGAAAAGAATAATCTTTTATTCTATATAAAATGCGCAGATTTATTAACAGAAATAAAGATACAATTTTACCTTTCTGAGAGGCATGTGAAACCAAACGGCACACAAACTAATCAACATATTTTCATCAGTTATGGTTCGAGGTTAGCGTTTATTTGAAAAGTCAAACAACATAACCATATTTGGGTTGACATGTGCTTATTTGTCAACTGGTTCGAGATTATGATTTCTTGGAAAAGTGCGATGAACGACCGTTCGCAATGCCGCATACATGTTGTAAGTATTGACGATTTTATAGGTGGAAATAAAGACAAACTTTACATAGCTATAGAATTATAACCAAAGGTCGCATTCTAATAATGTTTATATCATTGTGAAGCTAGACATCTTGTCTTCAATTCCGTATATAAATGGAATTTTTTTCGTTTCGTATTTTTGATGTTATGAGGCCCGAATAAAAGACAATCTTTCGAAAGTAATAGAATAAAAACGAAAAAACATAGAAAATTCATTCAAAGTTTCGAGTGTGAATTAGCCATTTGTGTACGTGTGTCGCTACTTGAATTTGTATTGAACGCCCGTATATAGTCCTTATTCGCCATGTAGATGCGGTATATTTTGTAAAAACGATACCGGAATCGCCGCCTGGAAATTCCGCCAGCAGAGCTAGTTAGTGCCAAAGCCCAAACTACTGCTGCGAGCTGCGAGCCTGTAAATTCCGCCACAGTGGCTAAAAATGGTAAAATATATATACGCAACGTAAGGGTTAAGAAATGTTAACTCGCTATCATTTCCATACAGTTTTCTTGATTCTGCTATTCATATTTCTGTTAAAACTATTGTTTGAGTCTCATTTCCTTAGTCACATAGTAACATTGTAAAAGACGCAATACTCTCACTGAACCATTTGATTCCAAGAAACAAGATACCTTCTGTTGCTATTTACCAGTTGATTGCTGGCAATTGATGTTCTCGTGATCATGTTCTGACAGGACATCTGTTATGTCTCCAAGTTAGCAGATCCATGGCTACTTTGTGTCTGCTGATTACCTGATCAGGGTGATGCTACACCTCGGGCTCCTGACCAGTTCCTCTGATTGGTACTAGCGGCCTTGAACACGGGGCTGATGTCTGTTGATAGCTTCGACCTCTCCAAGAGTGCATGATTTGAAATAACAATGGAGATGTAGAAACATGTGGACAACATGCAGTTACAGCCTTCATTGGGCTTGGTCAGTGTCTGTATCACCATAATAAGGTGTACCTAATGGTAGATAGTTTTTCTACAAATCCTGTCCCAATGCAGAAATGTCCACCAATAAGACTTGACCCACAAAGAAGCCAGTTGTCTGTCTCCCAGTAATGAGAGCAGATCCTTCATAATGCAAGATGTTAGAAGCTGTTGCTATTTAGGACACAGCAATTCCATACACTAAAGATGCCTCGTCTCAGACAGATCCCAGTTTGTCCAGCCTCATTTAGTCATGAGTTCAGTATTTGTCAGGAAGATTGCTTGTATGCTTGATTGCTTCTCACATTAAAGCCCCGGCAGAACTCCCTTTGTGTGATCATTCTTGTACTTCAGGATTCGTTAAACCTCTCATTGAGGGGGAAACTAGCCCCCGGGTCTCTCTTTACTCTCATCATCTCTTTGATATCAGCGTTTTTTATTGAGAAAAGTTGCCATTTTTAACAACAACCATTACACCAAAAAATGGAACCACCTTGGCTGGGTCATAAACAGCTTCAAATGTCTATCAAGGTGAACATAGGGAAACATAAAACCTTGACCAGTTTACACATTACACTGGTCATATCAAGTGAAACCAAGAACTCACAAACACAGTAATCAAGCACAGACTATTTAACTTGACCAGTTTACACATTACACTGGTCATATCAAGTGTAAGCAATAACTCACAAACACAGTTATCAAGCACAGACTATTTAACTTGACCAGTTTACACATTACACTGGGCATATCAAGTGTAAGCAAGAACTCACAAACACAGTTATCAAGCACAGACTATTTAACTTGACCAGTTTACACATTACACTGGTCATATCAAGTGTAAGCAAGAACTCACAAACACAGTTATCAAGCACAGACTATTTTACTTGACCAGTTTACACATTACACTGGTCACATCAAGTGTAAGCAAGAACTCACAAACACAGTTATCAAGCACAGACTATTTAACTTGACCAGTTTACACATTACACTGGGCATATCAAGTGTAAGCAAGAACTCACAAACACAGTTATCAAGCACAGACTATTTAACTTGACCAGTTTACACATTACACTGGTCATATCAAGTGTAAGCAAGAACTCACAAACACAGTTATCAAGCACAGACTATTTAACTTGACCAGTTTACACATTACACTGGGCATATCAAGTGTAAGCAAGAACTCACAAACACAGTTATCAAGCACAGACTATTTAACTTGACCAATTTACACATGATACCTGGTCATATCAAGTGTAAGCAAGAACTGGCAAACACAGTAATCAAGTAAAGACTATTTTACTTGACCAGGTCAAAGTCTCCACAAGATGTGTGCGGCCCCTTGCCTGTGGAAGATGACTTTTTAACCATGCTTTATGTGAGGGGATCAGTGAGGTTGCTCACATCAGAGCTGGAGACAGTGTTTCATTGTCTTTGTCCATCAATTGTTGCTTGGTCCAGGAGACAATGTTTAAGACGGATCAGAGTCCATTGATTTATCAGACTTAAGTTCCGTCCAGATCAATCTTGGAACTGGGTACAGTGTGTAGTAGACACATGAAGCATTGACCAAACTCTGCCCATATTGATTCCAGCAGGAAAGCTGTCATGTCTTGTAAACATTATTCAAGACTTTGTTTAACCTCAGCTAATTCCTGTGAGAAGTCAGCAGCAATTTCACATTTATCACCCTCTGATCTTATATTGATGTGTGACTAATTTGTTTTTAACTAGCTGTGTCAAAAGGACAAATTCATCACATTTCACTCGGTAACTTCAGATTTAAAACACATATTTGATCTCTTTTTGTTACTCAGCTGGTCTTGTTGTAAATGTTTTAATAGAAAATACTAAAGGTGGTCATAACTTATTTGGGTAATCTTATCCTTGTGAGAGAAATTGAAGTACTATGGTGGCTTTTTATGTAAAATAATGAAATATCTGGATTGTACAAATCTGCTGTAAGGAAATGGTTTCCACTTGACACAGTCTCCACCATGAATAAATAATAATACCTGTTAGATCTTCATACTTTTATTTCTTTCATTGTTCAACCAGAGTAATAAAAATAGTCAGTTGTACACAAAGTTTGTAATGTTGTTTGGAAGGGGGAATTTCTGCTACAAGCTAGGAGCTTTTTAAATACTTTATGCTTTATATCCTTTTACTAGAAAACTTCTAAATCTGAACTGATTTTAATTAAGCGTTTTAGCTGAAAACAATGTATGATTTTTCTTATAAAAGGAATCTACCTTGTGATCTGATCTGATGATCATTTTAATTATTATTTAGAATTTTTGCAATAGTTCATCATGTTTGTAATCCCTTCTGGGAAAATAGAAAATTTAATTTAGTTATAAGTAAGCATTATAGAAAATGTTATTTTTAGATTGGTTACTGGCAAGGACATGCAGGTTATAGTAAACTGCCATTTGAAGACTTGATACTGTTTTTTAAATGCAAAGATAGATCCTGTAGCTACTTATTTAATTATGTCGTCAGTGTTACCAAGGAAGTTCAACAAGGAAGATATAGCTATTAAGGATTGACCTTGAAATTAATGTATGACAAACTATCATTAAAAGTTTATCAGTTTCAATAACAAGTTTCCTTATTGTTGTATGATCACAATGTCTTTTCTTCAAACTATTGACTAACACTAGTGACTTATTATATTGATGTGTGATAACAATGTTCGAGCAACTAAAACTGTGTTCAGAACAGCGGCACCAATCCATTTATTGTTTTCAAGAGAAGTTCCAGACAATGAGAAGCGTGACGCTCAGCAATCAAGGAAGTAGTTAAAGGAAACATGCTGAAGGACATGGCAGCTGCTGGTCAATAAAGAAATATGACCATTGTTCTTTGAGGAATGCAGATGGCAGATTTATAGAAATGGCATTGTATGTCTCTTCTGCATGTACTGCTTATAAATAGTGTCTAAGTAGGCTTCAGATATTCTTTTATAAGGCTCTGAAAATTATTTCCACCTTCTTGTGTGACACTTCCTATTCTTCCTAATCCTTGTCCTGGTTGTCAGTAATTTGACTGCAATTGCCTGGTTTTCCATGGTTCCCTGTCTTTTACTTGGTCTACCATGTCTATTACATGGTCTGTATTGTCAATTACAAGTCCAAATATATCATCAGACATTCTCCAACTAGCAGCATGTGTCTAGTTTTATTGTGAGTGAAGCTGTTACATCAATCAAGTTTCCAGCTCTATCCCACTCTTCAACTGCCTATCAGCTTTAATGAGCAGTTCTTGCTGATAGACTGTCTCCCACAATGTCTTTGCTCTGTTAACAAAGTTACCACACTTAGATTACCTATTGATTTTGGTAGACAAATGCTATCTACTTTGAGAGCTTTTTGTTGAAGTAATTTGTGTCTTACTATGCAATTTCTCTTTCTCTTATCTTCATTGTGTAGCTTTAAGTCTGAGGCAGAACCCATTCCTTTGTAAACTTTAACTTTCCTTTACCTCTAATGTGGCAATATACAACTTTTAAGTGCCTGTCAACATCGGTATTTATTTATTGAATGCACTTTTTCTTTTCTTTATTCAGTCTTTACTTTAGTTAGATATTCCATTAATTCCCTAAGTGTTTACTTCTCTTGCTCAATGAGCATTTGTTTACCAGTGTTGGGTATCTACAAGGAATTGTTTTACCAGTGTTATATATATATCTCTCAGGTTAGAATAGCTCTGTTGAATAATGGTCTGTCTAAATTCACCAGCACAAACTGTGTCTTTCTGGGAGTCAGTATTATTCTTAGATTCCAGTCTCTCTTGTGTCTGAATATATCTTCTTTGTGTTGCCTGGGTATCTTTTTTTACATTTTCTTGTGAAATTTCAGTACAGTTCAAACTGTAGAAAACTACTATGGATCCATGAAGTTGTTATTGAAGTATGTAGGTTTAATTTTTGCTCCACTTGCAAGTCATGGTATGATAGTAGACACATATGATTTGTCTCGCTTGGAATTTCAGATGAGCAAATCCAATTCTTATCTTTTTCTGAGCTGTTTCTGAGGTCTAACTCAGATGGTGATGAGACTGAATCTATTTATCATGTCTAAGGTCTCCTCGGTCTTGGTGGTCGTCATCGGAGTGCAAGTAATAGCTAGAAACTTTGAAATTTTAAGTTATCTGAGTCGATTGCTGTGATCTTTCATTCAGTTTAGATTAAATTTGAGATTGCTTTAGTTTGTTCTTTTGTTAGAGGCAAGTAAGATGATAACAGTTGACACTTATTTTTGGAGCTTCAGTAATGATGAAGTAATTGTTATTTTGTCTTTTTCCTTTGCATCTGGTATCTTGTATCTCATGAATGTGCTTTGAAGTCCTTCACTTTGCAATTTTATTTTTGCATCTGGAATGCAAAACTTTGTCTTCAGTTATTGCTTTCCTTACCGCTCAATTCCATCAAATCTTTGTGTTTCACAAAATGGATATATCATGTATAAAAGAAATAGTAACAATTACTGAATGTCCACTATGTTCGTTTGTACATTTGGAAGACTTATTTAAACTTAAGTAATTCACTGGAAAAAACACTTGCATTAAGTCTGATTCAATAAAATAACAAAATGCTGCTGAATGAAACTCTTATTGTTATTTTGTAGGCATAGTTTCTGTTCATAAAACAGTATTATTTTTGTATATTTATGCCATGAACGAAATTTCAAGGAGGCTCCAACTTTGTGTGTTTTCAGTTCAATATCATAAATGGTAACAATCAGTGCTGAATCAAGTTTATAATCGTCTCTCAGTAACTGCCAGTCAATGGCAACATCTCCTTCCATCAGAGACCATGTAGGTTAATGTTATCTGTGCAGTCGGCACTAAGGTATGTGACCTATAACTCCTTCAAACTTCTCTTTCAGTGTGGTAGCAATCTTTGCTAAGATGTTTCCATGGTCAATATTGGACAATTTGATAAAAAATAAAAGGACCAAAGAAACTAATTCAATTGTTTTATATAGACCCAAACTTAGTGCGGGGATGAAGTGTTTAAAATTGCCGTCAGAATAGTGGAAGAACTGGTTCCGTGTGAAACAGTCCACCAACTTGTTGTCCCTGTGTGTTGAAAAACACTAAACTGTCGGGAAATGTCATTTGCTCTAATTGCATGACTGCACTAAATTGATTTAGCCGAAAGTGCTTTGCAACAAAATGGCCGCTTGTGACCTTCAATTAGTGTGAAGTCCTCTGAGACGAGGGAGTGGACACATTTGATCTTGACCCTATCACCTATATATAAACCAAACACTAAAGATTGCTATATATTGGTTTTCAGAATTACAAATCAATAATCATTCAGATATCATTTTATATCTAGGAACTTATTTTGTTCTGTTGGTTTTTTCATTATTTTGTTTCTTTTTCAACAACTTTTAACGATGGACAATTAGTTATTTACAGATATATACCTAGATTATAAGTATAACAGAACAGTTGTTGAATATGATAATCGTTTTCAATTTGAATTACATGCACACATTTTAATAGATAAGATGAACTTAAGAGAAATAAATTTAACTTCAAGATCAATAGAATATATGTGCGCTTTTGAGCACATTATTACTATCATGATCTGGGATATTACAGATGAATTGTGAAGTGTAGAAAACATGTATCCCTTAAAGTAACCTTCCACCAGCATGGGTGAACAAAAAAGGGGGATGTTTCAACCAACGATCTTATCATTGAGGCCGTGCGGTTGGAACGTGAGAAGCTCAAAGATCCATCTCAATTCCAGTGATCTTCTGGTTTGAGTGGTCCTCTCTGAATCAGGATTTTGTTTGAGTTGTGCAATGATATTGTAAGATACATCGCGTTTGGAATGGTCAGTGAGGTTGAAATGAAGGGACACAGGTTTGTCTCTCTTGTGTGTGATATCTGCAAAGTGTTCAGACAGTCTAATTCTGAACTCTCTTTTGGTTTCACCCACATACTGTTTTTTGCACTTTTTGCAAGTGAGTAGATAGACCACATTGCAGGATTTGCAACTGTAACTCCGACATGAGAATCTAAGGCCCGTAACAGAGCTGTGGAAGTAGCTGCACCTGTTAATGTTTATGCATAATGTGCATTGGGTTTTGTCACACGGGCTGTCGACAAAGCGACTTCTTTACCACTAATTTGTGTTTTTTTGGGAGGGTAGGAAATTGTGGCATTGACCAGCATATCTCTAAGGGTTTGATTCCTCCTGTAGGCCGCAATATGTGGGGAAGGGAAAACCTGTTTGCAGAGGTTGGAACCTTGAAGTAGGTGCCATCTTTGCCTGATGATTTTATTGAGTTCCATGTTCATAGGGTTGTAATCGCACACAAGTACGGGTCGCAGATTGTGAGTTTGTACTTGTTGTGTGGGGGATAGGAGTTGTGTCCTATCCTATCCCACTTGTCTCTCTCATCTTCCACCAGCATGATCATTAACTGGACCTTCTCTATAAACTTGATAGTTAGATAGCTTGGTGGACACTGTTACAAAGACACCCAACTCAGGATGATGCAGTCATCACACAGCTCTCTGTCATCTTCACTTTCTGTCTGCTCCTTGTTTGCATTGGCTGGTGATAAGCAGATGAATGACATTTTATTTCAGAGTAGGGGCAGCATATCAGAAACGTAAACAGACATTGAACAACCCCTTGAGTGCTTCAACATGGTGATTGATGGTAACATTCATGATGCTTGTGATAAGACTTGAACATGTTGACATTGTCTGAGAGTTGTTGATTTGTTCATACTCTCTGTTGAGTGCATGGGTAGCATGTCCCATGTACCAGTTATTTAAATGGTTAGATGTTCATGGAATAAGTTATCTTAGTTACAAACATTAACAATAATCAATAACAATCATTAACATGTGTATGACACAGATATTGAAAAAGTCTTTCACCAAGTCATTATTCAATAAAAGAAAATTTGTTTCTGGTTTCTTGTTCTTCCTTCTTCTAATAAGTTAGTTTGAGGTGACAGTTTAGTAACTGGAACCGATTACAAGGAATTACCTGGTTGATTGCTCACAGCAATATCCTCTTCATTTCCAAATGAAGCAGGTTGTATGAATTCAGATTCCAGAAACTGTGAGGAGGGGAAAAAAGAGATTTCTTAATGCTTCATAAAGTATTAACATGCAATCTTTTTTCATATTTTATTCCCCAATAAATACTGGAGTGACAAGAGGCCATGAAGAAGTGACCAGGCAGAAATGCTCAGGTTAATGATGCATAAATAGAAACTATCGTGCCATAAAAAATGCCTTCATTTGTGAGATTATGATGTAAGCTTATTTGAGTTATCAATCATTGATTGATTTTCATTAGCTTCTCTCCAGTGACATGTTCATGTTATTCAGATTTATATTAATTAAGTGTCAGATAAGCTTATTTCAGTGTTGTAACTCTCAAACTGATGATGATTTTGTAGCAAAGGATTATTGCAATGTCACAAAGTGATGTCTTCTCCATCTCCATACTGAGTGACAGACCTGAAGGGCTTGTTTCTGTTGATAGGGTAACTGTCCCTCATTCAAGGTTATGAAGAAGTTCTTCTTGCCATACTGTACACGTAGACGTACTCACCGCACAAAATCATATCTTTGCAGAGCAAAATCTGCCAATGGGAGCAGTTTTATTTGGTCAGAAGAAAATGATTATTTATCTCGTTAGTGTAGACAATATGTCTCAGTGTAATAATGGCAAACGACTTCTGAAGCAATTTTCTTTCCTGGCTATGATAAATCAATATCTGCGATACCTTCGCAATATCTTAATAGGTTCTTGTTAAACAGTACATTAACACAGCGCTATGTACACTATCATTGATTCTGTCACTAGAATTGGCCATTCTGATCTCAGAGCTGGCATGTGTCTTATCCTGTGATATTTTACAAGTTGTGCTACACACCCTTTTGAAATTTACCTCGCTTTCTCAATTTCTGGAATAACTTAGTTAGAGTTACGTTAACTTGTTGATGTGTACTATGTTTATTTTAAGACAACTTCTAAACTTATGATGCATTCATTTGCGATGTAGAAATGTCCAAATGGCATCTTTGATGTATCAGATAATGATATTTATTATTTGTATGAAATCTTCAAGCAACTAGAGTCTGTCCAACCTTAGCAGGGATAGCATCATGTTGTACAGAGGGCAACTTTGGATCACCACAGTAGCACGCATGTTGCACAGCAATACAAGCCAGAATGGTTTTGCGGATTTGTTCCCTGCAATAATAAAATTTATTTAAATGAAATACTCTTGAAAGTGACATTAAACCCCAAACCGCCACCACCTTATACTTTATAATGAGTAAAGATTTGATCAAGAAGTTATCTGTTGATGAATGTAACTGACATTGATTTGTTAGGTGATGAAATGAATCTCAGATGTGAATAGCAATAACAATATTTATTGAGTCAGTGAGTAAGTGTTGAAATGACTTCGAACTTGCTGTTTATACACATTGATGTATTTATCAGTGATTTCTTCACATCTATTAAAACTTATCCTTCTTAATGAGGAGGGGGCGGGATAGCGCAGTGGTTAGCGCGTTCGGCTTCGTATCAAGAGGTCCGCGGTTCGAATCCCGCCAGGGGCACGGCAACCTTGTCTGCAGTAGAGAACTGTTCTTCACGCAGTAAGGTTTGGGTGCAATGTTACACTGAATTTCAGTGCAGTACCACCCATGGTTCGCTAGTTCCAGTCGATGCTCGCAGATTTCACCGCAATGCATAGTCATATGGCGTTGCGGGCTTTCTCCCTGCCGTAATACTATCAGCCGTGATATAAGTGAAATAATCTTAAAAGCGGCGTTAAACCCCAACTCACCTCACCTCACCTCTTAATAAGGATATTGAGATATCCTTACAAGGATAAAGTACATAATTTTAGGATACCAAAATGTTTTGTTTCCCGATGGGCTTATGGCATGGCATGGCGTCCAGCGTCTATTCATCCGTCCATAAATTTTTCGCTTTTTTAACTTCTTCTCCAAAACCAAGGAATCTTGATAGCTCTAGAGGCCAATGAGTATATTAAATTGTAGATTTCTTGACCCCATGACCCCAAATAGGGTCACAGGGGTCACAACCTTAAAGGCCTATTTTCATCTTCTTCTCCAGTTCCAAAAGGTCTAGGGAGCCGAAAAGTTGACTCCTTGTCTGATGGGAATTCTAAATTGTAGATTTTGTGACCCTATGACCCCAAATAGGGTCACGACCTTAGAAACCTATTTTCATCTTTTTCTCAAGTACTTCAAATTTGACATACCTGTGATATATTCTCCTGGAAAGTTTTCCTTTTGAAATTTATTTGGTTCATTGTTTTTAGCCTGATGACTCTATTTGAAAAGTAGGGAAAAAAACTAAAGCGCTGTAAAATTGAGACAAGCCTAACTCCTACTCTGAAGTCAGTTTTACTCTGAAGTCAGTTTTACTCTGAAGTCAGTTTTACTCTGAAGTCAGTTTTACTCTGAAGTCAGTTTTACTCTGAAGTCAGTTTTACTCTGAAGTCAGTTTTCATTGGTGATTCTAAGCATTGAAGTTAACGGGTACAAGTTCAGACATCATCCACAATTAGTTGTCCAATCTAGCACAACTTGCTACAACTTAAAACAGGACATTTTGTATGGTTTCAACCCCTCTGAAAAAACATGTTTGTTAAAAAAAAAGATTGCATACAGTTCTTTCAAGTTACATTGACAGTTTTCAATTGCACTTAGTGATGACCAGTAAGGACAACCGGTTGAACTTCCGAGTCCTTTAACACAGACATACAACATACGTTCTATTTTAGCACCCCTGAAGTAAGGACGTTTGAAACAAATGTATCTTCATTGATCACTGTTCTCCATTACCATCAAGTGATGTGTTCAGTGAGATGGCTTCCATTAGTCTCACAGAGTTCCTGGGTGTCCCGGGGCCCAGTTTCTCCAAGTCAAACAGTTCAAGAGACTGAGTACATGCTTTTAGTCCATCTGTTTTGCTATACCTCATTAAACCGCTAAAATAACAGTGCAATTATTCAGGTACCAAATAGGGTTTGAGTATATTTCTGTATAATTATTAATTTATTACTAACATTAAAAAACGATTTTGGTCATACCAAATATATAATTAGAATTACTGCAAGAAAAAAATATGTTTTGAGACTAGGTTTTATTTAAAATGTCCTAAAACATCAGAAGTTTACAAAATGGATTTAATATTATGTCCCTGTTTCTATTGATTCAGGTAGGGCATGTAAGCTGTTATTTCAGGCAGGTGCAAGCAGGAGCATCTTGTCCTTCCATTCATGTTGCTGTATACTTCTTCATGATACTGATTCTACTGTCGGTGGTGCAAAGTAATGACTGTTCATCATAATGACTCAAATCATGTAGTCACTTCTTTATTGCCGCCACTTAGCCCTGAGTAGCCAGGAGGTAATAAAGGGAAGGATGAATTCCCAAGATGCTGATATCATTTAGTCAGTGTCAGATGCTTCCTCTTCCATGACCCAGTGTATTGCCAAGGAGAGAGACGTTACTCTGTGGATGAGATGTAAGTCTTCTGTACAACTCAGACCTCTGTCAACCCTCCAGATTTCTAGTCTGTTGCAGATCTATATGTGAGAGATTAACGTGACAATCATCATCATTTATGCATGGACAAGCTGCATTGACAGATGTTGTGCACATGACAGTCCTATAATGTAATTGTTCATCAATTTCAATTTTGGAAAAATATTTTTTCATATTTGATCAAATTCTGAATTCAATAATGGACCAGTTACAGAGTTATATTGAACTGTAACATCAAGAATATAATCCCCATTGAACAAGAAGGAAGATAAAAGAAAAGGATTAATTTCTGTACAAGGACAAACCATAACATTGTATCATACAAACTTTGTTATTTTTGTATAAAAATTACAAAATACTCCCCAAGCAATTTGTCTACATCTATTAAAGCAGAGAGAAAGATTGGTAGTTCTGTCTATGGATGATATTTGCTGTCAGGCGTTGATTGCATCCTACTTTCCTTTACCAGGGTACCAATTAGAGTAGCATGGATCTGTTAAATTCTTTTTAAAGTTTTTATTTTAAGCCCAGTTCTTATGAATTCAAGCCTGTTAAACAAGCTATAACAACATTTCAAGTGTAATTTACTAACGCAGTAGAAATTATATAAGAGTTGTTTATGATTATTATTGATGCTTCTAAACCCTTCATTAAAACATCATAAATAATTAATGAACATAGCAATATCTACTCAGGTTAACTTCCTGGTTACATATTTCTTGTAAACAGTTTTATCTGTCGCCTAACCGGGCTTGTGAAGGAAGTCCTCTTGTATTCCTTTCAGGAAGTGTGTATTCTCCTTACTTCACTTCATGTGTGTTGCCTTGTTGTTTCGAGTATTGTGTTAGATTCTCAGTTGACATTGGATACATTGCAGTGTCAACTTATCATCATTGTTAGCATTTTGATAATCAGTTGTGTCAAAGTTTTAGTTACAATATACTAGAAGTTTAACTGTTACCGCATTAAAACTATGTTCCAAAAGTGAAATGATGCGTGTCAACTGAAATTATCTTGTAACTTTGTACCATTTGTCGATCAAAGACTTATCAACATGATTGATAAAAATGGATGATTATCAGGTTTTTTCTTCTCTTTTGTTTATAATTATTATGAAATATGTCATACACCCTAGTCAAATGATGAAATTTTGTGGGTCAACCATGTTCAATTGTGATTCCAGATCACCAATATTACAATAACAATATCTCATTGGTTATCCTTGCATGATTAGAAAAATATGATTTTGTAAAAGACAATATTTTATGTTTGACAATTTTGTTTGCAGAGTCAAAGATCCTGGGTTGAAAAGACATTTTTCAAGAGAGAGTGCACCAAGTTCATCCGAAGTTCCCGAGATGCCACCAAGTGAGTTGTCCTCATTCTGTCAGCCATAGTTTAGGATTTTGTCTGGCAATTTCAGAGAAATCACAATGGAGGCCAAAAATATAGAGGACAATGTACAAGTGACTCCATGACTACAACAATACCCATATATAGGCATGAGTGTCATAAATAAATTGCATGGATACTCATAGTGGTGTTACCAAAGTCTTGACATTGATGAAAATACCAATAAGTCAATTTTCAAGGATTGACTAGAATAAGGATTTATCAGAATGTAATGTCATATATTTAGCTTCATATAGCTTGTCATATATAACATTGTTTATGTTGTCACATCACCATAACAAAGTGATAATTTGCCTCTGAAAAATATGATTGCCCTCGTAGATCATAAAAGAGAATATAAGATTGAATTTGTTAATCTATTTATGTCCCTGATGCTCCAGGAATAAATCTAAAATAAGCCACTTGTGTCTTCAGAAATATTGTTGCCATCAATTGTAAGTGTTCTGAGGAATGGCACCCAGTAACTCAGCAATCATTATGGTTGTCTGTATTCTAATGAGTTGGTTTGACTATTAATAAGCTGTGATATTTGATATTTCAATTTGTTTGAAAATACTGTTAAAGTCAAGCCATTTTGTTTTACCGTTACTTTTGCAAATGTTAAGCACTGTATTATGATGGTTTATTACCACAAGGAAATTCTTTTACATTAGATTTGACATGGACAGGATCAAAGGATTATGTCACTGCATTCACTTTAACAAAACTACACTTTGCATGTTACAGATGTTCACACCAGGCCATAGTAATAACTCAATTGTCACACTTGAAGTGATTTTGTTGCCAGCATCATTGATCCAAACCCATGGAAGAAACTGTAATGCATTCGAAATTTGTGTATTTTAAAAATGTCAAATTTAGATCGGTGAAGTGGAATTCAGTATCAGAGACGCATTTAGATCGGCCTGGAGCACCAGCTGTAAATTGAAAGATGTTAGGAGCTATGGGATCTCAACCATTGAGAGTGCAAGACCAAGATGAATTTGATTTCGCTTTCTTGTTTGGTCTATTTTGGTTCAATCTTTCAGTGTAATCCCCTGTTGCCAGGTTATGATCGGATCTTGAGAGGACACTATTACTCTAGTTTACCATCGCTTTGTATGATTGAAGACCCGCAGGCAGTTTCGAGTTTCCAGTGAATCATTCCTCGTAATCTAAGGCGTCAGAAACTCCCAGAAATATGCACACTGTGAAAAGTTTGATTTAACTGTAGAAAGTTGCTTACTAATGCTTAGTCCTACATCATGGTACTTTCATTTTAGCCTCATCTAAGTGTTCCCTTCTAAGGTATTTTAAGAGGGTGCAGATCAGTCTCACAAGATCTACAGTCTGAATCAATGAACAATTTGTTTATGTTTAAAAGCAATCCTAAGATTTAGATAAACTTGATCATGGTAGACAGTCCATCTGGAGGGAGCACACAAACATAGTTGATCTGGATGGTGATGTCTCATCAACCTGGCTCAAGGAATACAAACTATCTGTCATGAACATGATCTGAATCATAACATGGGAACCTGATTATCAACATGAATGGTGTGGATCATGACATGTGCATCATTTAAATTGACATATATCGGGAGACCAGATCCTGTCGTACACAACCTAAGGTAGTCTTCACTAACTAATGCACCTTTAGAGCTAGGTTACAGGATAATACTAAGGTTAACTTTACTGTGACAAACTATTTTATGGATGTACATGTTCTTCGTTCCATATTGGCAGCATTTCAACATAGATACAAATGTTGTTGTCCAGCAAGTGATGGAAAGTTGCATATGTACAAAGAAGTTGTGTATCCATATCTATGTCATCTCAACTTGTAGAACATCAATCAAGGATGTTAACCCTAGGGTTATGGGTGTTTTGTACAGCAACCCCTATCAAACTTTTTGGGTGACTGAATCTTATTATATAAATCAGGGGGCGGGATGGTTAGCGCGTTCGGCTTCGGATCAAGAGG
This sequence comes from Gibbula magus, assembly GCA_936450465.1. NCBI lineage: Eukaryota > Metazoa > Mollusca > Gastropoda > Trochida > Trochidae > Gibbula > Gibbula magus. The sequence goes on from OW388289.1 coordinate 12,351,070, forward strand.
TCCGGGGTTCGAATCCTGCCAGGGGCACGGCAACTTTGTCTGCAGTAGAGGACTGTTCTACACGCAGTAAGGTTTGGGTGCAATGCTACACTGAATTTCAGCTTAGTACCACCCATGGTTTGCTAGTTCCAGCCGTTGCTCGCAGGTTTCACCGCAATGCATAGCCACATTGCATTGCGGGCTTTCTCCCTGCTATAATACTAGCAGCCGCGATATAAGTGAAATACTCTTGAAAGCAGCGTTAAACCCCAACTCACTCACTCACTCACTATATACATCAGTGCACTGGATTTTGCCAAGTTAAGGTTTCTAATGAGTGACCAATCTGGTGTAACTGTTTCCAATGTACCAAGTTCACTGAAACCTAACATAGAATTCTTCTAGATCCAAAGATGTGTTAGATTTTAAACATGATACTAAACTGATCTAGCCCAAAAGCATTGATTGGTATTGAATTAAACTATTTCTCGACAGGAATAGATTCGCCACCAAATCTACTTTACTTGATTGATCTTGGAGTTTCTCAACGTTACAAGATGAATGTGATGTCCACTCTAACAAGGACAGAATGTTCTCAGGATTAGATATAATTGCACATAATCAATACATTGTTAGTGGAGGTAAAAAACCATCTGCTTCAAATCAATTTTTAAAGTATCTTTCCTGGAAGAGAAACAGGACCATTATTTTCTAGGTGTCGCCTGCTAGCCCTTTCCTATTGGAAGAACATTATTTTTATTCATTTGATGTTGGATTTCAGTTATCTAAACAATATGGTAGTGAAATAAAAACATGTCTTTGAAAAAAAGATTGAGGTAAGAAGGTTTATAATTTATAGCTAGTCTTGTCAACCTTTGAAGTCGCCGGTGTAAGATGAGATTTGGTTTAGAGCCCAGCATTACAGACAGATGCTCTGCTTATTCAGCTGTCTACAAGTTCACACTTCTGAGTAGAACTTGCGTTACTTCATTCAATTAAGTTATGTGATCAGATTGAACAGACGGTTGAGCTCTTTGGTCAGATTAAACACCTCAACCATAATTAGAGACAAAGTTTACGACATGAGCACATGCTCCCAAGAGGAACATTGAAGTTGTGCAATAAATTTTGATGGTTTTTAAGATATTTACATTTTAGTGTTATTCAAATCCTGAACTGTCATATTGAAGTCGTAGAAAAAAACAGCAGGATATGACTTCTAAAGTATTGCATCGAAATAGTAGACATACTGTCACACTGTGTTGAGTAAAAAGAGCTGTTCAATTTACTTGCCTAATGATCATAGCAAACTACTTTGAGAATACACATTAGTATCGTAACAGTATGGTAAATATCCACTTTAAGTCATGTTTGGACATCACATTTAGTTTTCAGTGCAATTTTTTTTCAGTATCAAAAATTGAAAAAATTTAAAACTGGTTGAAACACATTCACCATGATACATCTTCTGTTTGATATATTTCAATGAGCAAAAGTTTGAACAAAGATAATTTCTGTGACTGTTCTTTATGTTGGCTTTGACATTTAGATACAGTATGTATATGACATCCTTTATGATTTGAATTTCCAAAACCATTGCTTGAAAATTATTGAAAGGCATAATTCTACTCATTTTATAAACAGAATTGTACCTTTACGTTCAGGCCTCTTTGAGAATATATTTTGTAATAAAATTTTACGATTGATATTATTGAGGGAAAGAATAATAATTTCTACATGAAAACCTAGCGAGATTGATATCAAATCTGTTAACCGGTCCAAACAATCCTTTGATGACTATCCATTTTTTCCCTATCCTATTAAGATATTAGCAAAATAATGCTTCACAGGCCCATGAAGTGGAAAATATGATTGGCAAGATTTCTCTCGCAACTGTGATATAAATTTCTTCTTGAAATGATCGTTTCACAATTGAATTGCAGAACTATCCTTTTTTGCTGGGAGCTATTTTGGTCTCAAGTTGGATATTTATTGATGGTTTGTATTTCCATGCACGGATACCTAATCAACTTCAGATGAAGTCGTAATTGAATCTAGGATTCTTGAGAAACACTTGAAAGGAATCAATGGAGGAAGGATGTATTTCCAGGAACCATTAGATACCATCTCTTTACAAGAGTAAACATTATCTACATAGTTTACACACCCAATCAGCAGTTGGTCATGAACGATGAAATAACATGTCACTCCTACATGTCAACAGGCCACACATGGTGAACTCCTTGATGTCTACACCTCTTTAGATCAATGTTAACTTGAATAACGATCACTTTAACCCATTAAGTGCTAATCCAGGTAAATTTGAATTTAATGACCCCTTCTGTGATATTGTTGTTGATGTAGATCATTTTAGAAATTAATAATTCCACAGTTGAAGTAATTTTTTTGGCACTTTAAGTGCCCACATCACAGGAAGAATTCCCAAATGCTTCAACATTTTCAAATTTAGAGCAGTGAAGTAGAAATCAGTTTTGGATGCATTTAGATTGGCCCCAAGGTATGGAATGTAAATTGAACACTTTCAAAAGGTCAAAGCAGTCACTGAGAGTGGAAAAGCAAGACAAATTTGATTTCACTTTTCTATGGGTCTATTTCAGTCCAATCTTGTTCATTCTCAACCACCCTAAGCATGAGCTCATCTCGAGGGTACAGTTTTCCTCAAGTTTAACACTGGTTTGTGTGATTGAAAACCCCAGAGCTACTTTCCCAATCTGATCCTCTTCCAAGGTGCATACCCTGCAGAAACATGACCACGATCATTCTACAATTTAATTAGAAATCAGAAAACTTTTCAAGTTTAATGGAGTGCATTTCAGTAAATTCTTTGAGGATCTCATAGTTTTAGTACCTTGTATCGAATGCAGCCTGTGATTGGATCCTCTCTGTCAGATTCAACTTGTGATTGGATCCCCAATGTTGGATCCAGCCTGTGATTGGATCCCTGTGTTATATCCAGCCTCTAATTGGATGTTGATGTTAGGGATTGGTCAGTGCGATGAAATCGTGAAAGAAAGAATAAAAGATAGATCTTCTCATTATTGATCCCTGGATTGCTGAACATCAAAAGATACATCCATTGTCTTAGCTAACAAAGATGAAATATTCTGGGGATTAGCTGTAATTGGCTACAATCAATATGTTGTTGACAGAAACAATGAATACACATCACATCCCACATCGCATGTTGTCTTCCTTGGCCTCAAGGACAGGACTGTTCTACTGGATATAGGATTGTTACAATCTCATTGTCCACATGTTTGTGTCTTCATCATTCTCTTTCAACCCTCCAATACAATATTTGAAGAATCTCAACTGATCTTTCTTGAACCATTAATACAGAGTTATACAAAATTGTCCCATGATCCAGAACAAAGTAATCTCAAAGTATGTTGAAGACAAAAAAATAATACAGTTGTAGAGACCTGATGGTACATATACTAAGATAGAATTTCTTTATAAACACTTGTTTTAACCAATGCTGGTCTCAGACATTCCATTTGAAGTGAATAGTTATAGACAGCACATTTTGTTACAAGTTTTAATTCCTGTAATCTAACAATCAATCTTCGGGTGAATGTGACACTCACTTCCCAGTCATGTTAGCTTTTTGCTAAACAGGTAATGTTCACTAAATTAAAACCCGTTGGTGCTGAAGACATGCATCTACCATTTAAAGCTTTCAGACTTCTCCTGCAGACAGGAGATTAGGCTTTGCTTGCCCTTACTGACGCCTTTTATACAGTAGGATAAACTGGGCATTATGTCTTGTATCAGACCATAATCATGCCCTCTTCATCTTCCCTCGACCTGGCCAGCCTTGTTGTCAGGGCACTTCCTTATTCAGTCACATCTTGCTTTACAAACTTATCAAACATTTCAGAATTCTGTTTGAGAGATAAAAATTTTAAAACTTCAGCTGTATAGCTAATACATATATAGAAAATCATGGTTGAGCATTTGGATCGTTTGTATTGAACAAGTGGATGTCATGGAAGCGGAGGAACATGTTCGAAACTGTATTACACGCCTGTATTACTGTCTTAATTTTACATGTGTATATAATTAAATTATGGAATTGTCAATATAATACTGTAAAATAGTCACCCCTTAATACTATAAGTGACATTTGTTTTGTATAATGTTGTATATCGTTACTTCAGAAGTCGATGTTCATTATCTAGACATTATCTGATAGATTGAAAATAATTAATAGTTCTACACACTCAACTTTTGTCAAAGCTTGAACAGATTAATTTTGCTGGACATGCAAGATAGGCATGCCCTTTAATAAGTCTAAAAACTAATCTGAACTGAAATTATTACGAAGTAAGAGAAGGAATTCAACCCAACATAAAGGGTGTTGATTACCTTTCATTTAGGTAATTATCAATCAGTTCCTGTCTAGCTTTATCAATCACATTATATTAAATAATATTTAAAAAGTTTATCACATCCAGGACACTTATTTATTATTTTGAAAGGCTGAAAATCAAATTATGCTCCTTGAGAGGTTTGGCAACGCTTTGAACTGAACAGTGAGTGATCTGTCAATCAAGGAAGCCTCTGTATGAATATGATACAGGCAGAGTTATTGGATCGGTCTCTTGTGGGTAATGGAGAAGACATGTAAATGGTAAAATTAGTCTTTCCTCTTCTCTGATGCTTTTTTAAAGATTAGGAATTGTCTGGGTCAGTATCGTTTAGTTGAATAACATGTTAGAGTGATGTACACAAGATTTATTTGAGACTGCCTGTTTCCTGGGTGTGTTGAATGCTCCCATTCTTCTGTAAACAGTTGATTCTGGTTTGACAACTTCATCTGCAATAGACTGATACCTATACCAAGGTGCATGCTATATGCAGTCCAAATATTTTTACGTTCACCATAGAAAAATAAAACTCTATTGATTGAACTAAGGGAGGATGAAAGGAAAATTAAAAATTTAGTGAAAATAAAATGTTGTTAATCAAATTTTGTGTTCAAACAACCCAATGTCTTGGTATTTTGAATGATAAAAAATAAATGAATTTGAAAGAAAAGGATGAATTATGCTCCAAGATGATTGATAGTTAATCGACCAAAATCAAAATCGGTTGATACTCAGCTAATAATTCTCAAGTGAAGATGTTTTTTTTCAAAGCTGTAATTTCTTTTCAAACCATTTGACACTGAGAGAAAAATCATTGCTTTGTAATTTAATCAGTTCTTGTCATGAAATGTGGTAACCTTATTGCCAAAGTATTCCTGCTTCACTTCCTTCATTAGCATCTGATGACATTCAAATTCTATTTAATCTAATAGTTGAAGTACATCCAACATCCAAAAGGGATTCATGGATAATATAGCTGAATAAAGTGTTATCATTCTGCAAGATGCTGTTGGAGAAGAACAACTCGGTCATGTGCTATGTTGCCCTTGTAGTGCTGTGTATCTTCATATGGCAATATATTGCATAATTGCATTTACATAACTTCTTCTGAGTAAAAACAGAAATATTAGAAGATTTCTAAGTGTTACAACGTTTCTGAATGTATTAAAAAAAGGTTTTTCGATATTAGTTTCATGTTTGAACCTGTACATCCTGGCTCACTGTTGATGTTGAGCATCCCTGGCCCCTTTTGTAATGGTGGTCTTGTCCCTCTCACCACTGTCATCAGCAGGACATAAACTTCACCCGCAAGTCATAACTCGTGTCAGTCTTCACTCTTCATCACTGGCTAATTTATTCATTTGTTGCTTTTCCCGGGCTAACGTAGCAGTGCACACTATGAAGTTCATTTGCATTGAGCTGCTACTCTAGCACAGAAAAGTTAACGAAATGCAACATGGCTTACTTTAGCCGATGATGAAGACTGGCGTGAGTAAGAAGTTGACCGAATGTTTGTTGGAACTTGCACTTGAATTGTTTCTATGATACCCTCCTTGTTTAGTAATAAATCTGTTTCTATTTAAATCTCATCTATTTCTTTCCATCAATCTTTCTATGCCTCTCTTCTTTTACAAATTTGTTAATTGTTCAAAATAGAAGTCTGTGATATCTTTTCCATCTACAAAGAAAGAGAAAGGAAAGAGAGCTGATGCTCATTGAACCACGCCTTCTTGGTCATAAACATCAACTGCATTTCTCTCACAAAATATTGATGAATCAAACGAAATATGTGAGGTTTTATGCATGAATATTTTGTGGGTGTTGTTTACCTTAGTTCGCCAACTCTATCCAGCTGTCAATAGGATATTTGAACAGGTAAATGATTATTGGCTGGGCAGTTTCATATTATGTAATTAAGTAGGCGTCAATACTTCAAGCATTAATGCTGGTTGATGGTTTCTATAATCTCTGAAAGTCCATAGAGTTTTCAATAAGGAAAACAAATACTTGCACTCGTGTTCTTTTAGACAGATGTATTGCTTCAATAATTATACTGAATAATGAAAATATTATGAATATAATCATTTATGAAGGTGTGTATAGCTTGAGAATCACTGAGAATGTACAGTATAAAAACTTGTGAAGGTTAATGCTTTAAACATAGTTTTATTTCAATGAAAATGAAATCGGGATTAGCAAACAAGCAAACACTGCTTATGTGGTTCATCTTAACAAATGAAGATTCCCCACTGGATGCACTGTGTATCAGTTAGTGAACCAAGTTACCCCATCCATCCATCCATCCATCCATCCATCCATCCATCCATCCATCCATCCATCCATCCATCCTATCCTCACAGGTCAATCAAGCATATTGCAGCTGGTGGAGAATATGGATCACCCAGGACAGCCTCTTTGAAACAGATAGCTCTGTGTCACTGATACATCCCTGTTTGAATCCAAGTGTTGTAAAACGAAAGGACAAAAATGTAATTTTCAATTAGAGCATTTCAATGGACAAAAACTGACTTTAGTTAGAAATATAACCTTTTTAAATGTGCAAATATAACCCCTTTGTGACACCTTAAACCCTTTATATGACTCTAAAAATACATTCATTATACTCTGCTGGTTCAGTTATATTTAGTCTTTATTTTATGAAAAACACCCTGCATACTGTGTGATGTTTTTGTCTGGAAAGTAAAGATAGTCTTTTGCATTAGTCAGCTCCTGTGTAGTCAGCAGTTTGAGTAGAGATTAAAAATCATTCTAGTTAGAATGCATATTTGATGATAGCCCAAAAAGTTCAATTTCTGTATGAATTACAAGGTGTTGAAGTGAGTCTGTGCTGGATCACCTGTATCTCCCGGGCAGTACCCTGCTGGAGTGGAACAATATTGATTGCTCCCAGTCGTCACCAGAACCTTTCCAGTCTGTCTGATGCAACAGTAAACTCTCATGTCCTCATCCACTCGGTAATCATCGCCCAGGTTAGCTGGGTTGAGTATGAGAAGAGACTACTTTTTAGCAATCAAGTGACCTCGAAATTTGAACACGTTTCATTATGAACTACGATGAATCACTCATGCGATATTCTGATGCACTGCTGTTGTAGAAATATTTGCTGATGGGGCAATTCTAAAATTGATTTTAGTTGGTCACATTTGCTTCCTTTTATAGCCATTTTTGGTGCAATATGTAATCATTCAAGACATTGTCAATCACTTTAAATTAATCACAGTCTCCAATATATTTGACAGATACAACTTCTACAAGATCAGTTTACATCCTAACAATATGTGGAGCAATGTATCAAGACATGTTTGAAATAAGCTGGAAGCAAGGCCTAAAGTTTTAATTTGTCAATTTGAATGGCAAAATTAAGGAACAACCTGAGCAAGTTACCAACCTTCATCATAAGTTACCAGGTTACATACTGTCTTACGGCCTTATTTCATACATTGATCAAGTGAAGACCTCGTGGTGACATGCATAATGAGAAATATAGTAACTTCCTTCACACATTTCATAGTTCAAGCCAGTTTCCATCACAAGCCTATATAAACCTCGCTGCATTTCGTTAACTTAGCAGTGTTAGCTACACCTGCATGCATTGCTACACTAGCTTAAAAATGTTAATGAAATGCAGCAAGGCTCAAATTAGCCAGTGAATGAGACTGGCGTGAGTTATGTCTTCCTGGGGAAGTTGGGGATACAGACTCAGGTGTCGAAGAACAACACATCTGAATCTCCCCCGGCGGTGAGTGAAGGAGAGCAAGAGAGTAATGCAGTATCGATTGCCCTGTAAAGATTGTATTAAAGCATAGAATCTGGTGTAAACAGTCATCTGTATGTCTTGATGGGACTTCAAGAGGTGCTCAACTCTTTCTTGTTATGGCATGTCTCTTGTGTTAGATAAGCTTGGCTCCCTCCTTTGTTAGTTCTCCATGCTTTCATAAACTCATGCCGTTAGTGGCGGAAATATTGCCTTTGGGGCTTAATAGCCAGTCTTTCACCCTTGTATTCATTCTGCCTTGATGTGTAATGAAGCAGGATCCAACAGATTCATTTTCAAATAATAAGGTGTGTATAATTATTTTTAGAACTGACAAGATGGCCTCTGGAAATTCTTTCTTGATTGATTCAAAAATAACAATATGCATGTGACCCTGGCCTCCCCTTCAGAAATCAAATTATAGGCAGATCCAGTATTTTTAATGGTGGTGTCCACTTTCATTCAGGGTTCGTCAAACTTCATCCAATTCCTTGCTTGATGCTCCACAGCAAACTCCTCTGCAAACAATGTAAAACTTCTGTATTGTAAAAGTGTCAATGCAATAGATTCATGCATTGGTCCAAATAAAACTAAGTTGTGCCAACTAGCCAACCAAGCTGATTTCCTAACTTACCATCCACTTAGAACTAAGGCTGAACCGAGTATTTAGAATATGCACTCTAATACTTATGGGATAATACTTACAGGTATACTGACAGGTATACTGCTATCTGATGTCTGAAGTGTAGCAACTTTAGAATGAATTCTAATGCCCAAATATAATGTTTATATTAAGATTCTAGCAAACCCTGTTACCCTATTGCTCTGTGTTTCAGATGTTGCTGTGGGAGAGGAGAGACATGGCACAGCAACCGGAGCCGACCTCCGGAAGATGACACTCCGAAGAGGGATGATAGATGGCACCCAATCAAGCACTCAGAGCCCAAACCTACTGATGCTTACGGCACCATTGAGTTCCAAGGTGCTCCACATCCCAGCAAAGCACAGGTCAGTGGTTCAGAGTGACCTGTTCATATTCATATGCATAACCTTTTGTCTTCATTGTAAACTTAATGTTTTGCATTTGAAACAAATTGTTGCCATATATATATTCTTAGACTGACGAGGTTTTTCTCTCACTACATCAGATTGACATGTATGCAACATTTGGTTGTCAATAAAACAATTTGTGACAAAGCATTTGATGAAATTTATATCTTAATGTTATGAAGTCTTACTTACAGGATTATAAATCTGAAAGTTAGCTCAATGTGCTTTTTATGTGGTCTGCGTGCTCATTTTCTATTAGTCATGAACCTGGTGAAGTCTTTGATCTTATGTCCTTCAGACTGATGTTGCTATACATCTTACAATTGCTTTTGATTAAAGTGACCCACTGTTCATGAAACTTGCATATATACACTTGTTTATTGCTACATGAAGGCTAAAGCCACCAGACTAACTATTGTATCACTCTGTTTCCAAACTCGTAAGAGTTGACCAATGCCTGAATGCATACAGTTTGTTATTCCTCAGACTTTTAGTTGATGGTGGATATGGCCAAGATCAAACCAATTTGGATTTTATCTTCAATTACTTATCATAATCAGGTTAAAGAGTATAAATTCAGCTATGTGTGATGGGATATACTAAGTATTTATTCCATAAGAATTGGTTTATTTGTTCCAAGTTGTAACATCAACTCTGCAGTTTGAATTAAATCAGTAAAATTAAATCATCTTGATATTGAACATCATGCAAGCACCGAAAGTTTCATACCTTAGCATTAACTTTACTTCAACCGTATGATTGTATGATAATTTCATCATTTTTAAAACAGAAACATAACATTGAATACAAAAACATTCAAAATATAATTGCTTTTTAGAATTATTGCAATTCAGTAATCATTCAGAATTTCCAATACCAATTACACGAGGCTCCTATATCTGTGGTATTAGCTCTCACAGAGAATCAATAACAATATTGCATGGTTCACACAACAGAGGCAATAATCTGTAGAGTCAACAAGCGAAGACATATGAAACCTCAGTTATTACTAAAGTTCAGTACTCTAAAGGGAAGAAACCTATTGATGAATCATTCACAAATATTGTACTTTACTCCGGTTACAAGTCCATTTCAAATAGCGTTGATATTTCTAAGCTGAGAGCTGATTTAGTAAAAACATATGAGAAAGACAATCAATCTGTGTTAGATAGGAGATCCTGCAGGTGCACTTCAGATCTTTGATCCTTTGTTAGATCTAGGCTTGAGTGTCCATTGCTGACATTATTGGTTTATGATTCAGCAGGAATTTAAGGGAAGTTTGTTCAGCATAACATGCACAAGAATATCATTATCCCTCGGTGTTTTTAAGAGTTCTCATTCAGACAAAATTGGATTTGTATGGTTTACTTAATCAAGTCATGTGAATCAATTTGTAGTTTTAACTAACATTTTATTTTTGCATATGCACATTCTAAAGGGAAAACATCTTTGTTGTTCATTAATAGAAGATCATCGTTAAGTTATTATTTTTTTGCCACTTCGATCAAATTCTTCTTGTCCCACTAACTTCTTCCAAAGTCCAGCTGGACACCTCAGTACCATATACAACATGACGTTTCCTTCATGGCCAGATAAGTCTCTATTGCTGCATCATTGAGCTTATCCCTTTGACACTGTCGCTTCATGACACTCCAGCTTCCATTGAGAAGAGAGCAGGAAATTATCATTGCATGTTAATCTGTTCTGGTTCATTCACCAAGCATCAGCCTCATGTCATTCTCTGTCTCAGTTCACTGTCTGGAATAGGCACCATACTCTCACTAGCTTCCTTTCATAGCAGAACACAGGGTATTGCCAAGGTCTGTCAGGCAACCAACTGATTAGTTCCATTTCTTGTACATCCACAAGTACTATAAGTAATAACATATATGAATGAAACCCGGGCATGGAAAAACAGTAAATTTATCTGCAATGGATATAAACATTGATTATTGAACTAGATTTTGAATTAAATATTCAGTTTCAATAACTTTTGAGAACACCAATGATACTATATATATACACAGCATAATGATGTGATTAAGATGGTCTTCCAGAGATATCTCCGATATTGATTTATCCAAACCAGAAAGGAAAGAAATTGCTTCAGATGTCATTGATCATTATTAAACCGAGACAGATTGTCTACACTAAAGAGATAAATAATCATTTTCTTCCTAAACAGCAAGTTAATTTACAGTGCAAACGTGTAAAGATGTTAATTGTTCTTGTGAAAGTCAGTTACTAAAATCAGATAATTTCCTTGTTGGACAATGAATTCAAACCGAGGTATTATCACATCAAAGATTTTGTTATTCAAAGTGTTGCTACTTCCTGTCATAACATTCAGTTTAATTCATAGAGTTATATAAAGTGGACAATTTTATTTCACATGTTTCTAGCCTACATTAAATACTGATGTACTAGATATCATCAAGTCATGGACTGTACTATTTGTAGTGAATGCAGTAAAGAGGCTATGGAGACTTGAAGTGACTGCCAGTTAGTGCTGCACTTACAAGTACTGGTAATTGGGTCAAGCTAATATGTGTTGACTTTCTGCTCTAGTAGACAAGACACTAATTGACAACAAAATCATTCGTATGTTACAAAGTACCTTCGGGTAAATCAATTTAGTGCAGTCATGCAATTAGAGCTTATCACATTTCCTGACAGTTTTAGTGTTTTTCTACACACAAGGGCAACAAGTTGCCGGACTATTTCACACAGAGTGATTCTGGCTTTCTTCAATTATTACTTGTCCTTCATAGAAAAACTCCAATGGTAAATCTGATGGTAGAGATTGCTGTAAGTGTCCACAGATCACACAATGTTGAATTCACTTCTTCACTTTTCTGCACATCAGACAATTGAATCAGCCTTTAGTGCTTTTAATCACATTTCCTTCTCTCAAGCATAAACTCAATATATGCAAAGCTTCTGTCGTCTTAGAAGAACCATCAAAACATCTTAGCTAAGATTCATGACAATATGAAGGGGAAATCTTGACAATAAGAAGGGTTGTTAAGAGGCCTAAACAAGTGATGCATGTGATGATCTTAGTGCTGGGTGCCCCATCAACATGGCCCTACGTGATCCTCAATAAAAGGTCCAGGCTAAAGTGACCATTAGTTACAGAGAGGTAATCATCGACTAGAAGCAGCTCAGCTTGGCTGTAGCCATTTATGGATCAAACTGACAACAAGTGTTCTTATGCACTTGTTGATGAAAAACTGGTTGGAAGTTGGTATTGGAGTTCAGCTTGCTGAACAAATCACTTCTTTGAAAGAACAAACTGCATTACTGGTCATGTCGGTCAACCGGTAGTTTGTTACTACTCGAAGATGTCAGAATGATGCTAAGTTACTATGCAATTGTAACAACCAGCACTAGCATTAGTAGAAGTTGAAGAAATAGATTGCCATTCCACATGACAAATCAGCTTGCCCAGTGGGCAACATCATTGCACTCATGTGGCTCACAGGATACCGTACACACAGGATACAGACACAATGATACCGGGTTAGTTTCATCCCGTAGCCAATAAGTTATCCTTATCCTTGACCAGTGCACAACTTTGGTACCAAAGACTTTGAGGATCACAGGAATCTACCTAGTAAATCTGAAACCTCAAAAGCCCCAGAAGTGACCGCTAATATCAACTGTCCAATATCAAGTCAAATAGAGGAACCTAAGGTGACATCAAATTGCATTAAAAATTAATCAAGGGTGATTAACATCTACTTTGTAATCTTCAGAATGTACACGTGTCCAGCTCCAGCACTGAGACCAAGGAAACCTCTGATGTTTACATCTGTCTTATCAGTCAGTGCCACAAGAAGTTGTTAAAAACATTTCAGTATAGGATTTTTAATTTAAAATCGTGACCTATTACTATTCCTTACTATTCCTAATACTGTTCCTTATGACTGCTTGCTATTGAAATATTCAAACTATTGAAGTCTACTGTTACTGAACTTTTAGATGTAAGATATGATTCTAAATTCATCAGTGCCACAAAGAAACTTTTGAAACAGCCCATAGCCAAGATTAATTTTGACTGGATACATACAGCTTGTGGTGTTGCAGATAGACAGACCATTATAAAACAGAGTTTTTGTAACCTATGATAACACTGGTAAAAACATTCCTTCTAGATACCCAATACTAGTCAACAATGCAGGTGATCAGTCTATGGACATAGAGAATACTACACGAGGTCTCATTAGATACGAATTATACGAAACGAGTGTCCTTCCGACGGTATCTGATCGAGCGAAAGCGAGGTCAGATACCATAGGAAGGTCACGAGTTTCGTATAATTCGTATCTAATGAGACCGAGTGTGGTATTTTATTTATTACACACGTTTATTATACGCGGATTCGTCACACACCTTAATTTTATTACCTGTGATAAGGGAAACAATTCTCTGTAACCGAAACCGGTTTCAATAACCGAATGCGTAATAATTGACGTAAACTGCGCTAGAGCTGACCCGAACGCTTATTTGCAACTCCTATTGCGTATACCTACGACGAAATAATGTAGTTCATTAGATTCAGTTGAATAAATCAAAGGTGGACTGTAAAAATGAACAAAATATTTATGCAAATGAACTGTATTTGTTATGTTATGTTGTGCAAGGTATTATTTTTAATGCAAACATTCACATTAATCTTATAGTCAACTCGCCTCGCCTCGCCTCGCAGTCGGTCGGCTCGCCGCTGAAGAGTCTTGACTGTTGGCCTAGTTACTAGCGACAGCTGACGTTGTTTATTTGTGACGGGATGTCATTAGATATTACAATTTCCAAGTTTTATATACAATCTACTGAAAGAATCAAGCAACAGTGCCAAGGTTTGAGGTTTGAATGAACAGCAACAACCGACACGTTATGACTGTAATCGTGGCCTACTGTACGGTACAGTAGAAAGAACAGTCGGACAGTGACGTTGTCGACTCGCGATCGGCATGATGTCAACATCGAAGGGCAAGGTCAACGCAGAGTGAAATTGTTTGACTTTGACTAGATTGCAAGCTGTTCATTACGTCCTTGGCGATGCTTACATGATGTTTGCATTTGACATTCGCCGCATTGGAAACCTTTTGACACCGACAATGAATGTGAGATGTGTCCGGATTTCCTTAAAACCCTTGAACTGTAAGTAAATACGGCGCGTTTGCCGATAGTTACAGCTGTTCGCGATATCAATGCTGCATACTGGCCAAATGTGGAAGATTCTAATAACATTCACAATCTATGTTGACGCATATATCTAGCATATATTATAAAGTTGTGAACATGAAATGTTACGTGTTTGTTTTTAATTCAAAAGTAGTTCCGTTTCAACTTGACCCTAACTGAGAGGTCATTGGTTAACCAATCAGATCGTTGGAATGCGGGGTCACTTCGTTACGACACAGGTCAACGTGATACGACACACGTGTGACGCACGAGATTAGTATGACACTTGTTGTACGTTCACCACGTGTGTAATAAAGACCATTATATAACAGAGTTTGTGTAACCTACGATAACACTGGTAAAACCATTCGTTCCAGATATCCAATACTAGTCAACGATGCAGGTGATCAGTCTTTGAGCAAGAAGCTCTTTCATATTGGCAAATGTTACAGAGGAAAAGATTGAGTACAGAATCTAGAATGTCCATCATTGTCACAATCTTTTTGTTACAAGGATTTTAATATGGTGCTGCTAAATACAAAGTCAAGAAAACTTCGAAAAGAAATGGATTCTACCTTACACCAAGAGGAACTCAACTTGCATTAGAGAAGGAGAAATTGCAAAGTAAGACACAAATAACTGCAACAAAATGCTCTCAAAGTAGGTAGCATTTGTCCACCAAAATCAATAGGTAATCTAAGTGTGGTAACTTTGTTAACAGAGCAAAGACATTGTGGGAGACGTCTATCAGCAAGAACTGCTCATTAAAGCTGATAGGCAGTTGAAGAGTGGGATAGAGCTGGGAACTTGATTGATGTAACAGCTTCAGTCACAATAAAACTAGACACATGCTGCTAGTAGGAGGGTGTCTGATGATATATTTGAGAACATAGAAAATCAGGCAGTTGCAAAATACCTTTAACTAGGATTCGCAAGAATATAACGTGTCACACAATATGGTTGAAGCACCTTTCAGGCCTATATAAAGGAATATCTGAAACCTACTTAAACACTATATGAGCATAACCAAGACATGCACAAAGACATGACATGACTATAAATTTGTCAAATGAATTCCTCACAGAATATCAGCTAATGTTTTCTTTATCAACCAACATCTGTCCTGTCTTTGAATAGGCATCGAAAAGCTACTTCCCTAATGGAAGTATCACTGATCGTATAGAACCTTTCCTGGCTGTACCTAAAACTACATTTGAATTTTTCTTGGAAACGATTTGCAAACATAAAAAAACATTGAAATTCTTGAAATTTATTTTACACCATTCTAATTGATGGAGTTATGAGTTAATTCATTAACCTAATTTGACATAAAAGGTACATTCTTTTAATAAGATTAATCATTCATTGATTACATCCAACTGCAACACAGAATTAAAGCTAGTTCAAAAGCAGTATTAAAAGTTGTCTAGCAGCAGGACATAAAGCATTAAACCAGTTCACAAATGCTTCTTGCTGGCATGCAGAAAATCTTCTTTTCAAACAAGATTACAAGCTCTGAATACAACTCAATATGTTCATTTCTATGTAACAGCTGTGAACCAGTGTAACAAAAACAAGTATGGGGATCTTCTGGGAATTCATGGTGGAGGCCGTGTCAAGTGGAAACTGGAATCCATGTTTCCTTTCAGCAAAAATCTGTACAATCCAGACATTCATTTCTCTCACACAAAACAATTTTATTCTACTGTAAATCTGAAACCTCACATGTGGCCCATCATCAACAGTAATTATAATGCTTGATGAGTGAAGAAAACCAAGGTGACAACGATTTGGATAGAGAAGTGATAATTATCGGCATCTATTTACTCATATAATATGCGAGAAGATTCAAGAAAGAAACAATGAGAATCATCAGCATCCATTTACATTAAGTGAACTAAGAAACTGAAAGAATTAACATAAGGACAACATTGATGACCAATGAGATTTTGGAGATTGAAGATCTCAATAACAGCTCTGAGATCCCAAGCCTCTCAAAGAAGACCTTGAGAAACAGCTCTGACATCCCTGGTCCCTCAAAGAAGATCTTTAGAAACAGCTCTGACATTCCCAGCCCCTCAAAAAAGACCTTAGGAAACAGCTCTGACATCCCCAGCCCCTCAAAGAAGACCTTGAGATACAGCTCTGGCATCCCCAGCCCCTCAAAGAAGACCTTGAGAAACAGCTCTGACATTCCCAGCCCCTCAATAAAGACCTTGAGAAACAGCTCTGACATTCCCAGCCCCTCAATAAAGACCTTGAGAAACAGCTATGACATCCCCAGCCCCTCAAAGAAGACCTTGAGAAACTCTGACATCCCCAGCCCCTCAAAGAAGATCTTGAGAAACAGCTATGACATCCCCAGCCCCTCAAAGAAGACCTTGAGAAACAGCTCTGGCATCACCAGCCCCTCAAAGAAGACCTTGAGAGACAGCTCTGACATTTCCAGGCAATCATAGAAGACCTTAAGAAACACCTCTGACATCCCCAGCCCCTCAAAGAAGACCTTGAGAAACAGCTATGACATCCCCAGCCCCTCAAAGAAGACCTTGAGATACAGCTCTGGCATCCCCAGCCCCTCAAAGAAGACTTTGAGAAACAGCCCTGACATCCCCAGCCCCTCAAAGAAGACCTTGAGAAACAGCTCTGGCATCACCAGCCCCTCAAAGAAGACCTTGAGAAACAGCTCTGACATTCCCAGCCCCTCAATAAAGACCTTGAGAAACAGCTATGACATCCCCAGCCCCTCAAAGAAGACCTTGAGAAACTCTGACATCCCCAGCTCCTCAAAGAAGACCTTGAGAAACAGCTATGACATCCCCAGCCCCTCAAAGAAGACCTTGAGAAACAGCTCTGACATCCCTGGTCCCTCAAAGAAGATCTTGAGAAACAGCTCTGACATTCCCAGCCCCTTAAAAAAGACCTTAGGAAACAGCTCTGACATCACCAGCCCCTCAAAGAAGACCTTGAGAGACAGCTCTGACATTCCCAGCCAATCATAGAAGACCTTGAGAAACAGCTATGACATCCCCAGCCCCTCAAAGAAGACCTTGAGAAACAGCTCTGACATCCCCAGCCCCTCAAAAAAGACCTTGAGAAACACTTCTGACATTCCCAGCCAATCATAGAAGACCTTAAGAAACAGCTCTGACATCCAAAGCCCTTAAAAAAAGACCTTGAGAAACAGCTCTGACATCCCCAGCCCGTTAAAAATGATCTTGACAAGCAGCTCTGACATCCCCAGCCCCTCAAAGAAGATCTTGAGAAACAGCTCTGACATCCCCAGCCCCTCAAAAAAGACCTTGAGAAACAGCTATGACATCCCCAGCCCCTCAAAGAAGACCTTGAGAGACAGTTCTGACATCCCCAGCCCCTCAAAAAAGACCTTGAGAAACACTTCTGACATTCCCAGCCAGTCAAAGAAGACCTTAAGAAACAGCTCTGACATCCCCAGCCCTTCAAAAAAGACCTTGAGAAACAGCTCTGACATCCCCAGCCCTCAAGGAATACCTTGAGAAACAACTCTGACATTGATTTGAGATTAATATTCTCTGGGCAGTGCTACTTAATTGTTATTAATTAAAAAAAGCTCTTACAAAGATTTGAAATTGAGATTAAATAGGATTTGGTGGAGACGCAACATAAGCTGGATTATGATTTAAAAACATTAATTCATAGCTCTGTAAATGGTCTGTATTTTTTAGTTAATAATGTTATCGAACTAATTTAATAAATGTTAATTTGCCAAATTATCAACATCTAGTGAGAAACCTTCAGATTTCTTTAAGACTTTGTGAAAAAGGCAGTCATGTTTGCGGAAACATATTACCATAAGAAACATAAGACCATCATTGTCTGTCTTGGTCAGTTAACCCTTAACTTGCGAATCCCGGAATTATCCGGGAGGGCTATAAGCAAGTCAGAGGTACCTCATTTTGGATCCCGGATCCAATACTTAGAAATAATTCACGGCAGACTCTCAGTTTACAAGCCGTGATACCGGGTCCCGAGTCGATTGTGTCCGTGAGTCCCTCCATGAGAATGGCTGTATTTACGCTCCGCGGTTAGCCGTGACAATGAAGCTTTGATCAGTGTCTGGTCGGAATGTCCAGCAAAATTCACACCAATTTGTGTGTGCATTGTTGACCCGTAACGCATCGATAATTAGCTTTACAAAAGGCCAATTTTGTCGGGCTTAGCCCCGAAGCCTAATTTCGCTTGAGGCTATTTTCACCCACGTGTTTGCATTGCGTCGGGTTTGCCTCGCCCGAGACTGCTATCTGCCTCGCATCTAGCGAGACGGGAAAAAAATTGCTAACTCGCCTTACTCCCGCACTTCATATCATGTGAGCGAATTGCTTATTTTCAAAAACAAATACGGCAAAATAAAGGGAAAAGAATGGACTACATTCCCATATAAAATTAGAAAATGTCAACAAAAAAAAAAAGACACAGCAAGCAAAGTGGAAAAGGTCATGTTTACACTTCAACAATCCCTTTAACAATCGGCGATTTTCACAACTTCTTACACATTTATCAAGGCTAAAATACTGAATGCATTTTCATATTTTTTATATCACAATAAACCGAAAAGAATAATCTTTTATTCTATATAAAATGCGCATATTTATTCACAGAAATAAAGATACAATTTTACCTTTCTGAGAGGCATGTGAAACCAAACGGCACACAAACTAATCAACATATTTTCATCAGTTATGGTTCGAGGTTAGCTTTTATTTGAAAGGTCAAACAACATAACCATGTTTGGGTTGACATGTGCTTATTTGTCAACTGGTTTGAGATTATGATTTCTTGGAAAAGTACGATGAACGACTGTTCGCAATGCCGCATACATGTTGTAAGTATTTACGATTTGATAGGTGGAAATAAAGACAAACTTTACATAGCTATAGAATTATAACCAAAGGTCGCATTCTAATAATTTTTATATCATTGTGAAGCTAGACATCTTTTCTTCAATTCCTTATATAAATGGCCCGAATTAAAGACAATCTTTCGAAAGTAATAGAATAAAAACGAAAAATCATAGAAAATTCATTCAAAGTTTCGGGTGTGAATTAACCATTTGTGTACTGGTGTCGCTACTTGAATTTGTATTGAACGCCCATATATAGTCCTTATTCGCCATGTAGATGCGGTATATTTGTAAAAACGGTACCGGAATCGCCGCCTGGAAATTCCGCCAGCAGAGCTAGTTAGTGCCAAAGCCCAAACTACTGCTGCGAGCTGCGAGCCTGTAAATTCCGCCACAGGAGCTAAGATTGGTAAAATATATATACGCAACGTAAGGGTTAATATGTAATCAAAGATTGGTAACAAAATATCTTTGTCTTTATTCATCACTCTAGTGAGCAGAAACAAATCTTTGTTTATTGGGAAAATATTTATGAAGTATTAGCGTTCAGAAAACAATATTAGAGTAAATGATGAATGATTGGACAAATAACTTCAAAACATCAGGAGAAAAAGCAGCTTTTCATTATTTCCACATGCTCTTTGCTTTCATTTTCACAATGAATATTGCACAAGCAAAACAGATGTGGGAGACTATGAATCTGTCAGCGAAGACACCACTTGTTTTCCTCTTCCTATTTTTTTTTTTATTGATCTTCGTTGTTATACTTGAGCAGGTTTTCTGTAACACCATGCATCCTCATCCAGGGTGTAAGAGCTTTTTGACACACTCACTGTTTGTACACCATTGTTATGCAGATCAATAGCTATTGGCATTTGTAAAACCAATACAACCTTGAAAGTATATTCCAGGTGAAAGGACACAAACAGATCTTTTGAATAAACATTTTTTTTGATGATATTACTGTATAAAGAATAATCAATAGTTCATTAAAGAATAATGGATTGTACTCATTTTCAAAGAAAACACCTCTTCAGTTTACAGTTGAGAATAATAAACTTGAATTCATGAATGATTACAATGCTAAACGTCCTTGTGCCTTTACAACTTATTTATTGCAGTAGTTCATTGTACCTGAAGTGAATGATTGTGGTCTACTCAGGACGAACCATTTTCATAGTACATCAATAGGGCTGGAGCATTATTCATCTTTGTCTTGTGTTCTTTTGAAGTACATCTATATAATAGAAAATGTCTTTAACATGTTTTCTTTTATATGATTTTAATAACGAAATGAGGATCATAGTAACAAGCTTCCCGTCATCTTTTCATCAACTACCCTTTGAAATCCAGTTCTTCATATCACAATAGAGAACAGACAATCAGAAGAACTCTGTTTTCCATTTGGAGAGATGAAGCTATTTCTGAAATAAATTTTTCATTAAAAAATAAAACTCAACCAGAGCAGTTTAGCTGAGAAATAAGATTGACCTACTCCTGAAACAAGAAGAAGTTATCCTGTAAAAGAAGATTACAGACCATAAGGAATGTCTAATACTTTTCATCGCCCCTTAACTTCTAGGGAACAATAAAACATACGCTGCTGGGGGATTCATAGCAGTGGACATTACTCTATAGATCAATGACTAGAAGCTTTGTATTCATCTCCACATGTCTGAACAGTCTGAAATACAGGATCAGACGGCAGACTGGTTCCTTGTGCTCGGTCTGAAAATCACAGCGATACTATTGAGCACAGGTACAATACAATGAAGTATTATTTCCATGACTAATTTAAATATCATGACCAAAGATTTTCGAAGCACTAAGATAGTTATGAACCATTTAGCCTAAGAGTCTGTATTTATTATTTTATATATTTCAAATGATTTAGGGCGGAGTTGCTCAGGAAAGAAAAGCATTTGATTTTAACACTGAAGAAATCTGAAGCATACATAATCTACAGTATCCTGATTCATTGTATGATTACAAGCTTGATGGCAAGAGGCTCTACAGTAATGTTCATGAAGCTTCTTTTTGCATGTAAGTGTCACTTTTTAAGGTCCTGTCAAAGCAAATTAACTTATGTCAGGAGGTTTTCAATGCTTTCTTACAACTTACATTGAGCAGTAAAATGAACAGAACCCGTTGAAAATCAATATTGAAACAAGTAGGTCTGTTGCAAAAATGTCTGGCAGAGAATAATTTTAAGAGAAGTCTACAAAAGGATAGTAGTGAGAGAATGTCTAATAGAAGACAATGGTAAGAGAATGCCTACAAGAGGACAATGGTAAGAGAGTGTCTACCAGAGGACAATGCGGATATATGGTAAAAGAATGCCTACAAGAGGACTATGGTTAGAAAATGCCTACAAGAGGACAATGGTTAAAGTATATCTACCAGAGGACAATGTTAAGAGAATGTCTACCAGGGAACAATGGTTAGAGGATTGGAAAGATAATATCTTCCTAAGGTTCAATGATAAAAGAAATGTCTTCCTATCATGATAATGATAATACCAATAGATGCATGTACCCGTTACCAGAAAAGCAGATCCTGATATGATCTATCATATGATGTCTACTTATGGTCAGAGAGGTTTTCCAGAAAACAGTCTTATCCCTTAACATGCGGGTCCCGGAATTATCCGGGCGGGCTATAAGCGATTCGTAGGTACCTCAATACGGATCCCGGATCGCTTACTTAGAAGAATTCACGGCTGTCTATGTACTTGGCTATCTGCCATACCGGGTCCCGAGTCGATTGTTTCCGCGACTCGCTGCATGAGAATGGCTGTATTTATGCCTCGCAGCCCGCAATGAGAATAAAGCTTTCTTCAGTGTCTGGTCAGAACGTTCAGCAAAATTCACACCAATTTGCGTGTGCATTGTTGACCCGTAACGCATCGATAATTAGCTTTACAAAAGGCCAATTTTGTCCTGCTTCGCTCCGATGGCTACACTGCCCGGCGGCTAATTAGCACCTAAGTGTCTGCACTGCCGGGGTGAGATAGGCCCGTACAGGCTTATCTGTCTCGCATCCCGCCACATGGGCAGATAGCCTATGCTTATCTGTCTCGCATCTCGCCACATGGGCAGATAGCTTCTAATTACGGGAAGATATTGCGATAAGCTACCTTTCTCTCGCACTTCGTATCATATGAACCAATTGGTTGTTTTCATTTTTTTTATACCAAAATAAAGAGGAAAGAATGGCCTTTATTCCCATATAAAAATCGCAATTGCGCTAACATAACTGAAAATACAGCAATCGCACAGAGATAGGCGACTTTGGCACTTTTGAATTTTGATACATGTGGCGCATTTACCCCAACATGCCTCGGCGCTCTATTTCTAAGAAACTACTTGGGATATTTTCATAATTTTTTTATCAGTATATAGATAAAAGAATTGTCTTCAATTCCATATAAAATACGTGTATTTTCGGCAATAACTTTTGATGCGCCAGGTGTCGCGCAGAAGGTGATATTCGGCTTTGAATAAGTGGCGCTCTTAGCATATACCATCATTACGGGCTTTATAACTTGTGAACCGCAAGTCCGATTTTTATAATTTTTACATCATTGTAAAGAGAAAAACATTGTCTTCAATTCCATGTATAATGCGCATGTTTTCGGGAAGAACTCTGCATGCGCAAAGCGGCGCGCCAAAAGGTATAATTTTCGCACTTCATAACTTTTGAACCGCAAGTCCGATTTTTATAATTTTTACATCATTGTAAAGAGAAAAACATTGTCTTTAATTCCAGATAAAATGCGCATGTTTTTGGGAAGAACTATGCATGCGCGAAGAGCCGCAATATTGATGTACGCATAAGTGAAGAAGTATGATAATATATAACTAAAATACTGTTCTTTTGATACGCAAATATAGAGCTTTATAAACGATGAACAACTGTCATGACGGAATTTTGTTTCCAGTTTTGGAAAAAAATATATAACATAAAAGCGAAAATATATTTGAGTACGGGACCCGCCGCTCGGGGAAAAGCCTTTTCGTGGGAATATTTTCTCAGGAAAATATTTCACTTTTCGGAGTTTCTAAAAATGCGTGAACATTTTTGTTACTGATGCCATTTGCGAAAGGTTTTTATTTCTAAAATTCAAATGCGAGGGCGCACCTTTCCAAACCATTTGAATTGAATTTATTATTTTATCTTTTACATTATTGAATAAAAGACGTTTCATTCAATAAGATTTGAAGAATTATTTATATGTGTAGCGGACTGAACTGAGCAGATGGAGAATTTGATTCCTCACCACTTTTATTACCAAAGTTCTTTTGTATCACAATTACTTTTTTAGGTATTAGTTTTTTCGTGAGCAGGGGAATTTCCGACGGGATTCGCCATGACATAATGAGAAAAAATTCCCATGAACATGGGCGTGGTCCGTCATCTTTGGGACCGACCCACAAGTATAAATATCTACCGGGGGGTGCGCGGACCCCCCCGCTTTTGGTCGCCACCCCCCAAACTTTTTGTGCAAATTATTTTTTTGTTTCTACTTTGAAATAAAGGTTCGTGTCATTCCGAGGTATGAAGGTTTCTGCTATATATGTCGAGAGGGCATGGGAACCCATTCCCAATAGAATCCGGGGTTCGTCCCATAGGATTGTTCCTCGGAGTCTCTCGTTCTCAAAAGAGAACATGGGAAACCTGTCCCGCGATTGAATCCGGGGTCCGCCGCGGAAGACGGGGACGGGAATTCCCGGAGAGCATGGGAGTATGCTCCCATGGGTCCGGGCTCCGCCTCGAGAGACCGCTCCTTGGATGCTCTGCTTCTCGAAAAGAGAAGTCATTCGGCAACTGACAACCCGAGCTTCCCTGACATAGTAGTTTATTTTCCGGGCCTCGCGCCCGGTGCTACACGTCGCCGAGGAAATCAGAAAATGGTCCGTTTGACATAAGCGTCCGAAAAATCGGCGCGATGTCAGAAGCCGTCGGCGCTGTCGGCGCTTGCGGCGCAGTCGTCCTAGATGCGCCGGGAGGTTCTGAAACTGGCAAATGAACGTCCATGAAGCTCACATTCATTATCTCTGTATGTTTATTGTCTCTAATCACATGTTATATGTTGCATACATCTAACGCATTTTCAATCATTTACAGGTTGAAGCAGAATGCTGCGCGGACGTGGACGCAAGGCCCTGCGACGGCCTAGGGCGTTGCATACTAGGACACGCAGCTTTGAAGCCGTTTCAAGCGACGACGACTTCATCAACGAGATCCATGCTGATGAAGCCTCTGATATGGAGTCAACTGACAGTGATGGTAGCAGTGGTTTAGACAGTGATGATGCATATGATCGGGACACTGTAATAGATAGTGAACATGGTGACACAGATGCTCTGAGTGATATAGAGACAGAGATTGCCTGAAAGATTCTAGCCGCCGGTAATTCCACCGAAGAAGACTTTAGTGGTTTTGAGGAGGAGTTTGCCGAAATACCACAATATAATCATGATAATTCACAGACGTTTGATGAGTGGGTGGATGGTCCGCGGCCACGTGTAAACTTGCCTTTCACTGGTCAAACTGGGTTGCGCCAGTTCATAGAACTTCCTGAGAACCCTGAACCTATTGACTTTTTCAATTTGTTTATACATAATGATGACTATGAGGATATGGCAACGGAAACCAATAGATATTTCAAACAAGCAATGGAGGACAAAATTCTAAGACCCCGTTCAAGAATGCAACAGTGGCAAGACACTAATGCAGAAGAGATGAAGGTATTTGTAGCCATGACAATTGCCATGTCATTGGTTGTGCAGAGAAACTTTGCTGATTACTGGTCAACAAGTGATGTTACCTCAACGCCTTTCTTCGCCAAGTGCATGCCCCGAGACAGGTTTTGGCTTCTTATAACCTACCTACACTTGGCTGACAACAGGAGGATGCCGGGCCGTAACACCCCGTGCTTTTCACCAATAAATAAACTGGGACACTTGTATAACCGGATAGTTCACCGTTTTTCAAGAGTGTATAAACCGCATCAAAACATTTCAGTCGACGAGGGCATGGTGCCCTGGAAAGGTAACTTATCTTTCAAAGTTTATCTTCCCGACAAGCCTAAGAAGTATGGGATAAAGGCTTTCATGTTGTGTGACTCGCACAACGGATACGTTTGCAAGTTCAAACTCTACACTGGAAAAACGAATGAACCGGTTTCTGAAGGTGGCAAAACTTATGATGTAGTCATGGACTTGGTGAACGACTACGTTGGACAGGGGCATCACATCTTTATGGACAACTACTATTCGTCCACAAATCTGTACATAAATTTGTGGGAGCGGGGAATAGGTGCCACGGGGACGTTGAGAGCCAATCGAAAGGGACTTCCTGATTCAGTCAAGAAACCTAAAAAGAAAGCCAAGCAAGGGGACATGACAGTTTCTCACAACCATGGCCTACTCGTTCTTCGCTACGAAGATAGAAAATCAGTGCTTCTCATGTCTACTGTTGAAGATACACAACTTGAACAAACAGGGAAGAAGAACCGGGCAACAGGGGAACCAGTTCTCAAGCCGCGCATTGTAACAACGTACAACAAGTACATGGGAGGTGTTGATCGGGCCGACCAGATGTTGTCGTACACGCCGTTCCGAGGGAAGACCCTGAAGTGGTGGAAACGGGTTTGGTTTCACGTTCTCAACGTTGCCATGTTGAACTCTTACATCGTTTATAAAGAATACAGCAAAGATAAACCTCTAAAAACAAGTCGGGAATACAGGAAGGCTTTGGCGCAACATATAGTAACATTTGCGGACAAGGAACAAGTTCCATCACTTTGCAGACGTCCCCGTGGTCGGCCGAGCACGAGCGACGAGAGTGTCACTCGTCTTCATGGACGTCACTTTCCGACGAAGATTGAGCCTGTCGGAAGGAAGAAAAACGTCACAAGGATGTGTGTGGTATGCTCTAAGGCAAAACGCGCCGTCCTCGCAAAACAGATTGAAGAAGGCAATGGGCCAGCAAGGAAGAAAAAACGAGTAGGCAGAGAGTCTTCTTATGAATGTACAGATTGTAATGTTTCTCTGTGCGCCGCACCATGCTTCAAACTGTACCACACCGCCACTGACTATTCCAGGGCTTACATCACTGCCACGGAAAAAGAAAGAAATGAAGAAGGGAATGAAGAAGAAGAAAATTGAAAGTAAAGAGAGCCGAAGTGTGGACAACCAGTATATACACATTATATACATACCTTGTTAGGTCCCTAAAGCTGTTCTGCGCACAACCGCAGGTAAATATTGTGTATATTTGTACCTAAATGCATTGTAATTTCATTGTAATACATGTCATTGCAAATAAAATATTTTTTATTTTATCAAAGAGACAGAGAAAGTGAATGCGAGCTTTCATTGGAAGTTCAACCAGAACCGCATCATAAAAAACACCCATAAATGCTGAACCGGGTGGCCGATTTTCATAAAACTTACATGGGGTAAAGAGGAAAGATTCGGCTTTGATTCAATATAAAATTTATACATGCGCACGAAAAACTAAAGTTGCGGCACGTGCCCCGATATGCGCGATAGTCAAAAAGTTGCCTCAAAGTACCGAGGGTACCTTCATTTGGCCCGCTATAGCTTCCGAACGAAGTTGCGCATTTTTTTTCTTTTTACATCATCGTAAAGAGCAATAAATTGTCTTCAATTCCATGTATCATATGTATATGCGCAGCGAAAAATAAACATGCGGCAAGTGATGCGCCAGACGTCGCAAAAAGTTAGTTTTTCAAAAATGAATTTTCTAAGTACTGGGGGTGCCTTCCTTACGCTCTTCATATATTGCGAACCATTTGACGTATTCCAATAATTTTTATATCATTGTAAAGAGGAATAAATTGTCTTCAAGTACATACGTGTTTCGCATGCGCGCGAAATAATTTACGATTTTATAAAGCTGGAAATAAAGACAAACTTTACACCGCGCAACATGTATTGCGTTCGCCGCGGTGATTAGTGTATGCTGTGCTCATTAGTACCCATTAGTTCCACGCGCGCTCGGCTCTGGCACCCTCGAGGAGGTCTCGAGGAGGTCTCGAGGAGGTAACGGTACTGTAATTAGCACAGTCCCGGGGGGACCAAGCAGTGCCAGTAACTTGGTGCGCGTCGGGACCATTCACGTGGTACTGTCGGGGTAGCGTCACTCTCCTTTGGTTGGTTATATTTTCTGAACCATAAGTCGTATTCTAATAATTTTTATGTCATTGTAAAGAGGAATAAACTATCTACAAGCACATATAAATTTCGCAATATGCGCGCTCAGGAGTTTTGATTTCATAAAGCTGGAAATAAAGACAAACTTTAGATGACAATAGAATTATAACCATAGGTCGCATTCTAATATTTTTTATATCATTGTAAAGACAAACATCTGGTCTTCAAGTCCATATAAAAATTTCAGTAGCGCGCTCCAAATTCATGATGTTATAAGGCCCGAATTAAAGACAATCTTTACAAAGTAATAGAAAAGTAAAGAAAAATCGTAAAAAAATAATTCGAAGATGCGGGTATAAAGCAACCATTTGTGTACGGGTGCCGCGACTTGAATTTGTATTCAACGCCCGTATATAGCCCGTATTCGCCATGTAGATGCGGTATATTTCGTAAAAACGGTACCGGAATCGCCGCCTGGAAATTCCGCCAGCAGAGCTCGTAAGTGCCTAAGCTCAAACTACTGCTGCGAGCTGCGAGCCTGTAAATTCCGCCACAGGGGCTAAAAAGGGTAAAATATATATACGCAACGTAAGGATTAAGTAATTACTGTGAAACCCAAGGCGTTATTATTGTAGCGCATGCTGTCTGTCCCGAAAAAGGTACTTGTGGTTATACATATGTGATACGCATGTGCTTTTTTGGGACCGATGGGAGCAAACTTTTGGCCCTTGACTTAAAGCGCTCAGCTTTCCAATTTCAGACTGACAGTACCTGTGTTCTGAAATCAACTCCTCCCACAGTTATTGGTCAATCTTTCTGAAACTTTACACATGCTTTGGATATACATCGGTGATACACATGTGCTTTTTTTTAATGACCGATCTGATTGCTTTTTTCAGAGTTATATCCTTTGGCTTAGAGCGCTCAGCTTCCGATTTCAGACTGACAGTAACTTAATTGTCAGCATTTGAAACGATTTCAGACTGACAGTAACTTAATTGTCAGCATTTGAAAATGTTATGTATCCAAGTCACGCACTTAGGTTATAACCTTTGACCTTGTACTCTTGACCTTGATGTAGAATCCATTTTGTGAGAAACTTAACCATGGCCATAATAATCTATTGATTGGTGTTGGCCTTAGATATTCGACATGCTTATTTTTTTTTTTATTAGGTCATTAAATTACCCTTACATTTAAAATGCTTTTTTGGAGGATAAGGAACCCGGGGGTACTTGTGCTCTCAGAGCACTCTTGTTTAATTTTATTTGTAGACAGTAATATATCCATATAAGATCAGAGGGTGATAAATGTGAAAATGCTGCTGACTTCTCACAGGAATTAGCTGAGGTTAAACAAAGTCTTGAATAATGTTTACAAGACATGACAGCTTTCCTGCTGGAATCAATATGGGCAGAGTTTGGTCAATGCTTCATGTGTCTACTACACACTGTACCCAGTTCCAAGATTGATCTGATGGAACTTAAGTCTGATAAATCAATGGACTCTGATCCGTCTTAAACATTGTCTCCTGGACCAAGCAACAACTGATGGACAAAGACAATGAAACACTGTCTCCAGCTCTGATGTGAGCAACCTCACTGATCCCCTCACATAAAGCATGGTTAAAAAGTCATCTTCCACAGGCAGGGGGCCGCACACATCTTGTGGAGACTTTGACGTGGTCAAGTGAAATAGTCTTTACTTGATTACTGTGTTTGCCAGTTCTTGCTTACACTTGATATGACCAGGTATCATGTGTAAATTGGTCAAGTGAAATAGTCTGTGCTTGATAACTGTGTTTATGAGTTCTTGGTTTCACTTGATATGCCCAGTGTAATGTGTAAACTGGTCAAGGTTTTATGTTTCCCTATGTTCACCTTGATAGACATTTGAAGCTGTTTATGACCCAGCCAAGGTGGTTCCATTTCTTGGTGTAATGGTTGCTGCTAAAAATGGCAACTTTTCTCAATAAAAAACGCTGATATCAAAGAGATGGTGAGAGTAAAGAGAGACCCGGGGGCTTGTTTCCCCCTCAATGAGAGGTTTAATGAATCCTGAAGTACAAGAATGATCACACAAAGGGAGTTCTGCTGGGGCTTTAATGTGAGAAGCAATCAAGCATACAAGCAATCTTCCTGACAAATACTGAACTCATGACTAAATGATGCTGGACAAACTGGGATCTGTCTGAGATGAGGCATCTTTCGTGTATGGAATTGCTGTGTCTTAAATAGCAACAGCTTCTAACATCTTGCATTATGAAGGATCTGCTCTCATTACTGGGAGACAGACGACTGGCTTCTCTGTGGGTCAAGTCTTATTGGTGGACGTTCCTGCATTGGTACAGGATTTGTAGATAATTATATCTAAAACTTATGGAAAATATTGTTTTTGCATAAGGAGCTAGTTCAATTGAAGTCAAAATATATATTTGTTTCATTCATTATCTGCTAATAGCACAGGGATTTGAAATTTGTGACATCATTTTAATCATAAAGTTATAAATTGAAAGTCTTAGCCTTTGTTTACAGAAAATATGGTTGGAATTTGTAAGCAAAACATTAATGTACTTGTATGCATGGGCATATGGCTGTATGTTATTGTCTTGTGATATTGTGTATTAACATAGAAACCATTTTTTCAAGCTCACATTGACATTTGGCTCTCTTCATCAACCCCAAACTAGCAATACACAATGATGTATCGACAGATTCCAAAATTATCTGACAAATGATGCAAACTCTTCTCATACAAGCTTAACAACCTCAAATGCCTATAATTCATGAATTACAGCTTATGAAAATTTGGATTATTATACAATCATATTCAACAACTTCTGTTGCTCTGTCTGACACAACAGGAATGAGATTCAGGACACTTTTAACAACTGTCAGTGTCAGAGTCGATCGTAATCAATTCTTGTAGGCAAATATAGAGAACGTTAACTTGAGTGTTCAGCTGTCTGCTGTGTATCTCTAACCCAAGGTTCTAATGCTTAGAAGACACTGATGTACAAACAGGTTAGATTGGATTTTGATGATATTGCTAGCTCAGATTTCATTGATGATATGAGGGAAAAAATTGCATTTCTAAAGGAATTGTATCACCATGCAAAGATCATTGAATGATGTTGACAATGCTGATCACATATTGAAACTAGAGATTCTATCTTCAAGGATGAAGTGTGGAAATTGATGTTATGTCAGATTTTATTTAGCTTTTATTAGAACACTTTTCATTCAATATACCGTATATTACTGTGTATAAGGCGACCCTGTGTATAAGACGACCCCCTTTCTCAGACCCCTAAAATCAGGTAAAAACCATGTATCTCATGTATAAGACGACCCCCCTTTTAGCAATCGTGGAAACAGGTCGACATGCCATGATGGGAAAACACGTTGGTAAGATTTGGTAACGGTAAGTTGATACCGATAATTTTTTAAGTAACATGACATAAATGTTTTGTTATAATCGTTTGTTTTTAAATAAATTGTTTTAAATTTACCAAAATAAAAATTACATACGTTTTCCTACTGTGTTTGTTCTTATTTTTTAATGATTTGTCATTTTCTTGTCAGTTCAAGCGAGATTAGCAACACTACAGTCAACAATCTATCGTAAATATTCGCCATGTTATAACATCTAAACAAAGCCGATACTCCATACACAGATTTAGAAGTCGCTTCAGTGTTTATATGATAAAAATGGTGCGAAGAGCTTTGATAACCAAGCTTGATTGCGCATGTCCGAAGCCAAGCAAAATTTAATGTCTAGATTTCTATCGTAGTGATGTAAATATTTGTCCTTCTTATAAACAAAGTTGAACTAGTTGTATTTAATACTGCAGAATGCTTTTG
Source organism: Gibbula magus (assembly GCA_936450465.1). NCBI lineage: Eukaryota > Metazoa > Mollusca > Gastropoda > Trochida > Trochidae > Gibbula > Gibbula magus. The sequence goes on from OW388289.1 coordinate 12,382,377, forward strand.
AAAGGTTGGTAATGTTTGATAGCTGAAGTCAAGCCATTATTTTACATTCCAACTCTGGTTCGCTTTACCGCTGATTCTCTATTACGCGGCTGTCAGTATGGCTCCCAACATGTGTTATAGCGAGGGGCCACTCAATGCAGTAAACTTCTCAAGCTAAAGACGTGTTTATTTAACGTTGACACTTCAATCCAGAGAAGGATATACAGACCAATTACTGATAAGAACACAACAAAGCTAAGATAATTACCGGTTACATGAATGAATAACTGCCCTGATTGGAATTAACATTACGTCAATGACACGTGATCGAGATAAGCTTGTCAAGTTTTATGAATGAATAGGTTAGTTGTAGAATTTCATTGGTCCCCGTCATGAATGAATTGATAAGTTGTAGAATTTCATTGGTCCACGTCACTGAATTTATCGATCGTTTGCTTGACTGCTGATACCACTTTTGGTCCGTCAACCTATTATTTTTAAATGAATTATAAAATATATTTTATGTATTTAACTCCATATAGAAATAAAAAAAATAACATAATAATACATAATAATTATTTATAAATATTTATTTCCATTTTGTAAACATGAGTTGACTGTATTGCTGTTTCCGGTTTCAACATCGTGAGTTCGTCAATGAAGCTTCAAAATTTCTTCTTCTGAAACATAGCCCTTGTGTATAAGACGACCCCCTTCTTTGACCCCCTATTTTCTGGTATAAAAAAGTCGTCTTATACACAGTAATATACGGTAATTACAAATATCATATATTCACGTTCATACAAGGATCATCAAGCTTCTATTGATATTTATATTTGAAAGATTGTTTGTTCTGAGTTTAAATGGTGGGGAGTGATATATTACGTCTTGTGAAGTGGAATGATACTTATTTTCTATTTCAAGAAATAAAACTTTCATCATCATATAATGGCTGACATTGAAGTTTATATATATGTTCCCAAATGTTGATTTGTTGAAGGCACGTTCAGGTCATTGTTTATTTTGTTTGTACACATTCAAATTGTTCATACGTGTGAACGGTTTTCAAGCTCTTGTGAGGTTTGATTGAGCTACTTGCTCAGATGTTCCTCTGCTCCTCTCGCTATGATTCTAGTCAATGTACTTTGTTCACATTGAATAGGTTTTAAATCAATGATTGATCTACCGTAAAGGTAACTTGTTTATAAACACTTCTTTTAATTGGTAAGATTATATCTCATGTATTTAATACATTTGATATCTTCAAATTCTTGGTACCATAATACTGCCAACAACTCAAGCTAATTTAGAGACGGTCAAACTGTTTCGAGGTACCCCGATAACTCTGCCATAAATGATTGTATCGTTTCCAGTAGGTTCAGTTTCCTGTCACCCCGACATCAGCTGACTGGAGTTGAATGTATTGCACAATATTCATGCTTACATGTGCATTAAGCACAGCAACTTAAAAGGAGTGTTCTATTGGGGTATTCAACAATGCTTCGTGTGGGAAAATTTTGTAGGGCATAACAGGTCATTGTTCATTACGGTATACATATAGTCTTACAATAAATCCTTTGTTATTTTGTGGATAATCTATCAGTATATATATATATGTTTTATGATTAAAAAGTTTCTTCTTTCAGTGGCATTTAGAAGTTGGTTAGATGAAGGAGAACGAGTTTTATGGAAATTCAACTTCTTTATTGGAGGAGTCAATGTTTTGGTGTAGATTCTAACACCGTTATCAAGCAAACGATATTGGACATGATAAAAAAAAACCCAAGATGACAGATTCTGCCGATAGGACAGTCACTTTAAGCATGTACCGCAAGCTAGCTCTGAGAGTTTGAATGATGCTTTGACATCACTTTTTCATTGCCAGCATACAAACTGACATTCAGTTCTTAAATAATGATCTTTACAACACAAATTTAAAACAGTTCTAGAAGAATGAATTTCAGGGACAAATTGACATAAGTTGAGAATCAATTTTGGATTTGTCCCTGAACTTTTACACACACTTGAGTTGTTTTAACATGAATATTCCAATCAATGCAATAAATCATGTTTTGGAGGAAATCGACTGAAAATCTATCAAATGGATCACAATCAAATGTTATTATAAAGCGATAACTCACAATAAATATGATCTCAGGGACCAAAATTTGAAAATATAGATAAATCATGCAGTTAGCTTGAATTGTAAATTCTTCAATAATTTTCATTAATTTTCCAAAAGAAATGTTTATATTTGGACCATTCATTCTCACAAATTGGTCATATTTTGCATGACAACATTTCTTGTTTTAGGCGATCCTGGAGAAATTTGTCTCTTGATGTTGATTGAAATTGAACTTGGACTCTTTTAGCAATACGAGTCATACAGTTAATAACATTTAACCTATATGACCCTCTCAATTTGTCAACGCTCTTAAAACCGTTTAAAAGTTAAACCTAAAAATGTTGTGTCCCATACACTATACAACATTGACTGGATTGATATCTTGAGGATATAAATACCCAATCATGTCCATCAGCTGCAGATTGCCATAACGGTCACTTGTACCCTTTATAATTATAATAATAAGTGCATATTTTTAATGTGCTTATTCCACACCCTTAGGCATGCTCTATATCTAAAACACAACTGCTACTGAATTCCTGAGTGTCAAACCATTTTGTGTGGTCAATTTACAGGAATCAAAACTCTTTAACAATGGAAAAATCCATACTCTGGTACTGGCCTCTCCCTAAAACTATAGACATGGGGAATCTATTCTGAAGCCAGTAGGTAAAAGATTAACAAGGTTCGTTCCAGAGTTTAGTTCAAATTTGCTTGAGCTCCTCTTACATTTAACCCTCCATTATTGTTGCATTTTTGAAGTAATTGTTATCAGCAAAGTTATCAGCAATGCAATATTCAGGAGCATATGTTGACTCTATTTGAAGCTTGAAGATCCAATATTTGGATAACCGTGATTCATCTGTCAGCATGACTGATTTTGGCTGATGAGCTTGCAATTGTTACATAGTTTTTATCTTGACAGTTATGTGGGGAGAGATCAGTGTTTGTTTTGGACTGACTTCAAGATTTAGAACAACTCGAGCCTAAACCAAACAGAGCTAGGTTGGTTTACTTTCTGAAATGTCAAGTTGAAGCTTCTGGCCTTTAGCATTCTATTCTTATTTACTGTAACACTGGGGGTGACAAATCTTTTGCATCTCAATAAGTCATGGACTTTGAGCAGGTTTTTTTTTACTAAATCAAAGAGCTTTGTCTTCAAGTTAAGATTATATATTTAGTAGATATTTTTAATAGGAGGCAAGTTGTTGACTTTTTGGGAGTGTCAAGGATCAGAAAGTTATTTCTGATTTTGACAGGACTCTACAGGCTTGAATTAGTGCTGAGCTAATTTAGCGATTATGTCAATTATGTTATCTGTAGATGGTTACAAGGCCAGAGGTTACTTGTGTCTGTCATTAGGGATGCTTGAGAGGAGTAAGTTTTGTACCAACAGAACTCTCAGTTTATCTTCCACTTCAAACAAGACAGTTTAATTGGATTCTAAGATAGCCTCCCACATGTCCATCACAATTCATGTTCCTTGAAATGTGATGGACATACAGTCTTATAAATCTTACTGCATTGTTGAGACCTAGTAATGTGATGGCTATTTGTGAACTGGAAATGATAATTTTAGTCATTTATTCCATTTTCTGACTCTACTGCACCTCTCCTGGGAGAGAATTAGTATTGAATATGAATTATTCCAAGCAGAAATATGGCCTTTCAATTGATTAGTTGGTTTTTATGTGATGTCACTGAATTGAACACAAATGTCATAGCGCAAGTTACTCTGCATTTCTCTCTGACGGACAATTGAAGAGCAGCTCTCACCTATAAATGAGCTGATTACCTGTTTTGATGTAAGAAGGAGTGGCTTCAGGGAGAACTCTTCACTCCAATTAGCTTGACGGATGTGAGCTATGGCTGCTGAGGGAGGCCCATGGCATGGCTGTCCTGATCAGTGTCACCAACAGTCACCTTACAAGCAGAAATAGATCTGTACTGTATCTTAATTGTCTTGTTAGGCAAGGTAGCGAATGCTGAAGGAAATCTGATTTGAGTACGTGACACTGTATTGAGTGCAGAGCGGACTGAACATGTGAGACTGAGAGTCCAGAATTTTGAAAGATGTCCAAGGTCAAAGTTTGAGCAATAACTTGATGAAATACTGAAATGATAAAAGTTATTATTCTTGAGTTTAGGACTGAGGTTATCACTGTGATGAATATTGATTGACTGCTGAGGAATCTTTAGTTTATAACATGGTTATATTTGGGATAACACTACCTTCAATAGTACAAATTCTTGTACTTTTTCAGGAATCTTTAGTTGTCATCATTATAATATCACCCATGGTTGGCCGGTTCCGGTTTATAGTATTCAGCCGTACGTCCGTCCCGCTTCTTGTTAGCGCGATATCTAATGAACCGCTCAACCTAGAATCTTCAAACTTGGTACCAGTCTTCATTTGGGGAATACGTAGACCTGAAAAGTTTTTGGTGACCTCGACCTCATTTACAAGGTCACGGCGAGACTTTTACCAGTTTTGAAAATGTTGTTAGCGCGATATCTAATGAACTGCTCAACCTAGAATCTTCAAACTTGGTACCAATCTTCATCTGGGGAATACGTAGAACTGAAAAGTTTTCGGTGACCTTGACCTCATTTTCAAGGTCACAGCGAGGCTTTGACCAGTTTTGAAGATGTTGTTAGCGCGATATCTCATGAACCCTTTGACCTAGAGTCTTCAAACTTGGTACCAGTCTTCATCTGGGGAATACGTAGACCTGAAAAGTTTTCGGTGACCTTGACCTCATTTTCAAGGTCACGGCGAGACTTTGACCAGTTTTGAAAATGTTGTTAGTGCGATTCCTCATGAACCGCTAGAACTATTGGTTTTAAATTTAGTATCAGTCTTCATTTGGGGAATATCCAGATACCAGTCGATTTGGTTGACCTTGAAATTATTTTCAAGGTCACTACAAGACTGATTGTCAAATGTTGTTAGCACGATATCTCGTGAACTGCTGTAGCTGGAGTCTTCAAATTTGGTACCTGTCTTCATTTGGGGAATATCCAGATACCAGTCGATTTGGGTGACCTTGACCCCGTTTTCAAAGTCACTACAAGACTTTGACCATTTTAAAAATTTTGCCCGATATAACAATAATTGAATCAAACATGTAAATGTCACTACTCTGTACAAGCTGTGTGTCCATTCTTTTAGCTCATTTCTTAATTGCGGCGGGGGACATGGTCACGTTTGTGACAATTACTTGTTCTTGTAGGTTTCACTGCAGTACATAGCCACATTGGTGTTGCTGGCTTTCTCCCGGTAATAATACGAGCAGCTGTGATAGACCCTTGAAATCAGTGTAAAAAGCAAATCACTTTACTTCACCTGTATCCCTTATAGTCCTTTGCCTGGGTCCTGTCCCACAGAGCGATCGTAGTGTTACAGTCTATTGTGGACCATTCTTTCAACATAGGTTATGATTGATTGTAATGCTACCATCAATTGTAATTGTTTTGAGGAACGGATCCCTGGGCACCGTTCCACTAACAATCTTAGTCCTAAGATCAATCTTAGCTAATTATAAAAAATAGGGTTACAATTGATCTTAGGGCTAAGATCTGTTTGTGGAACGGGTCCCAGGTCTTAACGCTTTCTGTTGCAGCTGTTGTTTCCTGTAAACTCCCTCAATACATGTTTGAAGGCAAGAGAGTTTAAATGGAATCACATGATATAAAGGATGAAAAATTACCTAACATCCATCAGACACTATACTACTATTTCAAGATTTATTTTCAAGTTTCAAATTAAAACCAAATTCATCCAGGAATTGTCAAGATCTTCATCAGATATATATGTTTATATTTGACAAACATATTTCTTGTAGGGAAACTGACCTCCAGCTAATCAGTGTTAGTTAAAGCCCTAGGCGGTGTCTGGGTGAACATACACTAAGAGGATATAGAGACATCAGCAACAACACCGTGCCAGCAACATCCTCATCCATACAGTCATTATACTCATGCTCTTCAAGAGAGGAATCATTTCAGTTTGCCTTTGTAAAAAAGTTATTGTACACTTTGTACATGAAAGTGAACATATTCTTATCAACAACAGACAGTCTGATAATGAAATGTGAAACTGTTTTTCTCTGTAATATCTGTCATACTAACACTGATTAGCTGGAGGTTATAACCTGAAAACATTCGGCCAAAGAACATTCTCATATGCAGCAGCTTCACTGTGGAACTCTCTTCCAATTCAATTAAAATCATCTCCTTCGCTGTCTTCTTTCAAGGCACAACTCAAGACCCATCTCTTTCTCCGTTACAAGTGACTTTAAACCATCTTTACCAGCCATCTGTATATAGTTTTAACTCAGCTCAGGAAGCGCTTTGAGCATATCCTTGTGACGTGGAAAGGCGCTATATAAAATGCCTATTATTATTATTATTATTATATTAAAGTAAGTGCATTATAATCAAAATCTGAGTGTTATGAACTTAAATGCTTTTGCACTGGCCTCCAAATGGTTATATATCTGGTTCACATAAAAGGATTCTCGAAGGAAACTTCAGAATCATGATACTTCCCTGTATGATAATAAAGTCTTCAGCTTCTTATCTGTTCATCATCTAAAATGGATGATTTCTCACAGACTTAAATGGCTGCTGGAGTTGTTCCCTCTGGAGAGTTGTGTGAGAAAATTAATCTTTTATAGGACAATGAAATATCTTTTCATATAATACCATAAGGATGGCTTCTGTATGATCACCATGTATTCAGTTTATATTCACACACAGATCCTGCACCATGTATTCAGTTTATATTCACACACAGATCCTGTTCTGGTTTGGCACTCATTTAATAATAAATAATATGTCCATTTATAATGCACTATAGTCCATCTGCATAGCAGTTGCTCACAGCGCTACATTTCACATGAAGATAGTTGAATTTCTAATTATTCTTTTTTTCTGTCCCCATAACAGTAATGCCATTTGATAATTATGTACCTGTCAGGGATGTATCTTTGAAATTGACTCTCATCTCATCTAGAAACTGGTTCTTCTTTGCTAAACCTTCTTTGTGATTTAGGAACTAGACGAGTGATTTGTCCAGGGAGAGTAAAGCATGATTTTGTTGATGTATGTTATGCTTTTCCACACACATTAAGTTAATCAGCGTGGAGCAGTGTCAGGGGTATACAGGGTCTCTTGTACACTGACTAGATGAAATAATGATAATAATAAAAATAATCTTAACTTACATCCCACTTAGACCTCGTTGCCAGTAGCAACCATTCATAAAAGTGTCCTGTTCATTATCGATATCAAGACTGTTTCGTCCAAACAGTCCTGATATCTGATACACAGACATTTTCAAGACCACTTTTAAACAAAATAAGTTACAGTTTTTATCAACGCCAATGACAAAACGATTGAGATAATAATTTGATTCACTGAGATCAAGGCGTAAAAAAAACAAATTTATTTGATGTAATACTCAATACGGTTGGGAGTAATAATACTTGAATCAATTGATTGACTTCTGCCAAAAAATGAACTAGAAAGAATAGACTTAAAAAATTCATTCATGTCAAGTCATCGTTGTCCTAAAATACACTATCTTCATCTTATGCACATTAAACACATCACTGACCTATATCACATGAATCAAGAACATGGATTGTTCCTTTCAATTATCCTGGCAAGTATCCTATGTCTTATTTAATATATATAAACATTGATTTTAATGTTATAATTGATTTGTGAGTAAGGAGTGTCGTTCTGTTAAAGTAAGATATAACCTTCTTTCAAGTATTTCATAAATCAGAACATCCATATTATACAAGTACAGGTAATGCATCAGTATTTGCAAACAGAAGTATGTAGTTTTATTCACCTTTTAAACTACTTTCTACTCAATAATAATGAATCGAACATATTCATTAAATTCAAATCAAGAATGAAATGTGCGAAATAAAATGTAAAAAGAATTCAAGAAAGCGAAAAAAAGAATAGATTTAGTAAAACAATTATTGCCATTGACTTTCAACAAGTTTTTAGAATTTCATATATGAATGGACATGTAATTGAATTTCCTTGCATGTGAGTCATCAGATTAACTGAGGAGTGTTTTTACTATTTATTGATTTGGTTTACAATGCAATTTACTGTTTTATGAATGGACTAACTCTGGATTGTTGTGCAGCGGGATGCAATTTATCACATTGTTCAAGCTCCTCGACACAGGCATGCTGATGCAGAAAGTAAAGAGCAGACAAATCGATGCCTTTCGTTGTTTCCATTCACAGCATTTCAAGTGCTTTTCTTGAAGATCCATTTTGAAAATTGCTCTCAGTAAGATTGAGTTAATTTGTTTACTGTTGAGTTTGCTATGGTGATGCTAACAGTACTGCATTATCATGTATCTGTGGATTCCTTCATGCATGTAATTGGTCAAACTGTGCACCTGAAAGTTTCTTCAAAGTCCAAATCAATGTATTTTATGTTCATATTTATCTGGTAAAAAGAGTTTAAAACTTGAAAAATAAATCAGGAAAGTGTTTTTCATGCTCTTATTGCATTGTAATGGGAAAAGGATTCATTTCTGAAATCTCAAGAGATAGAGTATTCTTTACATGAAAATCAGATTTCATCACTTCTTGCATCCTCGGTTACCCATGGTTTTATATATGCTCCGTTACTCTCCACTATATCACCCATCGGCGGGTATTTTGAGAACAGATTCCCCTGATAAGGTTTCCCATGGGTGATATAGTGGAGAGTAACGGAGCATATATAAAACCATGGGTAACCGAGGATGCACTTCTTGTTGCTAAACTTTAAATGTTTACATATTTGTACAAGTGATTGGATTAGTTGGCTTAGCAGGATGGCCTTTCTCATTTTGCAGGACTATTTTTCAGAAGACTCTGCATTAATTACCACCCAACTCTTATATGTACCACAGGGCCATGCTCTAAACATCTATTGTAAATATATTTTTATGATGAGCTACAAAGCCTATTTGCTCTGATTTGTAACTCTTGGTCAGAAGTCTCCCCATATTTATGTTTTCCTCTGAAGATGCTGGGGGGCGGGATTGCGCAGTGGTTAGCACGTTCGGCTTTGGATCAAGAGGTCCGCGGTTCGAATCCCGCCAGGGGCATGACAACTTTGTCTGCAGTAGAGAACTGTTCTACACGCAGTAAGGTTTTGGTGCAATGCTACACTGAATTTCAGCGTAGTACCACCCATGGTTCGCTAGTTCAATTCCAGCCGATGCTCGCAGGTTTCACCGCAGTGCATAGCCACATGGCGTTGCGGGCTTTCTCCATGCCATAATACTAGCAGCCGCGATATAAGTGAAGTACTCTTGAAAGCAGCGTTAAACCCCAACTCACTCACTCACTCACTGAAGATGCGGCGACTAGATACATTGTAGTATCAGATTTGGTAAAGGGAAATTCATAATCTTGAGAGTTAGTTCACAGCGAGTACTCAACTTTGGCTCATTTGAGATTGAGAGAGTGTTGTTAGGACTTTATGAAACCCTTCTCTACAGTACATGTGAGTAGGACACATTTAGGTGTTATTGCTTGTGAAGAAAATAGTTTTTTTTGCGTATTACAGATTAGTGTCATGATTTGGTAAATATGTCTACACCATTTGAATTTGATGAGTAACCAGGAGGTTTTTTTCAAGATGATTGCAGGATTGTTGTTTTTGTATGCACAGACACTGGAAAATATTTTTTTTTTCAAGAAACTTTAGTGTTTAAGATAAAACAAATTCAAAAGCCTAGAATACCCAAGTTGTTATGATGTTTGTCGTATTTTGTTCGTGCCATGTTATGATTTAATCAGTTCTAAAATGGTGATTACTTGTGTTAGAGACATCGGATCTGTTTTCGTAATCTGCCAGAAAGTGCTTTGCGAAGTTGTTTATCATATTCCATTCATGATATTCATTCATTTGTCAACATGTATTTTCTTTTTAGATATTTTCTTTATTTCTGTTTGAGAAATCTTTTTATGTGTTAATTGCTTATCATATTCTCTTTATACCGGGCCAATTGTGAAGCTATTAATATAAATATTGAGTTCATTGTATGTAAGTTTCTCAAGATGCATGTCTTAAAAATGTAACTGATCCTTGCCATCATCCTCCACTAAGTTATTTGATCACTTTGCTTGTTTTGTCGGGGATCGACATTTTGTTGGAGTATATTGGAGATGATTTTATTTGTTCTCTGTATTCATGATATTTGACAGCAGGCTATGTCAAGTTACAGTTTGTGGAGTAGGTGTTGATGTGTTTACATTTGTCTCATATTTATTCATCAGTATGTAAGTTCTTAACATTCTAATTTCTTTTAATGCAATTAGATTATGAGAAATATCCACACACTTCAATCCTTTCCAGTTATTTGCTAGTATTTTAATATCATTTAGTTCCATCCGTTTACAATGCTGAGATGCTACATTCCAATAATTACTTGTCAGCATGTATTTAGACAAGTATTGTGAAAGGACAGATTACAATTCAGCGGTGTCTAGTCATTGACTAGGTTTAGTTCATGAGTCAGAAATCTGCCGCTCAGTTAGCTCCGATGACCTCCCACAGTGAAGGAGACAGTGTTGTAACAATCTGTCACCTCTCTGATGCATGATGCTAGAGAAGCGAGCCAATCTTATTCTTAGTTTAGCAAACTCAGGTTTTCAAGTGAGTCCTGTCAAGTGAGTGACTTTTACATTTTGAGGTGAAGATGTTGAATAAACATTTAAATTATTTGGTATCTATTTTCATCTGGCTACTGACTTCCTTACATATCTAACATGTCATCTCTATCACAGACTGTAGCATATATACTCCTACCTTTCACCATCAACAGCAGAACAAATCATATATCTTATTTCAACTTTGTAAGTTCTGACAATGCTATTCCAAAATATACCCTGTGAGATAATTTTACTGCAGTGTATGTAATAAGTGCTGTCTGACAGCATGTAACCTGGTTACTATTGGTCCTTGCTGGTAACTTTATGATGTTTTTGCTTGAAAATTTACAATATCTAATACGTGGCTGGTAACATTTCAGGTTTAATTTCGTACACTGGTTATTACAATGCCTACCCAAGTGAAATATTTTTTTCTGTGAGCATAATTCCAGTTTTTCCTTCATTCAACAGTCCTCTTGTTTTCATTACATGAGCAAACATGTCATTTCATGTCAAGAGTAAATGTCATTGGTGTAAGTCTCAATTAGCAATGTTGTGTGTAGATTGTACCATTGTAAAGCTGTAGAGTACAATATTTGCCCTGATTCCCTTGCAGTATGTGAGACTGAGTAGTTTCGACACACGGCCGGAGCAAGTGCTGCACCTCCTACAGAAACACTGGGGTCTCGACCTGCCCAAACTACTCATCACTGTCCATGGCGGCATCCTCAACTTTGACCTCCAACCCAAACTCAAACGGGTCTTTAGGAAGGGGCTTCTCAAGGCTGCCAAGACAACAGGTGCATGGATCGTCACGGGCGGAACAAACACAGGTGAGATACACGTTGAGTAGCTACCATTGGAATTCGTTTGGTTGGTAGTGCTGAGTAAAATCATCTATCATTTATGTATAGACTAGAAGAGCAAGAGCGTCTTGGTTTGTCAAAGGGGAACCTTCAATGGTGTCATCTAATGACGTGAGTATGTAATGGACCTTATAAGCACATATAACATCCCTTATTACAAATGTAAGACGTACATCCCCACCACCTTCCCATTCAATCAGCTTTGTAATAAACTTTGTGTACCAAGACTTATATTTATGTGTAACAAACTGTGTACTTATGCTGATCTGTGTAATTTACGTGTGTACCAATACATATATTTGCAATAAGTTTCGTGCTGAACATAATTCATTCCATTTATTTGAAAAAACATGAATGAATGAAATGAATTGTTCTTCTTCAATTCATCTAATTTCCTCCCGAAATAGCGACACCGATCAAGATCAGTTAAATCTCCTGAGCTCTTATATCTCTCTTGTGAGCATTCAAAGAAGTGAAATCCTTAAAAACCTTAATCCCTTAGGAATCAAAGACAGGAAATGCTGTGAAAAACATTGTAATTCAATAATGTTTCCATTTAAAGAGCAATAGAAGGCAGATTTGTGAGCTACATCAGATCTAATCAACATTGATCGACAAGATTTTTAGTATTTTAAAAAATATCTGAATTTATATACATAGACTCCTCTTCTGAATCAAATGTGTTTGTTCTGCCATTTGTATTACTCCTTGACATATGTAAGATAATTGATCTCTGTTTACAAAACCTTATTGTTCGCTTTTGTCTGGAGAGTAAAAAATAGAATATTGATAGTTTCAGACAAATATGATTAAGAGTTTCACATCTTCAGCGTAATTGTATTATAGTAGAAGATGAATCAAGCTTGATTCTATAAAAGCATTTCATCTACCGATGAGAAATCCTGTTGTGTTAGATTCCCTTGTGTGTATAAGAACAACTTCCGTTTTCATTCACCTTCTTCTGTTGATCTAATAAGCACTTCTTCTAAAAACGAAATATGATTTGTGAAATGCTGATGACAAAATATCCCAAACAAAGCTCACAGCATCATTCAATGAATGTTAACTTAAAGGAATAAATCAGATTTTTCATTGTATGCCCCTCCAATGAATTGTCTTTAATTTTGCCATTTTGCTATTAAATTGACAATAATTGTGTTCTGTAAACGATATTGAGCTGATGGCAGCAAAGATGATGGTTTGAAAAAGTATAACCAGCCTTTCTCAATAACCGATGAATAGTCACTGAATTTGATCAAATCCGAAAAACATTGCGGCAAGCTTCTTGTTTTGTTTCCAGCTGCGCCTGAAGTTAACCAGTAATCAGCAAGCTGGCAGACAGTTATTTCTAACACACGGTGTGTGCAGTCATAGTGACTTTCATAGCTGTCCAAATACTGATTGCCTTTCAAATCACGTTTCTACTGTCTGAAAAGTTTTATTTTGTAAACATCCTTAGCCGAAGAATAAAGATTGTGTCCATTGTCCACCTGTCCATTGTGTGCTTCAATGACGATTGTTTCTTGTAATAGCTGTGTAGAACTGACTTGTAGGTGTGACGAGACATGTGGGTGACGCAATCAGTGACCGAACAACGAAGGCAAAGAACAAGGTGGTGGCTATCGGGATCTCGCCATGGGGCATCGTGGAGAACAGGGAGGACCTGGTGGGCAGAGATGTGAGTACACAGCTACAGGCTCCACTCTATTTTCCATCTAAACTCCATCCACTGTATTTATGTGCAAAATGTTCTTGAGAAATAACTTGCTGAATGTTGCACTAATGTTGATGCAATCTTTTCAGATTTATGATTGAATTTACAATATGGGATCCTCATAACCTATAAACTTGGAATGATTATGACAATATTTTCTCTAAGTAAGGAAGCTTTGCCACAGTCTGATTAAAATCAACGGTTTTCCGTGGAATAAAAAGTTCAAAATAGTGCATCTACCGGGATACGAACTCATATCAGTCGTAGGTTTCACACCAAACCGTCTGATAACAGCCAATCAAATGAAGCCCAACAAGTGAGAGAATCTAGGGGCAGATAACTCCAAACAGCTATCCTTCTGTCTGTTCCGAATGATTTCAAAACTGCGACTGTTAAATACTTTGATGTGATTGGTCAGCTATTTGTCTGGGCTTTGGCTGCGCTAAACTGGTTCGGAACACACGCCTATGCGGGATGTTCTCAGGCCTTGTCGCGAGGAATCTACAGAACCTGTACGTATCCCGGTAGATATATTATTTTGCAAATTATATTCCTTGGAACAAGGTCGATTTTAATCAGACTGGCTTTGCCATGTTCACTCTCTCCATTAGCCAAACAATATTTTCCTGACCGAATCAATGTGGTTACATTTCACTAAAAAAGATGACATCCTGGCTTTGATAGGAGCTATTAATTTACTATGGCCGGACTATTCCTCTTCAAGCAATTGCAAAATATTATCATGGGTGTTATGAAATAATTCTCAGAATTGCAAGGAATGTGTCATTAAGCTCTGACTATAATGATTCATTTGTCATAGATTAATTAGTCTTTATCCTGTTCATCCTCTGTTCCTCCAGGTTGTGGTTCCATACCACTGCTGCGTCTCCTCCCCGAAGAGCAACTCAGCCAATCTGAACAGCAACCACTCCTACTTCCTCCTCGTCGACAACGGCACCAACGGCAAATACGGAGGAGAAATACTTTTCAGGAAGAAGCTCGAGAAACACATCGCACAACAAAAAATATGCATTAGTAAGTGGTAGCATGACGATAGCAGCATTATGACTGGGGTACTTTTAGAGGGCTCACCAACTTTGTCTGCTCTTCTGTATGCAGAGGTTTAGGGTGCAATGCTACACTAAATAGCAGCTCTGCACCTTTCATGGATCTCTAGTTCCAGTCGATGCTCACAGATATCACTACCATGCATAGTCACTATTGTGTTGCGGGCTTTCTCCCTGCAATAATATTAGCAGCCATGATATAAGTGAAATTCTCTTGAAAGCGGTTTAAACCCAATATCACCTCACCTTGTGGAGACAAAATTTGAATGCAATCATTCTAGAAATGCTTATCAACATCATATATTTTTCAAAATAACTTTATTTTATATCATAAGCTAATATGATCAATTCACAAATTGGAATTTCCCCTAGCGTTTCGGTTCCACAAATATATCCTGGTTGCACTTTCCTCATAAGTTCTGTTATTAAAGTTACATTACATGTGCAAACGTAGATCATCCTGACAGTTATTAAATTGTAGATTAACCACAGGCTTATGATTGCCTCTCTAAATCATCTTCACCATTCCGTCTACAACCACCATGTACAGCATGTACTAGGAGTATTTCTTACAACCATTTTATAGCCATGTGGTTTTAGCTTTCAATAGCACAATGTTAAAAGTAACGTTTTCTTTAGCAATTTCTTTTACCATTATGTTAAATATGATCATTTCAACCATTTATATGATAACCTTTCTTAAAATATCTTTGAAATACTATATATCATGACATTTATGTGGGAATAAATGTTAAAAGAATCTAAATTTTATTTTAATCAGCTGATGTCTACATTTCAGTTGATAAAATTAGTCAAATATCAATGTGGCTTATGCTGCAAAGGTCACACCATTTTAAACTTTATTTAGTATTAATTCCTGATAGGTGTCAATTAAGGTGATCGAGCATATTCATCTAGTTCAACATTGTCAAATTAAATTCTCCAAGACAATAGAATTAAGTTTGGAACCGGATTGTTGCGATCATTGTCGATATAAATCACACATATCTACTTACATGTCAAATTACCACAAATATCGCAATCATTGGCAATTTCCCTCGCTTCCTATGTAGAGACTGACACATGGTTTAAAGGTCAGGGTGTCAACCTTGGAGGAATGTTTTACTTCTACTAGTCTAATTCACTTTACGGCTTAAGAGTTAACAAATGGGTCTGGCTGGTGGTTACAGGAATGTCTTGTATTCCTTCTCCAAGCTTTGGCTGCAAATAGACGTCTTTGGAGACTAGAAAGCTGGTGATAAATTAACAGTCCTTTGAATTTGCATTAATAATTGATTGGAGTCTGAAAAGGCCATAAACTTTCAACTTGAAGCAGTGTTATGGTAGGAATTGATCTTTGCAGTGTACTGCGTTTTTGTATATTAATGCTAATTTAGTGGTTTGGTTTTGAAGGTTATGATGTTATTAATATCAGATTACATTTCTGAATGTGAAATCAATGCATTGTTATTACCAGTCTGTTTCATGTCAAACCCTCCTTGGTTAGAGGCCAAGGCTGAATTCCTCATTCAGACAGACTTCTGCTAGGATTTTCTTGAAATTGACAAAATGCCACGCAAGTTATAGTTATGTTGTCTCTTAAATGTCACAAGGTAAAATTTCTTCAAAATTGGTTTTGATTTTTCATAACTTGACAAATCAATGCAAAAATACTGAGATATAGATAGCGCAGCGGTTAGTGCGTTTGGCTTCGGATCAAGAGGTCCGGGGTTCGATTCCCGCCAGGGGCACAGCAACTTTGTCTGCAGTAGAGAATTGTTCTACTAGTTCCAGCTGCTGCTCGCAGGTTTCACCGCAATGCATAGCCACATGGCGTTGCGGGCTTTCTCCCTGCCATAATACTAGCAGCCGCGATATAAGTGAAATGCTCTTGAAAGTGGCGTTAAACCCCAACTCACCTCACCTCACCTCACCTCACCTTCAGTTCATAAGTCCCAATGTCTTATTTCTATTATTGGTCTTTAACATTAACTATCTACCTTCATGTCTTTGTTTGATTAAAATAAGTTTATTAATTTTGTATTTATATTCATATTTGTTTCCAGCAAGTGGAGTGAAGGGGCGTGGCGTGCCAGTGATCTGTGTGGTGCTGGAAGGTGGGGCCAACACAATCCGCTCTGTACTGGAGTATGTAACAGACAAACCCCCTGTACCCGTCGTTGTGTGTGACGGCAGTGGGCGGGCCGCCGATCTACTTGCCTTCACTCACAAATACACCATAGACGATGGGTGAGATAGCTTGATTCAAGTTTATATATAATATTTTTAACAAAGTAAATAGTCAAACTTCTAAAGGAGTAACCAAATATTTCCATCTTTAAAAACATAATACCAAATGAGAGTGTCAGACAGGCAACTGCAATGTGTGTAGTAGTAGAAGTAAAATGTAACGGAACTTGAGACAACAAATCCAACAGTTTGACAAATCACCTCATAACTGCAATAACTCAGCTGTGTGATTAACATTACTCTATTTAAATTCAACATCCTTGACGCTACGGTATCTGTTCCCGTTGCAGCACAATGCCGGAGAGCCTGCGAGACCAGCTCATCATGACGATACAGAAGACATTCCAGTACACCCAGGAACAAGCCGAGAAACTCTTCATAGAACTCATGCTGTGTGTCAAGAAGAAAGAACTGGTCAGTCCATCTTACAGGACATCACAATAAGAGCAACTTTAATCTGATTTTCATCTTCACTTACATTGAGGTTTATTCTTGACATGCATCCTTGTTTTCTCAGAATTTACCAGAGCCTGTGCGACCTGTATAGACAATGTCTAGGACTTTCCTTGCCACTTACAGGGATAGTGTTAAACAAACTAACATGTCATGATCAAATGAGCTTGTGTTGTTTCCATCAGTATAACTAGATGCTGGCCTACAGGAACATATTTCATACATTGCTCAATGTTCTGTCCATCGGTACTTGATATCCAGCCAGTGGTTGCCACTAACTCATTGAGTTTCTAGAATGAAACGCTGTATGCCATTACGACTTGCTGGAGACTGAAACGAATGTTTCCTGGGGACCAATATTGAATTAAAATCCTACCTCAGACAGTGTATGCTAAATGAGTCCGTACTCTAAAACTATGACAATCAGTTTGATATTTATTAACCATCTGTGAGGTGGAGATATTGAAAGACTAATGTATATTAGAAGTTGAATTGTTGTGGTTACATCGGATTTACATTGGTTGGCTTTGTCTCCTTGACAACGATGGTTTATCAGCAAGTATTTATCGAAGTAGTGACAGTACTATCACTTTTAATACTTGATGTTTTAAAAACTTAGTATCTTAGGTTGAAAGATCTAGGTAGATTATTATGCTTTTTAAAAAAATACTCACAGATACTCACAGATACTCTTCTGGTAGTAGGCTGTAGAGAGCCTCAGACACCAGATCCAGTGTCTTGTAGAGAAAGTCTTGTCTTGGACCAATTTAACACTAAGTAGTACTAAAGATTTCCTAGAGGTTTGGTGTTAGGAATGGAGCTTCTGGTCAAAGGGAGATGATTTGGAGTTTTCATGCAAACAGTTTTCCTCCAGATATCTGTTGATAATTATGTCATGCTATCAGTTTCTGTAAACATTTTTATTAAAATATATGTTTCTCTCTCACACAGATCACAGTGTTTCGAATGAGTGAGGGATCTCAAGACATCGACCTAGCAATTCTTACAGCTTTACTCAAAGGTAAAAACAGCAGATGAGGATAACACATTTGAAGCATCATAAAATCTTCAATTCAAGAAGTGTTTATTTACCTATCAACTTTCCATGTTTTATTTATGGCTTTACATGCAAACTGGAAGTAAGAGAGGAGAAGTTTTTATCTCTTGTTTGTGTTTGCATTCTTTTACAAAACATTGGTTTACTAGTTGATCTTATAACAGGATGAATTCAAACTTTTCATATTCTATCAATGGTTAATAAAATTTTGTGAAAGCTGTTGTTGGACTTAGTTGCTTGATACTACCATTCATAAACTCATATCTGACATTACTTTGAGAGTGCACAGAAAGTGTAAAGAATTTCTGCCTTGCCATGTTATTGCAGGTACAAATGCCAGTGCAGCAGATCAGCTGAGTCTGGCCTTGACGTGGGACAGAGTGGACATCGCTCGCAGCCACATATTTGTGTACGGTCAAGAGTGGCCGGTAAGTTGTGTAAACCTGCTGAAAACATTACATTTTTCTTCCTAAAGCCTGATTGATTGATCAGTTAGTAGAAGTAAAAGATGTTCCCTAGCAGGGTGGAATATGGTTCAAAATAGTCACAATAAAACCTGACTAAATATGCACAGGGATAAAGGTTTTCACCGATTTGATTATCAACAATGTATGTTTATAGATGTTTAAGTGACATGAAATATATATAGTGATTCTATCAAGTTCTACTTGTTGTATGTGACAGGACGGATCCCTGGAGCAGGCTATGATGGATGCTTTAATCAACGACCGAGTGGACTTTGTGAAACTGCTCCTGGAGAACGGAGTCAGCATGCACACCTTCCTGACCATACCCAGACTGGAGATACTCTACAACACGGTACTGGCTTCTAGCTAATGATAATGATAACTCTTTATTGTTCTCAAATATAGTGTACGTTGGATATTCGTTTTGTGCATTTTGCACCTCACCACCGCAGCGTATTGTTCTGTCTTTGTAATTGTGAGTGTCACTCAAGGAAGCAACAATTCCCATCTTTTAATGTTTGTTTATATGACACGACTGGGAATCAAACTCTGTTCTTGAAGGGAATAAACGAACACTCTACCAACTGCGCTACATCCCCAGCAAAGCTACAGTCTCTTGTCATGTTCAAGTGTTGTTCAAACCTGCCCAGATATGGATTTGAAATCCATGGAGGTTTAAGATGCATTATAGTACCTACATTCGTAATACAACAGTAATACATTAGTGACGATTTGCAAGAATTAAAGCACACATAAAATCCCCAAATGTCATTTGTTTTGTTGGCTTTACCCCTTCTTTACCCTTTAACTCAATACTATCTATATAAAAGTTTTGATATTACACTGTAACCATGAAACATCCTCTATATCATTAACTGTTTTCATTATTTCCAGAGGCAAGGTCCAACAAATACACTGCGGTATTTGATTAGAGATATCAGAAAGGTAACTTTACTTTAATCCTTTTAATTGTCATGATATTATGTTATGGAACTTTAAGTGTGTTAATTATCATGAATCTTTGTATGTCCTTCTGGAAATTTGGTTTTTTTTCACCTGAAGGAATGTAGTTATTATTGGAAGCAAATAATTGTGTTAGTGCCTGCAATTCAAGGTCTTATAACAACATCAGACCTGTGTTCAAATCTTATAGGAAGTGATAACCCACTGCAATATATGGCACTTACAATGATTTATAGTTCTTAAACAGTTTTTCTTGTGAACCTTATTGTTTTGTGTAATACCTGTACTGAGTACTGGAGTGTCAAATGTTAAGTTTTAATAATGCTGTAAATTGCTTTCCCAAAATTAAAATGTCATAACAAAAAAACTTTGCTAACAGAGCTTATAGATATTAAGAATGAAGAATTTTTTATTTATTATTATGATAAACAACTTCTTTATTCTATGTAGGCGACGTTTTGACAATGATTCTAATGTCATTGTCAAGCAACTTATGAGATATTCGGTACAATTTATAATTGTAGTGTTTCAAGCATCATGTTGAATGATGAAGTAAAATGTATTTCCTCTCACCGTGCAGCATGTCCCATCTAACTACAACTACACACTACCCGATGTGGGCTTGGTAGTACAGCACCTAATGGGTGGAGCTTTCCGATCCTCATACTGTCGCAAGCGCTTCCGTCAGAAATACCTCGCTCTCAAGAACCATGTAAGATTTCATTAGATCAAACTTTATAGTTTTTTTAAATTTTGTATATATTTTATTATGTGGTATATGCAACTTATTCTTTAATTTACAGCTTGTTCATCAAGTGCGATTTATATATGTTTTTCTTATATAGCCATTCAGAAGTGGAATATTTTCTGTATATTTTGCATTTAGTGCAGAATTTGTTGTGCAGTTAAGTGTATAGATAGATTTTTACAAATTTAGTTTTGTCTTTTGTGATACATTTAATTTTGGTCACCTTATTCACACAAAACACTGTGAAAAAAACGAAAATAAATTCTCCAAAATGTTATCTAAAAAAAGACATTTAGGACTTTTTCAATTTAGTTGTTCACTCATTGCTACCTCTTTTTTTCTTTTGCTTTTTTTTTAGCAATTAGTTTAATCATTTTTATTTTCAGTGTAATTTTTTCTGGGAAAAACAATTTACTTTTTTCATAGTTTATTTGATTATTTTACAAATTACATTGCATGAAAGAGCTGTAGATAGAAGCTGAATCACAAATTGTCGTTTGTCAAAGATGTTTATGTGATAGATATAATTTGTTGAATTCATATATCTGTAATAGAAAGTAGTAAAAATATTACTATGCTATTGTTCGTGTTTTTCTCTTGATATTATAAGATGAGTAATGTACCCAATGTGACTCCGACAAGCTATGCTTCAATACCCTTCTCTGTTATATATATAATATATACATTCATCCATATAATTATCTCCATATACATTGTCTACTTTCAACATTTCCTTGAGCCTTCTATAAACTATGTATGCAACTGAAATCATCATCATGTCATCTACTCAACGATTAGAAATATATGTTCTATTTGGATAGTGAACAAATGTGACATTGTTGTGTTTGGGATCTCACTATCTGCAATCGTACAGATCATTCTTGTTCAACATTTGTTCAACTTGAATTTGAATATTATGTTCAATGTTATATATTGATACCTGTTCCACTTCCTAGATTATTTTGAACCAGAAAGTTCTGTTATGATGATGGTGATGATGATGATGGTGGTGATGGTGATGGTGATGATGATGATGATGATGATGATGATGATGATGATGAGTTGTTATGTTTACTTCAGCCTTGGAAATGTTGACGAAGGTCAAGGCAACAGATTTGTTGTCAGTTAATTCCAAATTGTCTCAGATATTATTCCAGAAGCAAGATTTAAGACATATTTTTTTGTCATTTTTCACTTATCACACTTTTGTTGCTGCATATTTGTTGCATTTCAAAATGGCTGACAGCATGGATTGACCTTAACCTTGATTTTGTGCAGGGAGATAACTAGCTTTTGTCTCCCCATGTATAACCAGTGAAGAGCAAGAATTTGAGCATGCTTTACTGTGGTGTTTTTTCCCTTTGTAGCTAACCGAAAATGAGGTACAGTGGTTCTTCTGTCCTTGCCGCATTCTAACCTTGCACATTGTACTGCATAGTTGCATCTGTGATGTTTGTTTCCTTCAAGCTCAGTCCAGGGGTCAGACTTCAAAGCTCTCTTAGCAAGGCAGCCTGTGGCTCACATTTGCTTCAGATCACTCACTGAATTGACTGATAGCTTTCCAAATTCCTTTACATCTCTTTTTCTTAAAGGGAAGATGTATTAGAAATTTTCAAAATTCAGATTGTGTGTACAATTTAAACATACTTCTGAGAGCTTTATGAAGCTGTGCCTTGGTTGTCTTATTTTATTTCACTTTCAAATGCTAACTCCCTGAGAGAGTATCAAGAGTTATAAGAATAAAGGTTTTTAAGTTTATTTAAAACTTTTTTCAGAAATTGGAATTATTGAATTCCTAAAAACCAAAGTTTCCAAAGTGTTGGAGGTGCATTTAGAAGTAGAATTGGTAAGAAAACAGGATTATCGGGATTAACATCTTCTTTATTGTGAAGATACATGACGTTGTGTATCTTCACAATAAAGAAGTAGTTATCCATAAAATCTTGTTTTCTAAAATTTCACAAAGACTGCTGACTTGAATACAAATTAGAATTCATTATAAAAATTAGTTTATAACAAAAAGAGAACACTAAGAATTCAAGAATTCTTTTGTTTTATTGTTCTGTTTTCGTAATATCTTCTTGCTTGATATATTTCAAATCCTGTTGTTATCTTGTCAGTGTTTTTGTCTTTCATTACAAATTTACCTGCCTTACTTGCATGTTTGAATCTGCCTGTACAAAATTTAAGACACTCCATACCAACAAAACACAGAAAATATTAATGAGACAACTAGTTAAATTCTTTGACCGTTTTGCAAGTAACAGAAAGTGATTACCTGGCCTGAATGGGAAGCCTTTGACGCAAAGTTGTGTTCCTTTCCAAAGAACTTCTCTTCCATAATATCCGTTTTGTCAGTATGGGTGGCCAGAGCTTTGCAATCAGCTTGCAGCTTAGGTGAAATACCCTCAGCTTGAGCTTCATTATGGCTTTATATTCAGAGTATTTAACCATGCGTCACCTCATGTGGTCATCATTGTTCATTCTCTCCTGGGTGATGGTGCACAGAGTAACTCTAGTGTAGGCTGGGACTACTAGGTGAGGAGAGTTGCCTGCTAAGGGCTGTTCAGCAATTGTGGAGTTAAATCAGTTGTAGTCTATTCTTTAATTAAACTTTGTTTGCAATCATTTGTGCTGCAATGACTTGTAAGTGTTTTGATGCAGGTGTAAACCAAGAAAGACAGCCACGTAGCTACAATACCAGTATGGTTTTCATTGCACTAGGCTGCCTTATATCAACCACAGTAGTTCAAAATACTTTATAATATTTTCATTTTAGCTCTTAGATTTACTGCATGAAGAGTTACTCAACTTTTTGTTGGCTCATTAACATTCACATTTATGAATTGTACTCTAATAATTTTCTGAAGACTAATACTTTTTCACATTATATTTGTTCTATTTTCACTGTCATCTCTAACAACCCTTTGCAATCACATACTGATGAAATTTGTTGTCAGCTAGTGAGACAACCCAACCTGTTAACTATTGAACACAGCTAATAAATGCCCTAGGTAGTTTAAGTAGATACCTAGAATAGAGTTTTCCCCTTGATATCTTCTCTACCGTCACCACAAGTTCTTTAGATAATACTTCAGTTGGAGCGAGATGTTTTTTTGGTACTTCAGTGAACAGAAATAGTATTTTGTTATTAAATGAATTTGCCAGTTATCCGAACCTTTCCGTTATCTTTTTTCTGAAGCTGTTTAACCTTACACTGTGTTTATTTGCCTTTATTGAAAACACAGTTTTTGACAACATTTGATGTGAAAGTAATCTCTGTAGAAATAACCTTTTCAAAACCGTTCTGATGGTTTTGTAAATGATAGTGATTTTCATCAGTCAATATATAGAAACAGAGAGCAGAACATGCCAAGAATACTCAAGAAATCAGGTTGATATAAATGTTACTTTCTGACCTGCAGTGTACAATTACATCTTAGTAAGTTAAATACAAATTCTTATTTCATAATGAGATGTTTCAGTAACTAACTAACAGCAGCCAACATCCATTAGTTAAATGTCCTCTGGATGATGGAGGGGGAAGCTGTGGTATCGGCCACATTCATCTAAACCTAACATTTGATGGCCTGTGTCATAATATCTCTTCATAATACATGCATTTCATTTGTTTGTATATAAGGAATGGAGTTTTAAGGTTTGTTTTTCAATTATTTAACTTATGACATCCTTCAAGTCCTTCACTTCCTTTGTTAATGTGACAATATGTTGTAGATAAGTTGTAGAGTTGCTTTAACTGTCTGTTATTCATAGTACTTCACACGGACACTGTATATTGCAGGGAGCGACTATAGGCAACGTTGTGACGACAATCCCCCACCTGATGAACACCAAGCAGGTGGAGGAACTGTTTCCCTACCCATTCCACGACCTCATGATCTGGGCCGTCCTCATGAAGAGGCAGAAGATGGCGCTCTTTATGTGGCAGCACGGAGAGGAGGCCATGGCCAAGGTGAGACTCAACTCCTCATTCTCACTTCTTACAGTAGCATTTTAGAGTGAAGAGGAATATGTGGATGGCAAATTCTTTATTCATGGTATGTGAGGGAGTGAGTATTGCCTTACAACACTTGGACAGAGATGTAGCATGATTAGTGGTAAGAAATTTAATTTTGAGTGCTTATAAAACCTTTGACAATGGGCCTTTTTTAGGGCTTTTGGTCATTTTATGAATTTTAAATGGGCCATTCCCCTTTGTAGGAATAGTTATGTTTCAAATCTTAATGGGCCATTTTTCATCCAACATGCAAAATGACCCATGGCCCCTACCTTTCCCAATCCCTGGCCTCGTTTGAAACAGATTTTTGTTCATGTCATTAATGCAGAAGTTGTTATCTTGATTCTTGGTTAACAAGACACTACACAATGCAATGACTTGAGAGTTCTTAACAGTACCTTCCCCAGACATGTTACATTATCAAACCACGATGACGCATGAGTATTCATGGAGCAGTTTCTCTTGTTACAGGAAAATTTGAGATGTCAGAGAAATTTTATTATTACTGTCTATCACTTCAACATCCTGTAAGATATATGTGCAATTTTGAATTACACTTGAGTGTCTGCCACTTGTGGAAATACTCAGGAAATACTCACTCCTAGATGACACTGTTTTATGCTGATAGAGAAACTGTTTTTATCATTTATGCTTCTTTCTTCCAGGCACTACTTGCTTGCAAACTATTCAAGGCTATGGCACACGAAGCTGATCAAGATGATCTCGAAATAGAGCTTTCAGAAGAATTCAGATCCTATGCAAAGTGGGTATTCTTTTCCTACTGCAATTGACTTGGAATGAGGAATCCGATAGAAATGTCTTTATTCTGAACTTTCCTTAAATCATGCACAGTAAAATCTACATACTAAAGGGCAATTGCAATTCTCAACTTCAGTTTCATTTACCCTCATTATAGTTTTCCTTTTAAAGGATCCCTAAGTAAATATAAATTTCAGTAGATGGCATTAACTTCATGTATGTATTTAATGCAATATATAATAAGATGCAAGAGAATTTTTTAATTTAATTTTGACAATATGGGACATTTACTGTACCAGGTCCTCCTTTCACAAAGTGCTAAGGTGATCGTAAGTCACTATGGTAACTTTAGTGCTTTGTAAAAATTGGAGTTAATCTCAGTAAGATTGCTTTGTGAAAGGATCCCCTGGTCATAAGGCAACCATATGTTTGAAACTTTGAATATAATTTCTTGTCGCTTGAGTCTCCAAGACTCCACAAGGCTGCTCCATTGTCTAGCTGTCTTCTACAAAGCCACTGATGCTCTGTATTTCCCTGTACCTGTACAGAGAGTTCCAGATCCTGGCTATCGAGCTGCTGGAGCACTGCTACAAGATAGACGACGACTACACACAGCAGCTCCTCACCTACGAGCTCAAGAACTTCAGTGAACAAACCTGCCTCAGTCTAGCGGTCGCCGCCAACCATCGAGAGTTCATCGCTCACACGTGCTGTCAGATGCTGCTCAACGATCTCTGGATTGGAGGTCTTCGCATGAGAAAAAATACAAGTCTCAAGGTAATATATCCTCATAGGGTATCCAGTTATTATAGTTGAAAGAGATGAGGGAGGGAATGTTTCTGTTAAATAAAGGCTACAGGCGCTGAATTACAACAAAGAGATAACATAAATATAGTTTAAGTATATTTTTATTTGACAAAATAAAATCAGGATTGACAACAAGCCATAAGGATTATTTGAATGACACTCCTGAATATATAGAACAACAACATGAATTGTTATATATGTAACAAAAATATGAATTCATGTGCTTGGAAATGGTTTTCATCTATGTTTTAATTGTGTCCTCGGACAACATTTGTCAATAATGGTATTAATATTTAATGTGCTTCTTCCATATGGAGGAAGGGGGGAGATAATGCTATAAATGTAGTTGAAACTGTGTTAATCCTCTGGACTGAACAAGAACATAGATATTGTTTAAACCTCTACTCCACCTACACAAAGGTGTTGCTGGGGATCCTGCTGCCCCCGTACGTGCTGGCGCTGGAGTTCAAGAGTAAGGAGGAGCTGCAGCTGATGCCTCAAACCATGGAGGAGCACTTGGAGGAGCTGGAAGACGGGGCGAGTGATATCGACAACATGTCCGTCAGCTCCTTCGATGAAGACCAGGTGATTGAAGTAGGTGACACTAGCTGGGTGTAGTCAGTCCTCGTGTACACTGTCAGTGCTTTCATTGGTTGGTTGGTTGGTGACTCGTCTGGTCTGCACACCTTGTTGTAAGTATTGCTCTCCGTGTTTCATACAGGACTCTTCTATAATGATTGGACTTAGAGGAATTGTCAAAAAGATATTGAAACGACTGAATCTGAATGCTGTATATTATCATATCTTCAGTTGCACTTATCATCACATATCAAAATACATTAAGACCCCGTTTATCCGCATGTTTCTTTACAGTTGAAAGATGTCTGGAGAGCAATGCATGCGGTTAAACGAAACATTATTTGTATAGAAATGCAAAGAGATGATTTGAAATACTGCCATGCGAATGACATACGGATATACAGGGTCTGGGTAAACGAGGCCTGACTGTACATACAATTCTAGCTGGATGCAACATTTTGGAATTGAAATTTGTACTATGAGAACGACCCTAACAAGTGTACACAAAGATATTTCATGACTAAAATCCTGTATGAGCCATGGAATCAGGGAGACATAAAGATGTCTAAACACTGTTTGAAGGGTTAATGATAGATGTTAATGAAGAGGACAATCCTTTTGATATTTGGAAGTGTGACTTACATGAAATGGCATTTTGGTATGAGTTTTTAGCTCATCAGGCCTGAAAGGCCCGATGGGCTTATGGCATGGCATGGTGTCCGGCGTCCGTCCATCCGTCCGTCCATCCGTCCATCCGTCCATCCGTAAACTTTTTGCTTTTTCGACTTCTTCTCCAGAACCAATGACTCCACAGAGCTGAAATTTTATGTGCAGACTCCTTGGCCAATGGGGATTCTAAATTGTAGATTTCATGACCCCATGACCCCAAATGGGGTCACAGGGGTCACATCCTTAAAAACCTATTTTCATCTTCTTCTTCAGTTCCAAAAGGTCTAGAGAGCTGAAAAGTTGTGTGCAGACTCCTTGGCCAATGGGGATTCTAAATTGTAGATTTCGTGGCTCTGTGACCCCAAATGGGGTCACCGGGGTCACATCCCTAAAAACCTATTTTCATCTTCTTCTCCAGTTCCGAAAGGTCTAGAGAGCTGAAAAGTTGTGTGCAGACTCCTTAGCCAATGGGGATTCTAAATTGTAGATTATGTGACCCCGTGACCCCAAATGGGGTCACCGGGGTCACATCCTTAAAAACTTATTTTCATTTTCTTCTCCAGTTCCAAAAGGTCTAGAGAGCTGAAAAGCTGTGTGCAGACTCCTTAGCCAATGGGGATTCTAAATTGTAGATTATGTGACCCCCGTGACCCCGAATGGGGTCACAGGGGTCACATCCTTAAAAACCTATTTTCATCTTCTTCTCCAGTTCCAAAAGGTCTAGAGAGCTGAAAAGTTGTGAGCAGACTCCTTGGCCAATTGGGATTCTACTTTGTAGATTATGTGACCCCCGTGACCCCAAATGGGGTCACAGGGGTCACATCCTTAAAAACCTATTTTCATCTTCTTCTCAAGTTCCAAAAGGTCTAGAGAGCTGAAAAATTGTGTGCATAATCCTTGGCCAATGGTGATTCTAAATTGTAAATTTCGTGACCCCGTGACTGCAAATGGGGTCACAGGGGTCACATCCTTAAAAACCTATTTTCATCTTATTCTCCAGTTCCAAAAGGTCTAGAGAGCTGAAAAGTTGTGAGCAGACTCCTTGGCCAATTGGGATTCTAAATTGTAGATTTCATGACCCCATGACCCCATGACCCCAAATGGGGTCACAGGGGTCACATCCTTTAAAAACCTATTTTCATCTTCTTCTACAGTTCCAAAAGGTCTAGAGAGCTGAAAAGTTGTGTGCAGACTCCTTGGCCAATTGGGATTCTAAATTGTAGATTTCGTGACCACGTGACCCCAAATGGGGTCACAGGGGTCACATCCTAAAAAACCTATTTTCATCTTCTTCTCCAGTTCCAAAAGGTCTAGAGAGCTGAAAAGTTGTGAGCAGACTCCTTGGCCAATTGGGATTCTACTTTGTAGATTATGTGACCCCCGTGACCCCAAATGGGGTCACAGGGGTCACATCCTTAAAAACCTATTTTCATCTTCTTCTCAAGTTCCAAAAGGTCTAGAGAGCTGAAAAATTGTGTGCATAATCCTTGGCCAATGGTGATTCTAAATTGTAAATTTCGTGACCCCGTGACTGCAAATGGGGTCACAGGGGTCACATCCTTAAAAACCTATTTTCATCTTATTCTCCAGTTCCAAAAGGTCTAGAGAGCTGAAAAGTTGTGAGCAGACTCCTTGGCCAATTGGGATTCTAAATTGTAGATTTCATGACCCCATGACCCCATGACCCCAAATGGGGTCACAGGGGTCACATCCTTTAAAAACCTATTTTCATCTTCTTCTACAGTTCCAAAAGGTCTAGAGAGCTGAAAAGTTGTGTGCAGACTCCTTGGCCAATTGGGATTCTAAATTGTAGATTTCGTGACCACGTGACCCCAAATGGGGTCACAGGGGTCACATCCTAAAAAACCTATTTTCATCTTCTTCTCCAGTTCCAAAAGGTCAAGAGAGCCGAAAAGTTGTGTGCAGACTCCTTGGCCAATGGGGATTCTAAATTGTAGATTGTGTGAACCTGTGACCCCAAATGGGGTCACAGTGGTCATGATCTAACAACCTATCTTTTGCTTGTAAACAATAACTTAAATATTCCACTTTAGATAGTAAATCAATGAAATCCTGATGAGCTACAGAGCCCATGGCTCTATTTTTTTTAGGGAACATGATCATTGATGATGATAGGAACATAAAAATGTTTTATGTGCATGACACTGCATGTGTGTAGTTACATAATGATGTAGATTGTTTGTAGAGTGAATCGGATCAAACCTTTGCATGCCACTTCCTGTTTGTTTTCTCTTGCACCATAACATTTGTTAGTTAATTGATTCTACACTGAAATGTAGATGTCAGAAAAAAATTTGAATGTTAATGAAAGATGTCACTCTTTGTGAAAATAGCTACTTTTGCTCGTTAGGTTTATTAAATATGTTTGCGTATGTAATATTTTGAAAAAGTTTAGAGAAATTAAGATGTTTAGTTGAATATGTCTCTCAATGTCTAAATTCTTCATTAGGGACATGTTTGAATTAATGTAGATTCTTGCCCAAACTTAATTGTTGAGTTTTCAACTTACCGGTAATTTTACCTTGAAAATTCCCAAATTTTAGTTTCGGGCTGCTAAAACTTCAGACTTGTTTCATACACTAATAAAATCATCATACCTGGGAATATGTAAATTGAAAACAATCATTTAGAGCCTTGTACGATTTCTATAGAATTTAAATTACAAATCATCAGATGTATCTAAATATCCTCATCTTGCTTTCTCATTGAATTGATTCCATAGTTATCGCTTCATGTTTCCTCAACGATAGGTTTTCAACTTGGGATGCTTGGGGTTATTAGTTACAATCACTCACTCCAGTTGTGTTCAATGTTCAGGTAGTTTTCACTAACCAAGTGATATGGGTAGTGTTTGAGAAAATAGATCACACAATACACTCTCCTCACTTGTTCACTCGTTTATAGGTAGGTAGGTTGTTTACTCCCAAGTAGTATTGCCATTTTAGTTCATTATGTGCAGATTGAAGAGACACAGAAAGTAGTTAGTAGTGTGAAATAATTAAAGAATGACTGTATTCACAGTTGCTTGCTCCTGTACTAAGCACAGTAGTCCTAGGTCTGCTTGCCAACTCAACCCACGAGATGATTAGAGTAGTTCTCTTCACTGGTTGGTCGACCAGATAGTGATCGTGCAGTCTTTGAACCAAATTAGGTTCAAGTCATCCATTTGGGACCGCTTGGGACTCCATGTCAAGGTCTGAAACCAATGATCTGCTTCTTACATATCATACCTGGACTTAACCCCTCTAACAGACCTAACTTTGTGTATGTTGATACAGAATGACTTCAACGATGACCTGGAGACCAGTTTCCACTCAGCCCTGCAGCCCCCAGCTAAGGAGAACGGGACAGTTCCGGTGGACGTCAGCGTCTACTCAAACCATCCCTTCAAGAAGAAGAAGAGTCCTCTCAGACTTGGCAAGAAGATCTACGAGTTCTATAACGCTCCAATCACCAAGTTCTGGGCTCATACGGTGAGTTCCATTTCACAACGACTTACCAAGTGCTATTCTACTAAGCCATTTTAACAGTACAGCCCATTGTATTGTATATTTGAAACTGGGATACTAGGTTCCATCAGTCTCTCTTGCAGGCTACAATGATGATAACCTTTATTATCCCACCGCTATGTAATACCGTGGGATATTGTCATCACCCCATCCGTCTGTCCGTCCGTCTGTCCGTAATCATTTCGTTTCCGGAGCAGTACTTGTAAACCATTTATCATATCTTTCTGAAACTTCACATATAGTATTACACATTTAGTGGAGTGGTGCCTTTTGATATTTTCAGATTTAAAAATACAAATTTTTTTTTTTACAAATTATGTTTGACCGGTGGGATATGTCATCTTCTGATGACTCTTGTTGTCACTATACTGATAGGTGATCAACTTAATTGCCACTTGCATGTCTTCATTAGGACATTGTTATGACGTCATATGGTGGCAGTTTGCCGTATTAACTTTTCTACCTCACTCGATGACATTAACTTGATATTTGTCATGGAAAATTAAAAGAAATTTAAGACGAAGTGTAGTTGATGTATGACATTTTGAAATCTATTCAGATGGCGTACCTCTCGTTCCTGGTGATGTTTGCCTATGTGATCCTGGCTAAGATACAGAAGACACCCAGGTGGCAGGAGTGTTACATCGTCGCTTACATCTTCTCTCTCGCGGTCGAGAAGGTCAGACAGGTAGGTTGTCACTTGTATACAAATATTTATTTCTATCAATTAGTTAGTCTCATCTGAACACAACTGAAATTTGGTGAGTATATTTTCTTCTACAAAACCTCATAGTTTTGATTAGCCCCATGAGGCCTATAAATTATCCAAGCTGTTTGCATGGACTCTTAGATTTGCTTGATATTCATAAATTGTTGTTACTGTTTTTATAGATACCAATATGGTCTGTAAAAGATCTCACAAGCTTATCATCATGTCACTATCTCACCCTTGTGTCTTCTGATATCAAATATATATCAACACTCATTGATTAAAGTTACAAATATCCAAGGATTGCCGAGGAAAGTATTACTTTAATCTACAAGTGTTGATGTATTTGATATCAGAAGACAAGAGGGTGAGATTTGCCTTATCATTAAAAATCAGCTAATTGACAAGTAGCAAAAGATTGAAATTACCTGCCATTTAGCTTCTTCAGTAGTGATCTTCGTGAGGTCATAGCATTGTGCACGTGATGTCATTAACTTTGTGACGTTGTGGCATTATCAGCAGTATAAAAAGTGTTTTTAAAATCTTGTGATGTCATTAACCGTTGATGTAAAAGAATTATGACAATCTCATTAAATCATATCTTTCATTTGTTCCCAAGGTTAAACGTTAACAATTTAGGTTGTCACTCATCCAAGATCTGACGGAATCCCGTAGAGCCCCGAAAATCTGAAAGCATGCATTTTCAGCGGGAAAGGGACAACTTCCGGCGAACATGGAGCTCTACGGGATTCCATCAGATCTTGGATGAGTGATAACCCAAATAGGTCTAGCCTTAGGAACGAATCAAAGATATGATTTTAATGAGATTGAGAATCATGACAATTTGATTGTAGCGAAATCTACAACATAGATATTGCTTGTTGATAACACTTGAGGATTCAAATATCCCTTCAGCCGGACCAACCCAGTAGCTTTTGTGGATAGAACTAACACTTCTCCATCTTAAATTACAGAGCCACAAAGTACTGATGGTATCTCAGTGATAAACTTGACAAGTCAGATCAGCTTACAGTTTATTTCTGGATATGCTGCTGTTATGAGCCTTTATCTTCACTACAGTTAAGAAAGTCACACCGAACAAAGATCATGAAAAACATTTCTCATGCCATGTACTGAACTGAACATGTGATCTATATGTGGTATGTGTCTGAGTCTGACGGTTTGTGATGGAATCCTATGATAGACTCTTCCCAAAAAGTACAAGAATTCGTTGTTGAAATATATTCTGAGCAGACCTAGACAATAACCCACTCACTCACTTGTACTACTGCAGATAGTATTGTTACAATTGTTCACTGTATATCAATGGTATACTATTCTGATGCTTACAGTCTTGGGAGCTATGTTGAATCTATCAGAGGAGTACTAAGTGTAAAAGTACCTGAACTTCCAAGTGATTGGCTTTGTTTTTAGCAATGCTGTGGCATGACTAGCTAATTCTGATCCCACAATGAACTTGTTGTAGATAGTGTGATCCAAATAACAACAAAGTTTTTCTGGCATATCTGCACATTCAAAGTTTGTTTACTTTCTACAGATTAATACAGTTGTTCTCGTGAGATACTCTCCTTTCTCATGGTTTCAACCTCCAGCCTCCTGCAGACCTTCACTGACAATGACAAATTGTCAACAGTCGCAAATTAAAAAGTTATGTTATGAAAATGGTTCATAAAACTTACATGTATACTGTACATATAATTACCTCAATACTTGTCTCATAAAAGCTTCAGACTTGTATATTTATGCCTCTAGTGTGAAGCCTGTTTAGTGGCTATGTAATCAGTCGCTTGGTGGAAATGGTGTTATATTGCAGCCTATATAGAACTCTCTGTCACTCAACTCTGTCTAATTGATAGCTGAGGCTACTTCGTGGTGAGAAAAGGGGTCAACATGCAAAACTAGTAACAGTAATTTGATTATATTTGACTCGGAAATAGATGTTGTGACACCCTATGAAACAATGTTTGCATATTAGTGTTAAATAGCTGTCTTAGTAAACTAAATGGAGGATGTTTTCACTGTAATATGATTCACCTGTTTACAAGTGATTGGATAAAATCACTAGGCTTTTTAGACATATTTGTTATCAGTAAGGTATTTCAAAATATTTTATCCATATACTCAATATGAGTGGATTATTGCCATGAAAGATCCATCAGTTTCTTGCTTGCATTTCCTTTACTTCATAAACAAATGTATGTAGGAAGAATTGATACTGTTTTCATAAGCGAGCAGACAGACCCTGACATCCATGCATGTACAACAGGAAATGAAGGCATCAGCACCCAGTGTTTATTACCATAGACACCAAGAGGTTTTCTTCCCTCATCTGTTCAACCCTACCCTTCTAACTTCACCAGCTTCATATCCATTTCATAATTTAATGCATTGGCAAGTGAGTTATTGTTTAGTAGTATCGCAGCCATCAGCAGCGACAATAATGCGTATGTCAGAATATCTCTATCAGGTTGTTTTTTTTGTGGAAACGAAATTCAAGGGAGCATTCCTGTTTATGAATATGTTATGAAGGCATGATTGTAACATGATCCGGTGAAACAATTTACTGACGGTAATATTTTGGTGACTTGCGATTTTACGATTTGACAAAGAATAGTGCACATTCATTAAAAAATAAAACAATGAGAAGTGAAACCATTCATCGGTGCTACAATGTTAAAAACTTCTCTTACAGCATAACAAGACATTGTTGATTAGTTTAATGATAAGTTGTTCATTACTTAATGGATAATCTCTCAATATATACATATGTATAAGTTCTTAAGTAAGTAAAAATACATTGTGTTTCTCATTTAACATAATGAAAAAAATACAAGATGGCAGATAGTGCCGATAGATTTTTCCCTTTGAGCTTACCTCCCATTGTTTTACATTACAATAAGGTAACCTTAGTGGACTTAAGTCACCTTGATGCTTTGTGAGAGGAGCTCTATCTGATATTGTTAATACTAATGTCTGTCAACTGTAAGCTTCGATTCGTCATCAATGTGTTGGTCCTTCCCTTTCAGACTATTGTACGAAGAAGACTATGTATAATATCACTTTCTATTTATTTACTCTAAATGCCCATATATACCCCAGTGTCTTTCAACTAAAAGCATCACCTCTGTTAAAATATTTCAGTCAAGCAGACAATAACATCCATTATGCTACTCTCCTGAGCCGAACACTTCAAAGCCCATCAACCTCTTTACAGCCCTTTCTGTTTGTGTAGGAGCTGCGTACAGGCTGATCTATGAAATGGACCGGTTTGTTTATTTGTGTAGAAAACAAGTGTTTGATGGTTACGCTGTGCTGATAGACGGGTGATGATTGACGTTAGAGCCATACACAGGTGCTCTACATTCATTGGCTGCCTGCTTCTGTAGCGGGGGAACACTAGAATGATAGAACCGTATTCCTTCCCACAATATGTGAGGATGACAAATGTGTTCTCGTTAAGGGTAAAAGTGCTCTCTGTAAGATGATCTTGAAAATTTTCAGTTCAAAATGATTGATTAAAAATTAGAATTTCAACAGAATTTTTTTGGAAAAGAAAATATTTGAAGAAATAACAAGATCTAAAGATGAAAATGAAAACTAGTTAATAGAACTAGTTTTCTTCATATCAATTACTGCTCAGAAATATATTCATTGAGCTACTTTCCAGATAACAGCAAACAATTTGTCTCTAAATTGGTTTAAAGGGGCACTGCGTCGAGGATAAAAATGAGTCATCTTTATTTAACTAAGCTGATAAGAGTGTCTGCTAACGAGTTACGCTTCGTTTCACTGTCTACATGCAGAAGTTTTTATTACCAATTCAACAAATGTCTGAAATTGGATGTCTGTGACTTGTTAGAAGACATGTTAATTAGCATAGGTAGATACACATAATCTGATTTTTATCCTCGACGCGGTGTCCCTTTAAGTGTGCTGAATTAGAAATTGGTGAAATCAACTGTTTCAACATTCATTCTATCCTTCACTGGCTATCTCCTACCTGTTTCAGCAGAATTTAGATTGAAATCAGACTTTTCCATTTTATCCCTTAACCACCACTTGAAACGAAAGATCGACTTAGATTTGGAAATAACTCTCTTTACTAAGAGCATGTTACACTGAAATCAATTTCCTGCCGATTATCCCCAGTATCCGAGACGTGATAGATTTGGAAATTATGTCATGCCTTATCTTCTGTAATCTAGCTGTTATCAATTTCAAGGGACCCTGTCAATGTCAATGTCAATGAAAAGAACTGCTGTCTTTGAAGGAATGTTCACTGGAATATTGTTAAAAATTGAATGCATTTCATTTTCTGTAAAAGCTACTGTAAAAATGACTTTTCTTGATGATAGATCAATCAAAACACTAATAATAGTAATAATCTCGAGATCTGATAGAAATTAAAAATATCAAACTTCAAACTAAAACGACTTGTGATTGACTCCTACGTAATATTTGTTTTCATCAAAGCATTGAGTGAAACCATTGGACAACATTTGCCACTTGACTTGGTGCAAAACATGTTATTAGCACCCACATCCTTCTCAGTGGCTTCTTATCAGTTAATTACTGGGCAGTTTAGTAACCATGACTGATGGGCAGGGACAATGCTGTTTTCAATCCTGAAAGATCAGAGATGGCAGTCTTACACAGAGGGTTCATATTTTTTGTGGAAAAGATATTTAAAGATATATAAATGTTATTAATACGGGATAAATATAAGATTGAAAAGGATTTTTGTAATATTGCAAAGATTTTTGAAAGCAGTTATTCTGTATTATGATAATTTCTCCATATGTACCTAAAAAAAGCTATAAATTGAATATACATAAATTAATACATTCATAGAGATGATATGTTTTATTTCATTAAATTACTTTTCACAAAAAAACAGGAAAATACATATGTTTATCCAACAACAAACAAAACAACATCAGTGAAGAAGCACTTGATCAATATGAGGTTCATAAAGCAACAAGATAACATGGAGAATTGGATCAAGGCCTGACTCAACTTCAACAATCTTTGTGGTTTATAATATAACCTTAAACTGTAACAAACCATTCACCGGACCGATCTTTGTAAACATTCAAAATAATGCATTTCAAATCAGGCATGTTTGTATTAAATCTATATTAGTATGACATAAACTATATATACAAACATAATGATCAACAAATATCATGACATGATTTTCCATTTGTGGTTTGAGTGGAACTTTTGGACAATTTCTCATCTTTTAACTTTGAAACTCTTAAACTTGGACTACTCAGAGCGTGACATGTTGTTGAGAGATACCAATTTGTCAAGATGACGATCATGATGACAGGTATGAGAACTGTCAGTACTGAAGGTAAATGTACCTGGAACAGGATTGGCAGTTTTAAACTACATATGGGGAGACAAATTTCTTAAAAGACTTATTGTTAGAGGAAATGATATTATTAGGAAGACGGAGCACTGCAGGAAATAGGCCTGTGTGTTCTGGTGATTCAGTCTTTCTCTGCCAATATGTTCACTACACGGCGACATCAGAATGTTTCTAAAGGCAAATTGCGCTCAATTCCCCTGGGAAGAACACTGTTTGTTCTGGTGATCAGTTTATGGTCAACATTATTTCCAAAATAAATAATCTTGTAAATGAAAGGAGTGTTTGGATCAGCTGTTATCCTGTGGAAAATATGAATATTTATTCAGATAATTAGATAGCAGTAAAAATTTGCAACGTTGATTGGAAAATATTGAAGAAGTAGAGCCCTCATGTTTGAATGATTGCCATCCTGATATCTGACGTTCAACAAGCTTGCAATACCCATCTCGATCTCAGTAATCTCCCCTTTGTAATCAGTCCTATTCATTGTGTCACTTCCACCATTAAAGGCTTACAGTTTGCCCAGGCAGCGCAAAGTAATAATTCAATTATATTTTCTCTACAATCTTAATTCAGTTTGAAGATTTATTTTTAAGATTTTGACAGTTTATAGATTTATTTACATTTGTCTGTTAAGAATAAACATAAACAATACATTTATATTATGTGTGAATTG
Organism: Gibbula magus; assembly: GCA_936450465.1. Taxonomy (NCBI): domain Eukaryota; kingdom Metazoa; phylum Mollusca; class Gastropoda; order Trochida; family Trochidae; genus Gibbula; species Gibbula magus. The sequence continues at coordinate 12,419,892 of OW388289.1, forward strand.
TGTGGGTGAACTAAAAATTTACTTGGTTGAATATATTAAATCAAACATACTACTTTCAAATTGAAAATCAAGATCTGGTAAAATAACATAACAATCCCAAAGTTTCGATTTTGTAATTCATACAAAAGGAAAAGTCGCAAATAAATGTTTCTCGCCTAAAAACATAGTACCGCCTGTTTAATGTAAAAAAAAATGTTTCATTCACATTTCATAGTCCATTCTATTCTAAGCAATCGATATCTCAAGCTATTGCTACAGAGGTCTGTTCCTGGGATAAAGATGAATGAAAGATACAACAAGCAGATGTGGCAAATGTGACAATCTTTGTTATATCAAACGGAGAGATGTCAGCACGAACTGTCAGTACTCATATCACAATGGAGAGATATCTTATCCCTGCAACAAGAAACATGCAGCACAACATGTTGGAGAGCTACCAAGCATCACTCAGACTGATATTTAGAGAATTACATACCTGTTCAGTCTGAAATTTAGTTCCTGTACTTTTAAGACCAAAATGTGAGGAGGTACAATGGTGTTTTTTCAAAGCATGGAGTTACATATTTGTAAACTTAAATTTAGTCATGTTTTCAACAAGAATGTAACAGATGTATTAGTAATGCATTAATTGACACATGATAAAAGTTAAGAATTTTTCAATTGTAAAAGTTTTCACGATTCATTGTATGTTCAGATGCATCTTTCACTTTGACAATGTTGATACTTTCTTAAGATTTTAACATAATGAAAGCCATCCTGCCGACAATACATTCACAATGTTTGAAAAATAAAATATTAAAAAGTATTATAAATCATATCCTACTAAATCAGCATGTCATTGTCAATAAATATGATAACACTATTCCAACACAGCAGTGTGGGGTCACCAGAATCCCGTTATCTATTCTTAAATATCTCAAACCATCCACATTGGTAAACTCACACATTTCTTAACCTATAATATATATGATCTTGCTATTATCTTCATGCTTTCTCATAATGTCATCACATTTGAACACATCAAGCACTGAAAATGTTTACTTTGTCATTTAATGCCCAGTGAAATATTTCGATAAATAATTCCATTGAATTTGATTGTTGATTGATATGAATGTGAATAAGAAGCACTTCCTGTTGTGATATCCTCGCATATATCCTTATTTTGATGTCATCTCACTATGACAACTTCCACAGATACACCGTAGTGTTACTGGCAGAATAGAGTACATCCTGTGAAGAAATAGACACAACTATCCCAATAACTGTGAAACATACACAATTCATTTCCAAATGAAACATTTTCATTGTTATAGATCTCCAGTGATGTCAGATTTGGCATTATAACATTTATCTAAACCAACATATGTAAGTCTTAGTCACTGACTTACCATATTTGATCTTGGATTCAATATAGTATTGAAAAAATCACCTGAGTCAATGACTTTTACACAAACCTTGGTGACTCAATCACACATAAAAGATTTTTGAACCACTGTTTTGTGATGTTGATCAACAATTAAAAAAGGTCCTATTGGTTGAAAGCATCTGAGGTTGCTCATCTGAACCTGACACTGGAAATTCTCAGAATGTCACTTTATATGATTCTATTCATTTATGGAAAGTGTTGGGACAAAAACAATTCCAACCAAGAAGCCTTGACGTTGTTCATAGTGAGGTGATGAACACTTCAAGTGATGCTGCTAGACATATCATGAGTGAATCACATGACGTGGATTGTCTCCAAACCCGTTGTCCATTAGAGGATAGCCCGAACTGTCCTGCCCACTGCCACTGTTTTTGAAGGTCAAGGTTGCTCGAGGAGTAGCAGCAGACTTGCGACAAATCAGCCGTCTCAGCTCATGTCGAAATCTGTTGCCTGTGATGCAGTAGAGACAGAAGTTGATGGCGTGGTTGGTGTACATGAGGGTGTAGCAGATGACCCTGGCTAGTTTGAGCTGTGCTGCTTCTTCAACCGATTCAGGCTTGCTCTTGAAGACCATGAAGAGTGTGCTGGGCATTGTGGTGACTATCCAGGCAAAGGACACACTGAGCAGAGTGATTGCAAGCTTTCTGTGGGAGGATCTCATCATCTGGTCATCCTTGGTCATCGTGCTGGTCAGAACTTGGCGGTTCTTCAGGAGGTTTATGATGATGAGGATGTTGAAGCACAGGAGCACTGCAAAAGGGAGGAGGGAGTACAGGATGAGGTTCGTCCATATCAGGATCTCACAGATAGTGTCAGAGTAGTCTTTGTACGGGACACACATGAGTCTAGTGTGACTTAGAGATGAGGAGGGTTCAGATCTCAGTTCAGCTGTCCACAACACCTGACAGTTCACCAGTATAAACACGCCACCTATCACCATTGTTCCAAACTTAGCTCTTGACACACTGCACATTGTCCCAGCTTTCAGTGGAAACCAAACTGCCAGAAACCTCTCCACAGTGACCGCCACAATCAGCCAGGCTGAGAAATGTGTACAGAAGTAAGCCAGAAAGAGGGTGATCTTGCATGATGCTTGAGACACATGCAGCAGCTCAAAGCCTGACACAGTCCTCAGCCATGTCTTGAAGGCACTGATGTAGAGGACTGTCGTATCAGCCACTGCTAACACTGCCAGATAGAAGCATGTGGAGGTCTGTCTCATCTCGCGCTGACACATCACGGCAAAACTAAGCCCATTGCCCAGCGTACCCACTAGAATAATGAAGGGGAAGCTCCACTGTATGATGGCAATGGAGCTCTGGTACTCCACCTGCTGTTCCATCTGCTGCAGGAAGGACAGGCCTGGAGACACAGAGGAATTAGAATTGTCTCCCCCTGTCGTGTCTGAAACACTCAGTTGTGTTGTAGTTATAAGGTTGTCGTAAACTGGATCGCTCGTCACAATCAGGGAAGTCATGATGTGGCTTTGTTGGCAATCAGTAGTGAGCCATCTGAAATATGAAATGAATGTATAATCATTTTAAAAGGTTCATAGAAATGGATCAAAATATAAAAATATGTTTAAATGATATTTTCTGAAAGGAGTTATTATGCTTATAGCCCCAATAGATAAATGATATACTGGTTTCCAAATATGTTCCTTACATTGTAGATATTGATTTTCGGAAAGTTTCATTCACTAAGGACTTGATGCTTGAAGACTCAATTCCATCATCCAAAATATTAAATGATATCACTTTAGTGCAGATACAACTTCACAAAGCTCATGGTTCTATATATCTTTTGGATCAATAAAAAAGTTTCAGAATGAAAGCAGAAAGTGATATGCTTTTGATTCTACTAATCATGCACAATTTGCACCATGTCTGCCTCTTGCAAAGTTACAGATTAAACACATCAGTTTGGCAAATGTGTGTTGTGTAACTGAGTAACTCAATCCAGTATTGATTAAGTAATCCCACAATGATATTGATATTTAATAGTCCTTGTGCATAGCAACTTGAACTAATAGAATGTGTGATTTAGCATGGTTCTGTGTCGCTGTGGTATGGAGATAATGTTTGTTTTGTGGAAACATGTCAATCTGCAATGAGATTGATGGCTTTCAAATGTAAGAGGTTATCTTTGAACAAACTGAGTACACAGTCGTTGATGAGGGGATACACCTGACACAATTTGCTCTCTTTGCATGAAAATTCTTCCAACTTTGAGATACACCGGCAAGGGTAGGAGGGATATGAAATGATGGTACTGTTAGACAAATGCAGGAATCACTGAGCAGGGATACTTATATACCCATTGATATATCTAAACATCTCATCCTCAATATACCCATCCCATCACCCAAATACACAACCATTAGAATCTTATTGTTATTATTTTAAACTATACTATTCCTTTTCCCGAAAAAGAGATATGTGCTTGCTTTGCTGATATTCACAGGGTTGATTGGTTAACTTGGTGGAATGTAACTCTTTCCGGGTGTAATTATGTTGAAACCATCCTCATTCTCAGTTGCTCTCTTTCAAAAAATTTTGTTTTAAAAATGTTTGTTTATTCTAAAAACTTGTTTACAAAACTTTAATCAGTTCAAATCTTTGAACTTAACCCTTAACATGCGGGCGACGGAATAATCCGGGCGGGCTATAAGCGATTCGTAGGTACTCCAGTACGGATCCCGGATCGCTTACTTAGACGAATTCACGCCTGTCTATGTACTGGGCTAGCCTCCATACCGGGTCCCGAGTCGATTGTTTCCGCGACTCGCTGCATGAGAATGGCTGTATTTATGCCTCGCAGCCCGCAATGAGAATAAAACTTTCTTCAGTGTCTGGTCAGAACGTCCAGCAAAATTCACACCAATTTGCGTGTGCATTGTTGACCCGTAACGCATCGATAATTAGCTTTACAAAAGGCCAATTTTGTCCTGCTTCGCTCCGATGGCTACACTGCCCGGCGGCTAATTAGCACCTAAGTGTCTGCACTGCCCCGGGGTGAGATAGGCCCGTACAGGCTTATCTGTCTCGCATCCCGCCACATGGGCAGATAGCCTATGCTTATCTGTCTCGCATCTCGCCACATGGGCAGATAGCTTCTAATTACGGGAAGATATTGCGATAAGCTACCTTTCTCTCGCACTTCGTATCATATGAACCAATTGGTTGTTTTCATTTTTTTTTATACCAAAATAAAGAGGAAAGAATGGCCTTTATTCCCATATAAAAATCGCAATTGCGCTAACATAACTGAAAATACAGCAATCGCACAGAGATAGCCGACTTTCGCACTTTTGAATTTTGATACATGTGGCGCATTTACCCCAACATGCCTCGGCGCTCTATTTCTAAGAAACTACTTGGGATATTTTCATAATTTTTTTATCAGTATATAGATAAAAGAATTGTCTTCAATTCCATATAAAATACGTGTATTTTCGGCAATAACTTTTGATGCGCCAGGTGTCGCGCAGAAGGTGATATTCGGCTTTGAATAAGTGGCGCTCTTAGCATATACCATCATTACGGGCTTTATAACTTGTGAACCGCAAGTCCGATTTTTATAATTTTTACATCATTGTAAAGAGAAAAACATTGTCTTCAATTCCATGTATAATGCGCATGTTTTCGGGAAGAACTCTGCATGCGCAAAGCGCCGCGCCAAAAGGTATAATTTTCGCACTTCATAACTTTTGAACCGCAAGTCCGATTTTTATAATTTTTACATCATTGTAAAGAGAAAAACATTGTCTTTACTTCCAGATATAATGCGCATGTTTTTGGGAAGAACTATGCATGCGCGAAGAGCCGCAATATTGATGTACGCATAAGTGAAGAAGTATGATAATATATAACTAAAATACTGTTCTTTTGATACGCAAATATAGAGCTTTATAAACGATGAACAACTGTCATGACGGAATTTTGTTTTCAGTTTTGGAAAAAAAATTATAACATAAAAGTGAAAATATATTTGAGTACGGGACCCGCCGCTCGGGGAAAAGCCTTTTCGTGGGAATATTTTCTCAGGAAAATATTTCACTCTTCGGAGTTTCTAAAAATGCGTGAACATTTTTGTTACTGATGCCATTTGCGAAAGGTTTTTATTTCTAAAATTCAAATGCGAGGGCGCACCTTTCCAAACCATTTGAATTGAATTTATTATTTTATCTTTTACATTATTGAATAAAAGACGTTTCATTCAATAAGATTTGAAGAATTATTTATATGTGTAGCGGACTGAACTGAGCAGATGGAGAATTTGATTCCTCACCACTTTTATTACCAAAGTTCTTTTGTATCACAATTACTTTTTTAGGTATTAGTTTTTTCGTGAGCAGGGGAATTTCCGACGGGATTCGCCATGACATAATGAGAAAAAATTCCCATGAACATGGGCGTGGTCCGTCATCTTCGGGACCGACCCACAAGTATAAATATCTACCGGGGGGTGCGCGGACCCCCCCGCTTTTGGTCGCCACCCCCCAAACTTTTTGTGCAAATTATTTTTTTGTTTCTACTTTGAAATAAAGGTTCGTGTCATTCCGAGGTATGAAGGTTTCTGCTATATATGTCGAGAGGGCATGGGAACCCATTCCCAATAGAATCCGGGGTTCGCCCCATAGGATTGTTCCTCGGAGTCTCTCGTTCTCAAAAGAGAACATGGGAAACCTGTCCCGCGATTGAATCCGGGGTCCGCCGCGGAAGACGGGGACGGGAATTCCCGGAGAGCATGGGAGTATGCTCCCATGGGTCCGGGCTCCGCCTCGAGAGACCGCTCCTTGGATGCTCTGCTTCTCGAAAAGAGAAGTCATTCGGCAACTGACAACCCGAGCTTCCCTGACATAGTAGTTTATTTTCCGGGCCTCGCGCCCGGTGCTACACGTCGCCGAGGAAATCAGAAAATGGTCCGTTTGACATATGCGTCGGAAAAATCGGCGTGATGTCAGAAGCCGTCGGCGCCGTCGGCGCTTGCGGCGCAGTCGTCCTAGATGCGCCGGGAGGTTCTGAAACTGGCAAATGAACGTCCATGAAGCTCACATTCATTATCTCTGTATGTTTATTGTCTCTAATCACATGTTATATGTTGCATACATCTAACGCATTTTCAATCATTTACAGGTTGAAGCAGAATGCTGCGCGGACGTGGACGCAAGGCCCTGCGACGGCCTTGGACGTTGCATACTAGGACACGCAGCTTTGAAGCCGTTACAAGCGACGACGACTTCATCAACGAGATCCATGCTGATGAAGCCTCTGATATGGAGTCAACTGACAGTGATGGTAGCAGTGGTTTAGACAGTGATGATGCATATGATCGGGACACTGTAATAGATAGTGAACATGGTGACACAGATGCTCTGAGTGATATAGAGACAGAGATTGCCAGAAAGATTCTAGCCGCCGGTAATTCCACCGAAGAAGACTTTAGTGGTTTTGAGGAGGAGTTTGCCGAAATACCACAATATAATCATGATAATTCACAGACGTTTGATGAGTGGGTGGATGGTCCGCGGCCACGTGTAAACTTGCCTTTCACTGGTCAAACTGGGTTGCGCCAGTTCATAGAACTTCCTGAGAACCCTGAACCTATTGACTTTTTCAATTTGTTTATACATAATGATGACTATGAGGATATGGCAACGGAAACCAATAGATATTTCAAACAAGCAATGGAGGACAAAATTCTAAGACCCCGTTCAAGAATGCAACAGTGGCAAGACACTAATGCAGAAGAGATGAAGGTATTTGTAGCCATGACAATTGCCATGTCATTGGTTGTGCAGAGAAACTTTGCTGATTACTGGTCAACAAGTGATGTTACCTCAACGCCTTTCTTCGCCAAGTGCATGCCCCGAGACAGGTTTTGGCTTCTTATAACCTACCTACACTTGGCTGACAACAGGAGGATGCCGGGCCGTAACACCCCGTGCTTTTCACCAATAAATAAACTGGGACACTTGTATAACCGGATAGTTCACCGTTTTTCAAGAGTGTATAAACCGCATCAAAACATTTCAGTCGACGAGGGCATGGTGCCCTGGAAAGGTAACTTATCTTTCAAAGTTTATCTTCCCGACAAGCCTAAGAAGTATGGGATAAAGGCTTTCATGTTGTGTGACTCGCACAACGGATACGTTTGCAAGTTCAAACTCTACACTGGAAAAACGAATGAACCGGTTTCTGAAGGTGGCAAAACTTATGATGTAGTCATGGACTTGGTGAACGACTACGTTGGACAGGGGCATCACATCTTTATGGACAACTACTATTCGTCCACAAATCTGTACATAAATTTGTGGGAGCGGGGAATAGGTGCCACGGGGACGTTGAGAGCCAATCGAAAGGGACTTCCTGATTCAGTCAAGAAACCTAAAAAGAAAGCCAAGCAAGGGGACATGACAGTTTCTCACAACCATGGCCTACTCGTTCTTCGCTACGAAGATAGAAAATCAGTGCTTCTCATGTCTACTGTTGAAGATACACAACTTGAACAAACAGGGAAGAAGAACCGGGCAACAGGGGAACCAGTTCTCAAGCCGCGCATTGTAACAACGTACAACAAGTACATGGGAGGTGTTGATCGGGCCGACCAGATGTTGTCGTACACGCCGTTCCGAGTGAAGACCCTGAAGTGGTGGAAACGGGTTTGGTTTCACGTTCTCAACGTTGCCATGTTGAACTCTTACATCGTTTATAAAGAATACAGCAAAGATAAACCTCTAAAAACAAGTCGGGAATACAGGAAGGCTTTGGCGCAACATATAGTAACATTTGCGGACAAGGAACAAGTTCCATCACTTTGCAGACGTCCCCGTGGTCGGCCGAGCACGAGCGACGAGAGTGTCACTCGTCTTCATGGACGTCACTTTCCGACGAAGATTGAGCCTGTCGGAAGGAAGAAAAACGTCACAAGGATGTGTGTGGTATGCTCTAAGGCAAAACGCGCTGTCCTCGCAAAACAGATTGAAGAAGGCAATGGGCCAGCAAGGAAGAAAAAACGAGTAGGCAGAGAGTCTTCTTATGAATGTACAGATTGTAATGTTTCTCTGTGCGCCGCACCATGCTTCAAACTGTACCACACCGCCACTGACTATTCCAGGGCTTACATCACTGCCACGGAAAAAGAAAGAAATGAAGAAGGGAATGAAGAAGAAGAAAATTGAAAGTAAAGAGAGCCGAAGTGTGGACTAGTATATACACATTATATACATACCTTGTTAGGTCCCTAAAGCTGTTCTGCGCACAACCGCAGGTAAATATTGTGTATATTTGTACATAAATGCATTGTAATTTCATTGTAATACATGTCATTGCAAATAAAATATTCTTTATTTTATCAAAGAGACAGAGAAAGTGAATGCGAGCTTTCATTGGAAGTTCAGCCAGAACCGCATCATAAAAAAACACCCATAAATGCTGAACCGGGTGGCCGATTTTCATAAAACTTACATGGGGTAAAGAGGAAAGATTCGGCTTTGATTCAATATAAAATTTATACATGCGCACGAAAAACTAAAGTTGCGGCACGTGCCCCGATATGCGCGATAGTCAAAAAGTTGCCTCAAAGTACCGAGGGTACCTTCATTTGGCACGCTATAGCTTCCGAACGAAGTTGCGCATTTTTTTTCTTTTTACATCATCGTAAAGAGCAATAAATTGTCTTCAATTCCATGTATCATATGTATATGCGCAGCGAAAAATAAACATGCGGCAAATGATGCGCCAGATGTCGCAAAAAGTTAGTTTTTCAAAAATGAATTTTCTAAGTACTGGGGGTGCCTTCCTTACGCTCTTCATATATTGCGAACCATTTGACGTATTCCAATAATTTTTATATCATTGTAAAGAGGAATAAATTGTCTTCAAGTACATACGTGTTTCGCATGCGCGCGAAATAATTTACGATTTTATAAAGCTGGAAATAAAGACAAACTTTACACCGCGCAACATGTATTGCGTTCGCCGCGGTGATTAGTGTATGCTGTGCTCATTAGTACCCATTAGTTCCACGCGCGCTCGGCTCTGGCACCCTCGAGGAGGTCTCGAGGAGGTCTCGAGGAGGTAACGGTACTGTAATTAGCACAGTCCCGGGGGGACCAAGCAGTGCCAGTAACTTGGTGCGCGTCGGGACCATTCACGTGGTACTGTCGGGGTAGCGTCACTCTCCTTTGGTTGGTTATATTTTCTGAACCATAAGTCGTATTCTAATAATTTTTATGTCATTGTAAAGAGGAATAAACTATCTACAAGCACATATAAATTTCGCAATATGCGCGCTCAGGAGTTTTGATTTCATGAAGCTGGAAATAAAGACAAACTTTAGATGACAATAGAATTATAACCATAGGTCGCATTCTAATATTTTTTATATCATTGTAAAGACAAACATCTGGTCTTCAAGTCCATATAAAAATTTCAGTAGCGCGCTCCAAATTCATGATGTTATAAGGCCCGAATTAAAGACAATCTTTACAAAGTAATAGAAAAGTAAAGAAAAATCGTAAAAAAATAATTCGAAGATGCGGGTATAAAGCAACCATTTGTGTACGGGTGCCGCGACTTGAATTTGTATTCAACGCCCGTATATAGCCCGTATTCGCCATGTAGATGCGGTATATTTCGTAAAAACGGTACCGGAATCGCCGCCTGGAAATTCCGCCAGCAGAGCTCGTTAGTGCCTAAGCTCAAACTACTGCTGCGAGCTGCGAGCCTGTAAATTCCGCCACGGGGGCTAAAAAGGGTAAAATATATATACGCAACGTAAGGGTTAAGAATAACACATTGCCCAAAATTTGCAATAAATGTACATATAGCCAGAGAGATAATGAAAAGTTTATCAGTTGTTTCCAGTGATATAAACAGGTTTTCAGCAAAGGAAATGACCTTTGTAGTGGATGGCTTGCCGTAAGTATATATGTGAAGTCAAATTTATCCTGGATTCCAAACAAAAACATCCCAGTCATCAATTATCTTTTAAAAAAACCCAAACCAATTGAAATGTCCCACAGGGTAGTACACACAATTTCCGGTGTTATTATTCTTGCCGCATTGTCTCAAGAGTTTGCCAACCTTTGACATTCTTTTTAAATTAAATCCAAGAAAAAGTTTTTGACTTTCGAAAATGATTTCATCTTAAAGGGATACATCTTTTCAACAAAATTGTAATAAACCATGATTCATCCATTGTTACAACTCTCCTGAGTTCCCCTTATCAATAAATTACATGTTGAGTATTTAGACTCAACACTGAATGGATCAAATGATTTATCTTGCACTGGAAACTTTTAATCTAAACTAATTCCATGATTTGATGCTTAAATGTTATAATATTCAGTGATTTTCTTTTCATTTCTTCAGTTTATTGATTTATGTTGTATGTAATTGCTGAAATTGCATTCCTTCTGAAATGTATCCCAGTGTTTGTTGAAGAAACAGTTCACACTGGATCAGATATTTAATGGCAGTGAATCTCTACAAGTTCACCAATCTCGTGGAAATTAAGCACTGCCTTCTGGCTATGGCGAGGATCAATATATATTGAGTTTATTGAGTTCTAGATAAGGTGATCCAAACAAAGTATCAAAATCTCTTGTATAAGTGTGAAGATATTAGATTGTGATTTGCCTCTGGCAGGGATATTTCAATCAGTCCCAGACACTTTTTCAATTAAAGAAGAATGGTTTGATTATTTCAAGATAAACTTTCAGAATTGTTGTAATCATTGCATTTGATATAAATTAATACTGTTTTTCAATTTCAACAGCATTATGAAAAATTTAAATTATCAGTCTTTTAATTTTTAATCACACCAAATTTGAGCAATTTGTGTATCCTCTGCATAGATTTTCAACGCTCTCTTTGTGCAATATAGACCTGATGTATGGTACTGTCATAGCACTAGAATAAACTAAAGTTCAGACTTCATGTTAAATATTGTGTCTGACATACATTTTTAAAAAACTGTCTTGGTCTTAGACTTAGGAGACTGATAATATAAGCTTAGGCTATCAACGGCTGTCAATAGTATTTCTAGATTTTTGCTTCATCCAGAAAGCATAATGCTTTTTGTGGTGTAGCCAAACCTTTTTTAAAAATCTCAAATTGTTTATAGCCTGATGAATGAAACATGGTTAATATTTGAAATGAAAATTGTCTAACTTTAATTCCTTAAAGATGATGACTTCAGTTTTACTAACAAGCATATCTCAGTGATTTCTGACTTGTCCTCAGAGAATCAAGACACATTGACACTTCTCATTTGTGAATTCATTATTCAGTACATGTAAACAAGCTATGCCATTCCAACCATCCAGGATAAAGTCAATTCAGTGAGTGTCAGTCGGCAAGGACAGAGTTTGATTGTTTAATTATGTACATAAAGCATAAAAGAAATGATTTAACTTGAGATAATTGTAAACATGTAAAGTGTTTCATGGTAAAGAAAATACTAAGGTGTATAAGCAGATATTGAGATATTGTTTAATCATATATAAAGAATATAAAAGACAAGATCTATTAAATAGTGAGAATTGTAAACATGTAAAGAGTTTTTTGGTAAAGAAAATATCTCGTAAGGTGTGATGACCAGGACAGGGTCGCTCTGTCACCCTGAACATTATTGTTTTATCATGTCTTTGTGCTGGGTGACCAATTCGAAAAGCAAACATTCATCGTGATTACAGAAAGAAATGAGAGATTGTATATTGGAAACATTTCTGTATCCATTGAATCAAATAAAGAACTATAGCATCAAGTGAGTGATCACCCATACAAGTTGTTCTTCTGAAGTTTGAAGCAGATGTTATATATCTAACTTGCGTTCCAAATAGGAGATATATCAGTTAAGTGTCAGTGATTGATTGTCTTGTAAAATACTTGTGGAAGTATAAACTTGCCTAAATGATAGCATAAATTGAGTGATCACCCATACAAACTTTTATTCTGAAGTTTGAAGCAGATTTTATATACCTACCTTATGTTCCAAATAGGAAATATCAGTTAAGTGTCAGTGAGAAATTTTTTGTGGGAATATTTTGCTGTAATGGATAATCCTGACCAAGAAGATATTGTAGTGATTTAACAGGAGGTAGGCTCAGTTGTTGAAAGTTGGACAGTTTTGTCATCAGGGGGAGAAATAATGTTTGATGTGTATGATGTAAAGTTGTATGCCAATCTGAGGTAATGTTTGATTGTAAAATGTCTGTGTTAACATCTTATCTACCAATGTGGTAATATTCCAGGACAACCTTTCTTTAACCAGTGACCATTCCTGATTATTCCCTATGTTGATGAGTTTATTCCTGTAAATTGGCTTCTTGTAATGATATGCCACATACCATTTATCAGCATACCGGTACGTGTTTATGTACTTCCATGCAATGTATGGTTTATTTCATTATTATCATTTATTTGTTATTTTTACTTCACTGCCTATAATGAATGTTTTAGTTATTTATGATCTTAAAGGCTGATCGTTATTTCTTCCATTAAGGTATATTTGTTATTTCTGAATACAATATCAGTGCCAATCAGGTTACAATTTCTGCAAAACATTAAGCAATTAGTGAGTTAGATTTATTTGTTCTACCTAAACTGCCATCATTAAGGTATATTTGTTATATTTCACACATGGTTGCTGCTCTGGTAGTGCTCATATTAACATGATCTCTTGAAGTCTGAATGCAGATTCCGCCACAAACAGAAGCTAATATTCTCATCCTGAAGGTTATGCTCATTTATTGCTGGGGTAACATTTGCTATCTGACTGGTGGCATTTGTTTGTGGAGCTGCTGTCTGGCGGGGAAGAAGCTCAGCTGCACATTGGCAGGGTTAATAGAGACGTACCTGCTTCAAGATGATCTTTGAGTTTGCCAGATTGTGTGGAATGGTTACAAGAGGGTTCACCGTTTCTTGCAGTGTTGCTCATCTCTCACGTGTGATTGATAGAGATCTACTTGGCCATGATCTTTGAATCTTGTTGCTTGTGGTGATTGGCCAACAAGTTAAGTGGTTTCACGGCAAATCATGTTTCAAGTTTTGAAGATGGTCCAAGATCTTGACTTTGCAAAAAGTTTCCCGAGATCGTTTGAACAATATGGAATTTTAATGGAAAATAAACTGCCCTGAAGTCAATATTCAAGTTGCCGATTGCAGGATTTCAATACTTCCAATATGCCATGTTTTCATAAAATTAAAGAATATCTGGAAGCAGTTGACAAGTTGATTTCACTCTAGCAGTAAATCATCAAATGATGCAGCTGTCAAAGTGCTGATTTCCCCTATCAATGTGATGAGTGGTGTAGCAGTACATTAGTGACAGACATTTCATCAATAGATCTATTACTGAGCTCTCTTGTGTCTCATCATGTCGTGTATGTCTGTCAGATGGAAAAACAATGTCAATTAGCATCCAATCTTTGTTTTTGTTCTTAGAAAAAACAATCATTTTAATTCTTGTCACTTACCTTTTTCATTGCAGTTGAATATTCTTTTAAAAAATACTAGATTTACAAATGTTATTACATTTTAGTCTCTCTGTTAATTAGTCACTGGGAAATTGACGATTGGAAACAAACATAATAGAAAATCTCCCAAATGAACTTGACTTTGCTTCAGAATTATCACAAATTGTCAGTCCAAGGTAAAAAATAGAAAATAAAAAAAACTCATTCAATTAAGACTTAATGCCAAGATGAAAAGCTGAATGGTGGTATATGTTGTATGACTAGAGAAGTTGAACTACCTAAATAAGTCTATGATTAAATAAGAGAATGCAAAAGGGAAGCACTTTCAAAATAGATCATTTACTTATGTAGGGAACAAACTTTTTTAACAAAAGTTGCATACTAGACAAGACACATACAACATTGATTTAAAGAGCCATCACAGATGTTGATGAAAATATCAAAATTTTTCCAAAAATCCATCTCCGTGAAATAAATACACTTAAATTTGCCCTAATTTTTAGCGCATCGGGCCTTTCAGCTTATGGCATGGGATGGCGTCCGTCCATCCGTCCGTAAACTTTTCACTTTTTCGACTTCTTCTCCAGAACCAATAACTCTAGAGAGCTGAAATTTTATGTACAGACTCCTTGGCCAATGGGGATTCTAAATTGTAGATTTGGTGACCCTGTGACCCCAAATAAGGGCCCAAGGGGTCATAACCTTAAAAGCTATTTTCATCTTCTTCTCCAGAACCAATGACTCCAGAGAGCTGAAATTTTATGTACAGACTCCTTGGCCGATGGGGATTCTAAATTGTAGATTTGGTGACCCTGTGACCCCAAATAAGGGCCACAGGGGTCATAACCTAAAAAGCTATTTTCATCTTCTTCTCCAGAACCAATGACTCCAGAGAGCTGAAATTATATGTACAGACTCCTTGGCCAATGGGGATTATAAATTGTAGATTTGGTGACCCTGTGGCCCCAAATAAGGGCCTCACAGGCCATTACCTAAAATCCTGTTTTCATCTTTTTCTCCGGAACAAAAAGATCTAGAAGGCTGTAATATTGTATGCAAATGGGGATTCAAACTTGTAAATTTGGTGACCCTGTGACCCCAAATATGGGCCACAGCCTAAAAAAAAACTTTGAAAATGAATTTTGAACTGATATTTCATGACACTTCAATCACAATGATTTGAAATATATGTCGACTTAACCCTTACGTTGCGTATATATATTTTACCATTTTTAGCCCCTGTGGCGGAATTTACAGGCTCGCAGCTCGCAGCAGTAGTTTGAGCTTAGGCACTAACGAGCTCTGCTGGCGGAATTTCCAGGCGGCGATTCTGGTACCGTTTTTACGAAATATACCGCATCTACATGGCGAATAAGGACTATACGCGCGTTCAATACAAATTCAAGTAGCGACACCCGTACACAAATGGCTAATTCACACCCGAAACTTTGAATGAATTTTCTATGATTTTTCGTTTTTATTCTATTACTTTCGAAAGATTGTCTTTAATTCGGGCCTCATAACATCATAAATACCAAACGAAAAAAATCCATTTATATACGGAATTGAAGACAAGTTGTCTAGCTTCACAATGATATAAAAATTATTAGAATGCGACCTTTGGTTATAATTCTATAGCTATGTAAAGTTTGTCTTTATTTCCACCTATAAAATCGTCAATACTTACAACATGTATGCGGCATTGCAAACGGTCGTTCTTCGCACTTTTCCAAGAAATCATAATCTCGAACCAGTTGACAAATAAGCACATGTCAACCCAAATATGGTTATGTTGTTTGACTTTTCAAATAAACGCTAACCTCGAACCATAACTGATGAAAATATGTTGATTAGTTTGTGTGCCGTTTGGTTTCACATGCCTCTCAGAAAGGTAAAATTGTATCTTTATTTCTGTGAATAAATCTGCGCATTTTATATAGAATAAAAGATTATTCTTTTCGGTTTATTGTGATATAAAAATTATGAAAATGCATTCAGTATTTTAGCCGTGATAAATGTTTTAGAAGTTGTGAAAATCGCCGATTGTTTCAAAATTTATGAAGTGTAAACATGACCTTTTTCACGGCGCTTGCTGTGTCTTTATTATTTTTTTGAGATTTTCTAATTTTATATGGGAATGTAGTCCATTGTTTCCCCTTTATTTTGCCGTATTGTTTTTTGAAAACAAACAATTCGCTCACATGATATGAAGTGCGGGAGTAAGGCGATTTGCCGATTTTTTCCCCGTCTCGCTAGATGCGAGGCAGATAGCAGGTACGGGCGAGACAAACCCGAGGCAATACAAACACGTGGGTGAAAATAGCCCCAAGCGAAATAAGGCTTCGGAGCGGAGCACGACACAATTGGCCTTTTGTAAAGCTAATTATCGATGCGTTACGGGTCAACAATGCACACGCAATTTGGTGTGAATTTTACTTGATATTTCGACCAGACATTCACACAGACTAGTTATCGTGGCTATCTGCGAGATGTATGTAAACAAGTTTTCATGTGGCGATATACGGACACACTTCGTCTCGCATTTCGCCTGGGGGGCAAATATAATTATTACTGACCCGGTAAATGCACTAAGTCCAACGTACGGGTCTCGCCAAGGGTTCTAACATTTTTCTCTCCTCCCGGATAATTACGGGACCCGCAAGTTAAGGGTTAAGACAACAATCTACATTGTGGACATGTTTGTCAAATTGATGTAATCAATGTGAAATGAGAACTATTGAATAGCCTATGAACTGAAAATTGTGACAAGGCATAAAGGACTAAATTGAAGAGGAGTTAAGAATTCTTTTATTTTACATGAGATATGTGAACTGCATATGACTGGTGATGAAATGATAAGATAAGATTATTTTCATCTTCTTCTCCAGAACGAAAAGACCTAGAAGGTTGTCATGTTGTGTAAAGAGTCTTTAGCCAATGGAGATTCTAAATTGTAGATTTGGTGACCCAGTGGCCCCAAATAAGGGCCTCGCAGGCCATTACCTAAAATCCTGTTTTCATCCAGAACAAACTAGAAGGAATATTTTGTTCAGAATGTTTAGATGTTTGGATGACAAGGCTTAGAACCGAGATTGTTTAGCCAAGGTGATTCTAAATTGTACTATGTACCATGATATTCATCACATTGCCTGTTCTCTTTAAGCCTTATACAGTTAGATCAGTGCTGCCAGTGTTTAGTGCAAGCAAGAGTCTTATTACATAATTTGGCTGTAAAACACAAAAAACACAGCTGGCTTGTAACCAGAGCCAAGGGGTCAGAATATTGCATAATCTCCTGTGTGTTGACCTTGCTGAGTGCTCTCTCTCAATTTCAAGAATAAGATTTGTCAGGGTTAGGGATCGTACATTATATTGAGACAACATTTTTCTGTCTTCATCATCAAACAAAATAAACTCTGATGAGCTACAGAGCCCATGGCTCTATTTTTCCAACTTAAAATAAGCCGAGAAATTGCATTAATTAGTAAAGGTTTTTTCCAGTCTAAATATAGATCCAGTCTATTATTTTCAAGCGCAAAGCATTATGGTCTAGCTCACACACAGTAAACAAAGACACGAAAGAATAACAAAAAATATGAGCAATGAAAGATATCGAAATATATATTTTTTTGGCGGTGATTTATTTACTATTTCATTTAATTATGTATTTGCTACAGATATTGGAATAATTGTTTTACCCAACTAGGTATTTTTCTTGAATTTTATAATTAATGAGAGTAAAAATTTGTCATAATTTGCTGGTCTTATCTCAATAAAAAGAACGTTAAACAGGAAATAATTTGTATATTCTCAGGACATTTAGAAACATTGTTTGTAAAGCAATAGTCACATTCAGTAATGTGTGACAAGGGTAACTTGCAAGAGAGACACGTGAAGCACGTGCAGCATATGGGTTGTTATGGCGACTTGCGCTAGAGACAAGCCTTCACGCTTCGGAAGCGCTTGCTGTTTGTGTAGTACGTATTACGCAAAAAAGGGGATTCTGTTCAGGGGTCGAAATTAACCTTGAGATGCAGTAGCCATTCGGACTAGTGCATTTCTAAAAGTACTAGTCCAGACTTATTCCAGACTAGCCAAATACATCTCCATGATCATTTCACCTCAAATTTTAACTAGTCCTTCGGACTACCAGTTCTTACACTCTACTAGCCCAGTTTCTTTTTCACTAGCCATGGGCTACCGGACTAGTGCTAATTTCGAACCCTGCTGTTTATATACGTCAGATACCCTTAGCGCGCGCTAGTCGAAGTGGTACTTCTCTTTGAAACCAAATTGCAATACATTGTCGTGATATGAAAATTATTTAACATATGCCATGTTGTAGATAAAAGATTTCTCTGGCGAATTGACGTTATAAGTATATTTTCCAAAAAATTTAAATATTAACATCCGTGATGGCTCTTTAAGAAAAGTTTGAAAATCAATTTGCAATAAAAAAAAAAAGTAAATATAGAAAACAAAGTAGTTACTGGAGCTGTAATATAATTGTGCTAAAGTGACTCATGTTCATGTGTTTACTCAAATAACTAAATGTAGGGTATTTCAGGGGAGAGCTTTCATCCAAACTGAAACAGGGATTAAATGTTTCTTAAACCAGGTAGACTATTTTGAAAAGTTCAGGCCAATAATTTATGGCATCAGTGATTGCAAATCAAGAAGAACCCATTCCTGAAGTGTATAGACTGATAGTATTCAATCTTACAAACAAAAGACACATTAACATGCAGGTTGAAATACAAGAGTCATGACAATCATTGTTCTGAAAAAAAGCTTTTACTTGTAGCAGGAAGCATTTTCATTGTGGTGTAAAACTGAGTTTATTGTAGTTTACTTGTGAGATCTCTCCACTGAGATGAGCTTTGGTCTCAATGGAGTGCTAACATCTATCCAGGAAGTGTGGGATGTACAGGAACCTTTACAAGTGTGCTCTCAACTGGAGCAAGCCAGCATTTAGGCAAAAAGTCAAATATCCTACATCGTACATTTCATATTGAGAATGAAGATTCCCTCATCACATTCAGTCGTACTCGAGTGATACATTCAGAATGACTATACTAATGCATTGGGTTCTTTTATTAGAATAGAGCTGTATATTTTGTGGATGTTGATTTAAAGTAAATAACCAAAAAAATAATGTAGGATTATTATTTTTCTCTCCAAAAAATCACCGCAATGCATAGCCACATGGCGTTGCGGGCTTTCTCCCTGCCATAATACTAGCAGCCGCGATATAAGTGAAATAATCTTGAAAGCGGCGTTAAACCTCAACTCACTCACTCACTCACTCTCCAAAAAAAAACGAACTTTTGACTTGAAGCATTAAACTTTTTGTCTCAAATATAAAGCACCAAATAGCAGTAAGTGTTGATCTGGAAATGTCTCATTAGTGTTCCAGTGAACCCTCATATATACTGCGTTGTCTTTCATCTTAGTCCTTCATCAATGTCCTTCATCGTGAAGTCATAGAGTGAAGTTTATGACTTGTTTGCTCCTTGAAGGGCAAATAGGACTGTGGGTCTTCAGCGTAATTGCTATATTGTCTGCTAGAGTTATCAGGAAGATCTCTAAAAAGGTGTTTTCACTTCAGAAAAATAAGGATTGGTTTGAAAAAAGGATGAGACAGAACTTTTTTATCTGAACTGATTGAACTCTTTTACTTGGCACCATGCAGTTTATTAGAAAATTATGGATGATATTCATATAATTTTGAATCATTACAGATTCATAATATGCTTTCAAAGATAAAACTAGGCATATTTGGAGAATAATTCTAAATTAAAATGTTTGAATGTCGGTTTCCAGGTAAAATGATCAACTATATCTGAACAACTAGTTTTTAAACTCTGAATTCTCTTTTCTTTAAAATATTAGAATAAATTAAAATATTACTTCATCATAAAAGATTACTAGATGATTTAACCATATGTGGTAAAAAACAGACCTGCACTCAATGCTTATTTTTTGGTAACTTTATACATTAAAAAATATATATCCATATAAAATTTAATCCTTTTAAGCTATAGTTCTGCAAATACACACATTTTACTTTTAATGAGTTTGATTTAATATTGAACTTTTATTTCTTAAAAATATTTTATATTCTTCCATTTGAAGAATGTTAGAAAACAAGGACTGGTCTCACCTTTCTATCCAGTATACAAAGAACAGCAGCACTTCTTTATGCTCAGTCAGCACGAATTATTCTGCTTCTGACCAATTCATTTAGCCTCTTGTGTAGAGTTACACTAAATCGATGTTTCTTCATCCAATTTACACCATTCTGTTAGCATTTGCCATGGTAGAGTCGATCAACCTTGGTATTAGATTTAAACTTGATCAGTTCCATTCAATTTTCCACCAGAGAATAAAAAGACGACAAGATCTTTACCAGATGTGACCAGAGGCAGATTGAACCATCAGATTGAACCACCGACAAGAAATGTTTTCAAATCAAACTCAAATTTCTCTGGTCGACTCGTCATGTTTTATATTTGTATAAGAACAGATTGTAATGTCTACCGTTGCACTTGTGTAGCCAACTCATTTTCAAATATCTGTCCATTCAAATGAGCTTTTGATGTATTTTTTTATTATCACAATGATTAAGTCCTCAGATTCAGAAAGTATGTTCAGTAACCGTTGCTACTGAACAGTGCTCACCATTCAGTTCCAATCACAAACCCATACAGTGGTTCTGTCACCGACCAGTAATGCTCCTTGTACAAGAGTTTGATGATTCACAGATCAACTTGCTCGTCTCTACATGAACAAGCACTCTTAGGCTCACTCAACTGTCAAAACTCAATGTCAATGAACATTACTTTCTTATTGGAAAACTGCTTCAAAGTATTAAGTGAGTGTTGTCACAGTATAATCCTGTATCCCGACTGTCCATGAGTAGTTATATATCATATGATCAATAGATGCCACTGATTCTCTGATATAATTGTACGTCCGACAGATCCAACTAACTCTCCATGTGAGTGAGTGTTATCACTAGCACCCGTAAGTCTTACAGTCCGAGACGAGACGAGAGTAAACTGTAGCGTTGAGTGTGACTACTTACTGTCTACTGTTAGTGCTTCTCTATAGTGAGGCAGCTAATTGCTGTACGCTGCTGCTTCAGCCTATCACGTCTCTCACTGCTCTACAGGGATGGTTGGTGGAGGGACAAACAACTGGATTCAAGTGGTCGTGTGGAGGGCAGGGAGTGGGAGTGAGAGATGTAAAGGATGAAGTGTGAGAGAAGGAGAGAAGAGTTATAATGTAGTTGCATGAGAGTATTTGTGGTCTGTGAACGACAGCTACTGTCCATAGTTTGAAGCCTGTCCGTTAACGGAGTGTGAAACTAACCAGTCTGAAAGTGTCATTTTGTCAAACAAATAGCTAAATTAAAAAATAACTTTAAAACGATACAAACTCAAAGCAAAAGTTATCAATAATATGATGTAGAGCAGGATAATTCCACACACTGGTATTCATACTGTCCTGATTTAACTTATGCCAAATCTTTTTATGAGGAACTAAATTATAGGAATCAAAATTTTACAAATGAGTAATTATTGCTAAGCATGTTATATGAAATAACTGCATAGCGATTCTTTTCTCAACTCTCATTTCAAGACATACTAAATGAATGAGAGGACTGAAAGCCGTAAGTTCGTTCAAAGAACAGGCTGGATTAATTAGAGAGCTAGTGAAAGAGTAAAGCAGGAATACTGAGGAATGGGGAAGGAGCTAGGGAGAGGGTAGGTGTTTGAGAGGGGCAGGTGTCAGGGAGGCTCGTTAGTGAGGAATGTATCAAGTAGCCTGCAGGCTCTCCTCATACTACTCTTGTCATATATAGAAATGGCTTTGAATCATAATTTACAAGAACATTTAAATATTGCCATTGAAATTTTTAAATCATATTTATCTTAATTTTGTTTTTGTTTGAATTTGAGATGGTTCTGCCATGCACTTTGCTACTTGAACTTTTTGTCTTCATATTTATTAAGGAATAAAGAAAACTTTTTATCCAAATGCAACTATTTTAAAGTGAAAGTTGACATTTTAACTGATTCTAATTTGATTGTGAATCATGTGATCATCACCTTCTTCTTCATGACTTCTGTTTGTAGAACAATCATCATTAAAATCATCATTTAAATCATCATTATAATCATCATCACTGCTTAAGGAAGATGTTAAATAAATATATTGAAATTTTAATAATTATTACCCAAATATATAAATATTTCATCTTGTTTATTTCACCATCATTTCTCCTATTTGGACCAGGTTTCTCCTTCATGTTCTGTCGCACGCTGCGTCTAGCTGCTCTAAGGTATAGCCACAAGTTTATTTTCTTCATCAATATTTATCCCAGAAAGTCTTGTCTACAGAAATAATTGGAGGTAAACAGAGACTCTTTCAAGAGAGAATTTGTTTTTGTTGGCAAAACTGGACATCTTTTTCAATCTTCCATATGATATTGATTACAAGTACAATATTAGGAAGCTTTATTCAAAATAAAGCTAAAACTATTCTGCACCTCTTTACCCAGATCTTCAATATTTCTTGTCATGACATGACGCTAATAAACGGTAATCCTCACCTGTCAGGTATATTTTGTTATCAAACATTGTCCATTTCAACGTGCATCCTTTGCTTTGTCATTTACCAATACAAATATGTTGATTGATTGTTGCAATAACTGACAAAACTAGTGTGTTCAACTGTGGTCAATATGTTAGAGCTTGCCCTCTTTCATGGTAAATAGCAAACTAGCTGGTATTTGTGTGAAGATTATAGTACTTGTCACAGACTAACTACTAGTCTCCAGTACTAATTGAACTGTCACTCAAACAGCATAGACTGAGAACAAGTCTGTGAAAGAATAAAGATTCTTCGAGCATGTTTAGTAAAATGTAAATTACTTGTATCTTTTTTATGAACTTCCAAAGATTTTAAATTAGAACACATTTTAATTTAAATAGGTTATAAAGATAAATGAATCTCATCAAAGTTCTGTACACCTGATATCTAAAAAGATTTTATTCGACACCACAATAAAGTAAAGATATTTCACAATTTGCAAAGGATATTGTCATTAAATAGATCAAATGTCAATTATTCTCAGAACCAACTATTTTTTATATGTAGAGGACATTTCATAAAATATCTTCAGTAAAACAAAACCAACCCACACAGCTGTGAAGGACTCCTACTATACAGAATGTAACAGAAAGCAACTTCGCATCTAATATCGACATGTGATTGTGGCTGTGTCATATCATATCACATCACTCAATGAAGCAGAGACGATTCAGAGACAGACACAGTCTAGAGATTACAGTTCTTGTGAAAGAGCTAAAAGGCCACTAGAGACTTTCGAAAAGCCTCTCAGAGTTATTGCTTTATTATGGATAACTAAAGAAGTTTGACAAGAAGAAGGAGCTGAGGTCAGCCGTATTTGTTAATTACTCTGGTTACTCCCAGGTAGCCATGGTTGTGTTAGTTGACAATAGTTTGACATCTTCACACTGGGTCTTCATGTCTTTACACACTCGTAAATAGTCTTCACATAGCAATGATTGATGGGGAAAGCAGGAGTAACATGAACATTGAAAATGAGTGGCCTTAGTAGAAGACAAGGAGCATAAGGAAAGTGGTTTTGAAAGAAACAAAGTTTTCATATGTTTAAGTATTTTTGTGTATGTAAGAATTGTAATGTAAGAATGAATTTTTAGCTCATCTGACCTGAAAGGCCCAATGGGCTTATGGCATGGCATGGTGTCCGGCGTCCGTCTTTCCGTCCGTCCATCCGTCCGTCTGTAAACTTTCCGCATTTCCATTTTCTTCTCCAGAACCACTTGGTCTAGGGAGCTGAAAATGTGTGTGCAGACTCCTTGGCTAATGGGGATTCTAAATTGTAGATTTCGTGACCCCGTGACCTCAATTGGGGTTACGGGGGTCACAACCTTAAAAATCTATTTTCATCTTCTTCTCCAATTCCAAAAGGTTTAGAGAGCTGAAAAGTTGTGTGTAGATTCCTTGGCCAATGGGGATTTAAAATTGTAGATTTTGTGACTCTGTGACCCCAATCTAGGTCACGGGTCACAACCCAAAAACCTATTTTCATCTTTATCTCAAGTATGTAAAGCTCTCGAAAGGTGAAATGTTATGTAGAGACTCTTTGGTCAAAGGTGATTCTTAATTGTCGGATTGGTGATCCTGTTACTCCAAATGTGGGTCACAGGGGTCATGATTTAAAAACCTATTTTTTGCTTGTTAACAATATATTACTTGAGGTAACTTAGATATTCAACCTTACATAATAAATCAATGAAATCCTGATGAGCTACAGAACCCATGGCTCTTTTTAAAAAAAAAAAAGAATTCAAGAACATGTTCACGTTTACCCATATATATTCTATTAAAACATGATTTAAACACTGTCAAACTGAAAGATATCAATGCAGGTAATATTTTGATGTCTTAATACTTCGAAACTTGATAAAGACAAGCACACATTTGTAGAAAAATAAAAACAATGAGAACTGAAGCCATTCATCGGCGAAGTAAGTGGATAAAACTTTGCTACGGCATAACGGCATATTGTCTATTAGTTTTATGATAGAATAATCACATAATTACATATAACTTATCAGTGTGTATCTTTTATTATTGAAAGTTTTAGAATTAAGTAAAATATAATCTGTTTTTATTTCACGTTATGCAAAAAAGCCAATTAAAGATGGCAGATATTGCTGATAGATCTTGCCCTTTAATATACATGTACACAGATTGAATCTTGATCATACATTTACAAGGATGAGTGATATAAAGAGTGGTCTCATTCAAACATCAAAACAAATCAACTTATAGAGGACTTTCTTCCAGCCTCATGAATGTAACACTAATGATTACGAGCTAGTCGTGTAGTCAGATATGAAATTAACACTATCAGAACCAGGAATTTACCATCAAACTTTGATATAAGAAATTGTGAATGTTGTACTAATAAGCTTACAACCTCAAATGTAGGTTAGGCATTATTCAAGATCATACATAATTTTCAGTGTTACGTTTTAAAGGTGGAATTAAAATGTTTAGAATTAACTTGACCTTATTCTGTCAAATAAAGGTTATATGTATCATTATAATATCATTAAGACAAATAGTTTGCAATAGAGCACCAATTTAAAAAAGGATAACCTTAATTTACACACAAATGAAAAAGGTTATTTTACATCTCCTGAATAAAGCATAAAATCTAAAAATGTCTGAACAAGCACAAGATATATTAGGAAAACCTGCGTGCCATCTTGCATTGTTAACAAATGTCCAATTAACAAAATTATCTGTTGAAGAGTCTTGAAAGTAGAGCAGAGCGATATCCCAGTCCAATACATCACTGCTGCTTCCCTAATGGGAAATTAACTAATAGTTCAGAGAGTTTTTATCTAGATGACACTGTTTTCCGCCTAAATAGACTTAAACTGTATTTTAATGTCAGAGTTTGATAAGCACACCATCTATATCGGATGCGCATGTTTGAGCCAATAGACATTCCAACTGTCTGCCTCTTACACAGAGCTCTGATAAGACAGTGAAATATAGCAGCTCTGAGGAGGGATTATTGTAATGTGGTGGAGAAGCAATCTATCCAACAAGTCTGGCAGCCCAGGTGCTTCATGCAGGGCAGTCTCCAGGTTCTTGTCAAGGATAATGGTACTTACTGCCAACTTGTGCTTGTGTTCAGTAACCAAGTCGGGTTCTGCTATCTGAGAGTCATACCTGCAGACACACAGGTGTAAACACAGGCAGACAGCCTGCAGGTGTCCACGCTGCACAGCAATATGCTTTCATTGATGCTTGCATTGATGCTTGCATTGATGCTTGCAGAATATTCTTAGCTTACAAGGATAATGTTCTGTCTATAAGATAACGATTCTTTAGATCTTGTTTGTTAAGGCAAAGATTACATGTTAACTCACACCTGTTCAACCAGTTGGTGCCAAACTATACTAGTCAAACCACTCCAGTCACCGAATTGAGGAAATCAATTCTGGATGGGATATAAAAGAAAACATTTCAGGATTGGCTAGGAGCTACAAGCTCCTCATATTCAGTGTCCAATTAGGATGTGCGATTGTGTAATATAATGATGGGACACTGTTTGTATGTTGCATTATTATTTGTCCCAATGTCTTCAATTAAGACGGAGAAAGACAAAAAAGACGAGGCCTTTTTCAATTTATGATAATGTCCTGAAAACAGTATGACTGTTATGTAGGTAATGGATTGAATTTGTTACTCTTCAAATGTTAATTGCATTTTGGAAAATGACGTCATAGTCAAATTCTTTGTACAGCTATTTTGAACTCATTGGGAATCTTAAATGTTGTGCAAGTAATCAGAAATTTTCACTAAAATAAACTTTTTGCAATTTATTTTTAACAAAGCCCAGTTTTATGAGTATCGGATGTCCCCAATCCGTTGCATTTTTGTTCCGCTCATAACTCTGAGACCAACTGTTCAAATTTATAAAACTGGACACATGTAATCATTATAGTGTTAAGATTTGCCTTTTGTATGTTTTCATTATTACTCTCATAATTTATGCAAATTTTAACTTTATTTTCATGTATTTGAAGCACTCATAAAAGTATTCCTTTAAAGGTTGACCTATCAAGAAGACTTGTGAGAAGCATATCACGCCAAATGTTAGCTGCATGCAATGTAATAGGCATGTCAGCCATGATCCCAAGTTGTGCTTTAGACAGATATCTGACTTATGTTTTTATGATTTTGATGGAGTTCTGACTTTTTGCAATATCTTTATCGGAAGTTTATTAGACCAATGTGGCAAGCACTGGTATGTTAAGTCCCTTGTTAGATCAGAAAAATTATAATTATCAATACATTAAAACATGGGGTGGGATAGCGTTAGTGCGGTAGGCTTTGGATCATGAGGTCCGGGGTTCGAATCCCGCCAGGGGCACGGCAACATTCTCTGCAGTAGAGAACTGTTCTACACGCAGTTCGGTTAGGTTTGGGTGCAATGCTACTCTGAATTTCAGTGTAGTACCACCCATGGTTGGCTAGTTCCAGCCAATGCTCGCAGGTTTCACCGCAATGCATAGCCACATTGCGTTGCGGGTTTTCTCCCTGCTATAATACTAGCAGCCGCGATATAAGTGAAATACTCTTGAAAGCGGCATTAACCCCAACTGACCTCACCTTACTTTAAAACAGTATTAGAAAGTGTAAGGATTAAACATATTACAGCTTTTTAAATAGTACATTGTACCTTAGAGGATATATCATCATTATTTTATTCATTCTTTTTAGAATTTTAAAATCTTTAGTTGACGCATTATATTTGCTCTCAATTTTTCAGTGCAGCTTGAAATATGGGAAAATATGTTGTTAGTGCAGTAAACAAAAATGTGGACTTCAGAAGTCTTGCTTTGTTTACTATTCCCTTTTGTTGTAATGGTTGACCTCGTAACGGAATATTTATGAGACTCCTGTTTACTTTAATGTCTGCCAAACATAGTATGAATGATTTATTGTGATGCCAACAACAGGAATTATATCTAGTAAAACTCGGTATTGTAATTATATGAAACTTCACAGTTCCACAATTCTGATGATTGAGGATGAATGATTGGAAGGGTTTCTCTCCTGACTCCATAACATACAACTTATCAAAACCATGTGTTTTGTCTGTTTCAACAACCACATTATCAATTGTTTATCAAGTTCCAAACATATCTTCTGCGATGATACATCCTACAGATCAAGGCAGACATGTATAGTTGTACAAGTTACATATGTACCGTACATCATCAAACCAACAGGAGATGAAAGGTTGCAATGGGGCCAACTGTGTTCTTCACCGTACCTGAAAGTAGTACTCCAGTTTGTCCTATCTCTTAATTTAACCCTTCACCTGCGTGTTCCAGAAAACTCAGGGACATCCTGATTCCAGGTTATTCCCGTTCTTAACAAGATGCCACAAACTTAACACTCAGAACACTTTGGCACTAATTAATTCAGCACAAAGAATTTGCTTCCTTCAGCAGCAAAGGATTTTCAAAAGCATTGAATTTTATCGACAGACCAGATCAGTTTTTCTGTAGGAAAACATTCAAGAACTTTGGTGTCTTCATTGGTTTAGAGGATCACGAAAGGATAATGTAAAGGTTATTTGGTATTTTTTAGAAAGAACAGTTTTTGAGCAATGTAATTTTCTTTTCAGACACACAATTATGTCAACAAATTTATTGGGCTTTTGTTTATCCCAATTTTACTTCTTAATATAAAAATATATTTTTAGCTTACATGTTTAAATACTTAAACTTGAGCTGATTCAAACTTTTAACATGATTCTTTACTTCTGTCAATGACAGAAAATAAAGCAATGTGAACACTTAAACCAAGTTTATTAAATGGTTACCATAATTTGAGATATATATTCAGTTTCTTTGAATCATTTATTGTAAACACTGCTTTATTAGTTCTTTTCTGAGCACATGATCAGATGATGATTTTCATATTCTATAACATTCCATAAAATGACTTGAATGATACTATATATATCTTTGATAGTATGGTTGCTACAGAAGTGTACATCATTAACATGTAAATTTCAAATAGATCATAGGTTGATTGTTTGATTTATGAAGATAGCTGTCGACTGCTGTGCATTACTGTTTTGTGAGAAGAACTGATAGCTGAAACGATAAAAGCACCTCATTTAGACTGTTTGTCTCTGCTCTAGATAGTTCTCCTGTAAAGCTGTGGCATGATTATGAGTTGCCACATTGGGGTGGTCTCCAATGTATTTTCACTGCTTCTTAGTTGGAGCATAAAAGTAATGCTTTGAACACCATGTATGATATTCTGATTGTTTGTGTCAGGCAGCCAGTTGTGATCAAGCCACCTTACTATAGATAGGCCTAGCTTTGCCTTTACTGTTCAGTTTCAACTGCAAACCTGTGAAGCTAAAACTGAAGCTTCCTTCATGTAGATAAATAGTAGCATAATATTTCACAGTCAAAATTTGCAAAATAAGCATATAGTTTTGGGCTTTAAAATATGAAATTTGCAGATGTTGAATAATGAATGTATATATTTATCGATTTTCTGACATGAACTTCCTTGTGTATAAATTGTCTTGGAGTAGTATACATCAGGGATGCAGATTTAAATTTTTGCCAGTCTGACATTTCATCTTTAAACCCCAAAAAATCAAACCCGGAAGTAAACTTTTTATAATGTATGAGAAAGTATTACTATTGGTTCTTCATTCATTGCATGCTATTAAACATAACACGATAGCAATTAACTATAACTATTAATTTATCAATAACATGCATGAAATGGTTCATAATTTAAAATCAATGTTTACCAACTACGATTTACCGACAGTGCTAGTTTACACAAGCGAGTTTACAAGCGAATTTGCGTCAAGATAGACGAGAAATTTCAAATAATTTAATTGCACATAGTTCATTAAAAGTTCAAATCATGGACCAAATAAGTTTTACCTTCTAAATAAGCATTTTAAATTCAAAGGAACTTGTTTTCAATAGCGATAAAATTTACGTAAACTCAACTTGGCTGAGCACGTTGTCGAACTATTTTTGATACGACTATTTCCTATTCAAGATGTAGTTACTAATTTGAACTTATTTTAATAAGATTACTTTTATATTTTATTTGGAGACCTATTTCGCAATTGTAAATGAATAATTATAAAATGAGAAGAAATAATGTAAGCGCAAGAGAAATTGGAGTTTTTAAATTAGTATACCTCTTTATACCGTGTCATCATGTAAATACGATCGGTTGTTCGTAGCATCATATAAACGGTGTTTGACTAGATAACGTCTCGTGAAATAATATTGTTGATTATTCGTTTTTGATAGGTTTATTTATTTTGAATTTGTATAAAAATTTACCATACATCGATATTGATCTATCCTATTTTGTTACAGTATGTTACCTGTTTTATTACTGAGATATTATTATATTTATCGAGATTCAACTATTCAAAGTAGCAAAATCTTAATCTGTAACACATTCATGAATCACCGGTACGATGAAGCCACACGTTCATGCAATGTTTATATTTGACAATATTTGTTTAAAATGTGATGTTAATGAAATCTTTTTCATAAATAATGTTGTGAAATGGGTCACATCTTTCAGTCACTAAATGACACTGAGAATATCAATTAAATATCAAACGGTAAGTGTTGTTTCTGCAGACATCTTTCAGTCACTAAATGACACTGAGAATATCAATTAAATATCAAACGGTAAGTGTTGTTTCTGCAGACAACTATAATTTACTGAAGATAATGATGATGATTGATGTCGTGCCTCGTACTGTGAAGAATAAATGTGACTTCTTGACTGGATCAACGTATTTCAATTTCATAAACAATTATTACCGACACAAGCAGGGCGGTTTGCTTTTATTTAATGTTTGTAAGGCGTGTCTGTTTAGTTTTCCTTTTACTGATGTCCGATAGGTAAATTTTCCATTCGGTCGAACATGATTTACAATCGGACATGTCTGGCAAATAGACCAATATCTGCATCCCTGGTATACATACATGTTGCTGGACAGTGCCATTCATTGCTGTGAAAGCTTGCAATATTAAGTTTGGCTTTTCAAGTTGCATTTTGTAAATATTATAGCTAAAGCAAAAATTTTAAACTGCCCTTGACCATTGTTAATGTGTCATCAGATGGTTGACCATTTTGATGTCATACGATGGCAATGTCATTCAAATGAAACTGTCACCTTGAAACTAAGCTGCATATTTGAAGAAAGTGTAACATTGTTATATTTGGGATCACACTATCTGCAGTAGTACAAATTCTTGCTGGTTTAAAACTAACACCCGCAGAGTCAGGCACCAAATGCCAGCACTGACTTTACAAACAACTAGACTCGCTAATGTGCTTGGACACTTGTGGAAATATGGGGGAAAAACACTTTCACAAGACTAAGTGTTGAGTGTGATTTTAGCAAAGGGACAATAGGCCAGTATCAAAAAATCATAAATAATGTAACCAATTTCCCTCCTTTTCCAACAGATTATAGCATCAGAGCCGTCAAACATCTCGATGAAGCTGCGTATGTTTACGTCTCACATCTGGAACCTGTGGGACATCCTGGCCATCTCACTGTTCACGGTGGGACTCGGTCTCCGACTGCACGAGTACACCCTCAGGGCGGGACACCTCGTCTACACCGTCGACATCGTACTCTGGTTTGTCCGCATCATCGAGAACCTCAGTGTCAACAAGTACCTCGGACCCTATGTCAAGATCATTGGTAAACTCGTAAGTAACCTGTATATCTATATATATGATTGTTGGAATTAATCTTGTTATTGCTGTGCATCTTTTCATTTGAACTAAGAGATTACCACATTCTAATAATGACAGGCTTCGAGACTGCTCCTTATCAGTAACCCATAGGAGATACTTCAGTACA
The DNA here is from genome assembly GCA_936450465.1 of Gibbula magus. NCBI lineage: Eukaryota > Metazoa > Mollusca > Gastropoda > Trochida > Trochidae > Gibbula > Gibbula magus. The sequence continues at coordinate 12,451,329 of OW388289.1, forward strand.
GTAATTGTTATATGGCAATATTAAACTAATGTAATCCTGCTGCACGTAGGCCGTCACAATAGTGTGCAATTGTCATGTCACAATGGTACATGACTACATAAAAGTTTAAGTTTCCGAGCACTGTCGGTGAAGTAGCTGTGGGTGTATTACAGTCTGTGTGTCCGTCGCACTTTTTGTTCCGCAACTCAGACACTGTATGTTCAACTCTATAATCACTATGATTTGTAGATGTACCTTTTATATATTCATACCTTCATTTGCATAATCTATGCAAATTTTCTCAGTTTTTCGACTTCATTATCTTGTGAGACTAGAGCACTCATAAAGTCATTCAATTTTATCTATAAAGACATTCTAGTTTCACTAAACTTGTCACACATGTCAACCCTGATCGCTAGATGTGCCTTTTATGGGTTACATCTATATATGAATCTAATGTTATGACGACGGTGGGGGATGCACTGACGTGAACAGTGACTCTATGAGGGAAGCATATCTCCCCAAATAGTCTCCCTTTCTGATGCGTATCTCTGAAACGTCACACTATTCTTTCATAAATTGCAGTGGTAGTTCATACAAATGAGGAGGACTATACATTGGTGCTCTTTTCTTTGATCAGCGTTTAATGCTGGGTTATGTGAGTGAGCTGTGCTCTAATTGTCATGTCTCAATTTTCAATGATTTGTCTCTTTGATTACTACAAGTATAAAACACATGTTGTCTGCAGTTGAAGGACATGGCCTACTTCATCATCATCCTGTTCATTGTGGTGACAAGTTTTGGTCTGGTGAGACAGTCGGTTCACTCACAAAGAGAGACGGACACCGACTGGAACCTGGCCCTCCGCAACGTCTGGTTCTATCCGTACTGGATGATCTATGGGGAGCTCTTTGCAGATGAGATAGATCGTGAGTATTTGCATCGTATTCTCTTTTGTTACAATACTTGTTCATTGGAATTTATTTACTGGTATTGCATGCCATGCATTTGCAAGAAAGCAGAAATTTCCATCTTGACGCTGTCTGGTATGTTTTGGATGGGATATGTGAAACCAAAGCCAATTTGTTGGCTTGTGACCTCTTTGGGCTCTATATAGTTTCTGTATTAACTTGTGTTTTTTCCCCCACAATACTTTTACATTAAGAATTTACTTATTGTTCTGTTGCCACAATATCATTATGTCTTTAAAAAGCTGCATGCCAAGCAAGAAAACATAAATTTCCATCTTGACTCTGTTTGGTATGTTTTGAATCAGATATGAAACAAAGTCAATGGGTAGTGAAATCCTCAGGCTCTATATATATTCTGTATTACCCATTTTCCCCCCAGCATGTGACAATGATAAAACCTGTGTGTACGGCTCCTGGGTTGCTCCTGCCATCATGTGTGCCTACCTCCTGGTGGCCAACGTCCTCATGGTCAACCTCCTTATAGCAAGATTCAAGTAAGTTTTTTAACTAACTCAAGAGTAATACATCATTACATCATTGTTCTGACCCAACAGTTTCAGATCTACCACAAGATACGAGGGGCGTTCGATAAGTGTTGCAAGCGGGGCATTGGTGTTTACATAAACAGTGTCAGCTTATAGCAGGTGTTACTATAGTCAAAACATAACATTGACACATGTCAAAACAATTTCTAGACGTAACAATTATTTAGATATAATAGCTGCGCTGACCTAGGGGTCTCCATAATCATGGATTCTCTCAAACATGAACAACGCGCTGTGATCAAGTTCCTTACTAAAGAGGGATGCAAAGCTACAGAAATACATAATCGTATGTGTAATGTGATGGGTAAGGATGCTCCTAACTTTTCAACAGTTTGTCGCTGGTCTCTTCAGTTCAAGCGGGGCAGGGAGTCCTTAGACGATGACCCACAGTCAGGCAGGCCATCTGAAGTCACCCGACCGGAAGTTATTGCCGCTATCGAAAGACTAATTTTAGCTGACCGCTGTGTTAAAGTTTCTGTACTGTCTTTGGAATTCCAGATATCAGTTGGAACCTCACAGCACAAGATCGCCAGAAAAGAACCGAAAGTTGCATGGAGCTCCTGGATCGGTTTAATGCGGATGAAGCCAGGTTTTTGTCTCGTCTGGTGACAGGTGACGAAACCTGGATCCACCACTGGGACCCGGAAACTAAACTGGAATCCAAGCAATGGAAGCACCCGAGTTCACCGCCTCCCCTGAAGTTTCGCACTCAACCATCAGCTGGCAAGGTTATGGCGACAATCTTTTGGGATGCAAAAGGCATATTATTAATTGATTACTTGCCAACCAAAACTACAATGAATGGTCAATATTATGCCAACCTAATGCAAGAATTGCGAAAGACAATTCGACAGAAACGCCGTGGAATGTTGACACGTGGTGTTCTGATTTTGCATGACAACGCTCCAGTCCACAAGTCAAGAGTTGCACAGGCCGCTATACGTGATTGTGGATTCGAACAGCTTAACCACCCACCCTACAGCCCAGACCTAGCCCCCAGTGACTACTTCCTGTTCAGAAACCTGAAATCCGCCCTACGTGGAAGGCACTTCCGGGATGACGAAGACGTCAAAGCTGCCACAGAGGCGTGGTTAGGGGGGCAAACGGAAGACTTCTACAAAAGCGGCGTCAAAAGTCTTAAAGAGAAATGGAATAAGTGTATTGAGGTGAAGGGTAACTATATTGAAAAATAAAAGTAAAAAATTGACTACGCGAGTTGGTTTTATATTGAAGTTGCAACACTTCTTTAAGCACTGTACAGCATCCCGCTCCATGAGTGTATATGTATCTGCAATCCTACTACAATATGATGATTCCCTGAGTCCTATAACTGTTGTATGGCTATAGATAACTAGCTAATGAAACAGGACCGGGATGAGAGGACTGATGAGCAATCATCGGCATTCAAGATCACAACATTTCATTGGCTGTGAAAATTACATGCATAGATCTGCAACAAGACGATGGTTATTTGGCTCAGGAATCAGGGTATTGTAGCCTGTTTAGCAGATACAAATACACTGGTGGACTCTTCTTGTGAAACTATATAAGAAAGCAGATAACTTAAAAAATCTTTGTGCAATCAGGCTCTTACTTGGTATATATCAACTATGCTAAAATCTGCCAAAGTCAAGGTCACAGCGAGGTCACAACTTAAGCATGCATTTGTGAATATGCCTTACATTAACTGTTAAAACTTTTAACACTGTTAAAACATTACCTGATTGATATACACAATCGAAAGTGATCGTTAATGTTGTTACTTTGAATGTTGAATGTCAAAGGTCAAGGTCATGAGATATTTGTTAAAGCCATTTTGCCCATTTTGTTGTTGCTGTGGAGTAGGCAGAACAGGGAAAGATGAGACCCTCAGGTTCGGAGCTGCTTTGCATGCTTTTGCGGTGTCCTGCAAATGCTAATCTAGTTTGCACTGTTTTGGTAAAATTTTATGATGACCAATATTTTTAATATTGGCCGCCCATCCCTGGGACTAGTTGTTATAAAAGCCAGCAGGAACACTGAATGTTTCTTATGATACTAGTTTTCTATTAAAATGTTAAAATAAAGGACTGTAACCTGACACTGAGCAGGGAATTCTATAGTAGGCTTCACATGATAGTTCTTTTCTGTTAATTTAAAGTTTTGCATAAACAATTTCGTTATTTAAACTAAATATATGCCAACAAAGTTAATTATTATTTCAAAGTTTGACATTTGATTTCACATGGCAGCTGGGCGAATGTACGTAAGGATATATGTTTGCTTACAGTCAGTTTTTAAATTGAGATAACATGGGTTTTTAAATTGAAATAACATGGGTTTTGCTAAGAATTTGAAGATTTCAAAGAAAACATTCTTTCTTACTCTTAGATGCTATGTGTGCTAAAAACATGATGCTGATTTCAGTTTTGAATGAGTCTTGTTTTTTATCAATTACATACCTAATCGGATGAGATTTCGGTTTGAAATGTAAAGTATGTTTTGGATATCCTCACCTGCTTTCGTAATTTCAACAATTACTTCATGATATTTGAGGGTTTTTCAGGGTTTCAGCCATCTTAACTGCCTTTTTTAACGAAAATATTTTAATTTTTAAAAATGATAAATTTTATCATGGCAGCTAAGCTTACACTGGTTGTTTAAAGAGAGGGTTCTATTTGGATATTTTTTGTCGAAACAAGTTCATTTCAATTAATGCAAAAAAGCAAGATGGAGGACAGTTTGCAACAGAACACTCTCTTTAAGAAGTTAAGAAGATCTGTTCGGTGTTGAATTTTCAATAGATTAGGAGTATTGATGAAAGTCAAATGCCATTATTGTTTATTCTGCAATTATTACATAAACCTTTACTTCTATAACTTGACTTGCAGTTCCACATTCATGAAGAACAATGCAATATCGCTGGAGATCTGGAAGTTCCAGAGGTACGAGTTGATCCAGGAGTTTGAGATGCGTCCCATCCTGCCACCGCCCCTCATCATCACCAACCACTTCTACCTCGCCTTCAAGTACATCAGGAAGAGGTGCAAGGGCAAGAGGGACTACTACGATAACGGACTCAGTCAGTTCAATTCATATTCTTAATCAATATTGTTGTCCTTATGCGATGTATCTTGAAAGGTAGCTGCCTGAAAGTCTATCTTTTTAATTTAAATTGTAACATAAAACACAAACTTAGGTTTCCAGTTTAGAGAAAAAGTTCCAACTTTTGAATCTGTTGAACAGATTATATTTCATACACATGCACCCATTGCATGTTACTCCTTTCAATTCAGTTCGTTTATTTCAGTAAACACATTATATACAAAAACAGACAAACATCAGAGAGAAGAATAAATAAAGTTTACATTGTGAGTTAATTTGATAATAAAACCTTAGAGCGTAGGACAAGTGCATCTCTATTTTGCAGGTAATATATATCAACATGATCAGGTAAATGTGGGATATATTTCCGTCTTAATTCTTTAAAGATCAGGCGCAATATATTATTTTCTATTTAATCTGCAATTGATTCATTAGACTATTTTGTAAAAATGAGAACCAAAACAAATGTAATATGTTGTTCCAATATAAACTAGAGTGACTCAAACATTGCATAAAAAATTATCAGCTTTTCACCTGCCAGCAACAAACGAAAAATAGGGCGTGGCTTAGAGGGGTGGAGGGTAACCGGAAGTGAAGTATGTGAAGGGACGGGATGTACATATCCGCCTACTATGTATAATGGCAAACACTGGGGAATCGGTCAGTCGATCTGTTATATCTACAATTTGAGACAATGAAACACCACTGTTCTGTTGTAAATTGTTTGAGTCATCCTGGGTATCAAGTTTGACTTTACAAGTTGCCCTCTGATGTCTCCCTCGACGGCAAATGAACCAATTTTGTTCGAGTGAAACGTTGTGTCAACCAATGTTCAGATCAGATAATGTTTTCGCTTTACATGTTATGTTTTGTTTTGATGAAAGAAGTAGATCGGCAAACCAACCAAGGACTTATGTATCGCTCTCAAAGAAAACATACACTCGATGTATATCTATATCATTTTGTAAATATCGAAAGTATATATAATCAGTTTTATACATTGTGATGACTTTTCAAGTATTTCACAAACAAATAGCAACCTGCAATGTGTCCAATGACAAACCTGTTTTCATCATGAGCTTGATAATCCATGAATATCGTTGTATATCCTCAGTTATTGCACAACGTTTTGTTTTTCTTCAAATGAGTGCATCGACATAGAAGAACCTACAAAATAACTTGGTGGAATATATGTTCCTAACTTTCATTGGCTGACAATATCTAGACTGAATGTCTCTTTAATGTGTATTTCCCAAACCCACATTTGTCAGTTTGTCTGTTATAAATAAGATTCCAAAATTACGTTTGACTCATTGGCGCACGTCAATTGTGATGCATTGTCCGGTTTTCGATCAGAAATCACTACTTTTACCTTCATATCGTCAATGTACTGAGTCATCAAAATGGTAAAAGTCGGTACTTCTCGATAGAGTAACACCATTTATGACATTTAAAATATGTGTATTGACATGTATTGTGTTTGAGCCACAATAATGTGTAAAAAAGTGTAATAGTCTTGAAAACCCCAATTCACCTCAACTCACCTCATGTCAATTGTGTTTGCGTGTAGAGTTGTTCTTGTCGAAGGAAGACACAGAGAAGCTTCACGACTTCGAGGAGGAGTGTATGGAAGACTACTTCCGGGAGAAGGAGAACAAGTTCCAGTCCTCCTCCGAGGAGCGCATTAGGCTCATCAATGAAAGGTGAACACTATTTGTAATTTATAACTGTCCTATATCTATATGCTTATCGTATGGTTTGTGTATAGATTTGCAAGGGATGTTTTGTTCATATTCAATTCATTTTGTTACGATGTTTGTTTGTCATGCTGCAAATGGGTATGGATTTGTATAGGCTCTTTGTAGGATGGAGACTAAGATTTGTTGATATCATTGTCATAATCCCAATAATATTGGTGTAACAAGTGCGACTTTAAAGTGTTTTACTCTTTTAATTAATGGCGATGATAAAATGAAGATTTTGCTCTGGTCATGAAACTCAAAATCATTGCTGTAGCAAAATTAATAAGTGAAATGTAGGCATTTTAACTGAAGTCCAGTGGCCTGTCCTCACAGTTACAGCTGTTTTTGTGTATTGGCTATTAGCTTTTTTGCGGCATTGACTCAAATTGCAAGTTTTGGAAATCGCTCCTCATAGCTGTTTTATTACTTGTTCTAATGAAGGAAAAGTAATATAATGCGGAAGCCCTTTGTAAACATACCTCAGTCATCAGATGTTAATCGCATGTTTGGTGATGTTTCATTGCTTATTTTAAATCATGCAAAGACAGATTAGTTACAGAGCTAATGGCTCCATAATGATTCCATTAAATTAAATTTCTTTAATGAAAAGTAGATACTTACTTTTCATTTTAAAACATCTTGTTCCAGACTGGAAAATTATGTGCTTGAGAAATGGTATGAATAATGGCTTTTCGAAGGACAAGTTTTTATGATTTATGTTTTATTTTATTTTCATTTTAAAGTATAATCTTCATCTACTTTGGAAATGGTTTTGTTCTGCTTTGTGGTTATTTGGCATGTCTTAGGGAGATTAGAGAACTGAAAAAGTTGTTTTCAATCTGTCTACTTCCTTCTGCACTGGGATGAAATGACATCATAGTTTTTTTAGACACTTTTGTGGGTAGATGGTTCAGATATTGCCGATACTTAGATCTGTTAGCATAAATGTGTTCGAGAGTATTCATGTTCCAGTGAATGATATGCATTCTTTTGATATGAAGAAATGTGCTAATATCCCAAAAAAATCAGAATCGCTATGTTTGGGTTCATTTTCGAAAATGTATCATTCCATTTTATATTAAATAAGATTAAAGAGGATCTGCAGGTTTCTGATACAAAGTAAATTAATATATATACACATCATAGAAACAAATGTTGCCATGTTTATGTTATTTGATATCTTGATGGCTGCCAGATGTGAGAGCTGAACCAGCCCAAGCCTACCTGTATTGACCAACTGTTCTTGTACTGCAGGGTGGAGAACATGTCCATGCGGGTAGACGACATGAACCAGAAAGAGAACACCATCAAGCTGTCCCTCCAGACAGTTGACTACCGCCTCGGCAGGCTGGAGGAAATCGCCCACCAGACCGCTGATGCTCTCAACTACATCCAGACCTACATGGCTCGCACCGAGTCTCGTAGCAATATCCCCACTCCGCGCTTCCTCCATCCTTCCATGTCCAGCCACGACTCCATCATAGAACAGGACCTGCCGGCTGTTATCTCGGAGCCTCTCATGAGTCATGATAGAGGGAGGAGTCCTGACACATCTCGCGGCAGAATCACTCCAGAATCTATCATGCACAGTCAGCCCTCTCCTGTGTTTATTCACTCCAAGAGGCCCGTGAATTCGGAACAGCTGGAAAAATTTACTAATTATAGTAGAGGCCGGCAGTTAAGTGGTGGAACTTACTCGAACCTTCCTTCATCTGACACAGAGCAGAGTGTCGATAGGCAGGACTCTCAGAAATCTTCAGAGCAAAAAGACTCCCCTGCTCCAGATACCCCACTTGATAGTCCAAAAGATCCAGGGAATAAATCCAATTCTGCATTGCAAAAAGAATCACAGTCTCCAGCAACCATCAAATGTTCAGAGGCTTCAAACCCTGGAACTCCTGTTACCCCATCTGGAGCAGCCACTACAATTATATGTAGCCCTCCCTCACCATCACACAGCACCAGCACTCCTATCACAGACAGCTCACTGCTACAGAGAAGACATGGGCCCAAACTGTCAACTATCAATATTGCCAGATCAAGAATGTCTCCTGAGTGTAAGCTCAGGATAATAGGAGGACAAAATCTACAAGAACAAGAAGCACAGAATCCTACCACAGAAGCATCATCTAGTGATAGTAACGGTGAGATCATGTTAAGTCCTGGGTCCAGTGCAGTATTCACAACAGCCAAGATACCGACTGGAACCAAAACAACCACTGGTCAGGCACCAGAGAAACCAGCAGCACTGGAACTGAACACCACAGCTCCTACAGACTGGAGACTGGTGTTGACAGGGAAGCCTCTGCCAGCCCACACTCCAGTCTCCCCTGAAGTGACACCCCTCACACCTTCCCGGTCCATAACTCAAGCTACAGGTTCTTTCACAACCCCTGATCCAGATGTGATCCCGCAGTCAGCAGTTCGGGACCTTTCCTCCATCCTCACTCCTCTACATGCAGAGTATACCTCAATCACTGACGACATCGACACATCCTGCATCAAAGATAGGAGCCCACAACGAAGTCCAACATCATCTAACGTTTTCTTCTCCGAGAGTTTCTCCGGGGGTCCTCTTGAAACCCCGGCTAGTAGAAGTGAGAAGGAACGTCTTCGTCAGGCTGAGGAGATCGAGCACCAGAAGATGGAGCAGGTTATCCGACACCGACTCCGACAGATCTCCATGGATGAAAGCGACAGCATCAGCGACATTGCCAAGTTGGTGGTCAGTGATATGGCAATCGACGGCACCAACACGCCTCAAGAAGAGGATGATGAGCCAGTGGAGGATAGCAAGGTCATCTTCAGTAATGTCGAAATCAAGATCTCGGCTGCCAGCAGTCAAGAAAGTGACAATACTCCCCCTCAGTGTTGACATTCCTTAATCTTAGGAAATATTCATTGTATTACCCAAATCTTTATTTTGGCATAATGATCAAGTTGACATTTATAAGGTTACAGTCAAGGGTAAGTAAGTCAGTTTAATCTTGTTAATTGAATTGGTCTTTGAACTGTGATCAAATATTTGTTGGTAGTTATCCTATAGGAATGTTATGCCGAAAGTACCTGAAATCTGAAATTGTATTAAAAACTGCATTCTCTGAATGTTGATAACTTAACTTTTTAAGGCATGAGTTAATGATAATGATAAACAAGTAAATCATAAAGAATTCTGGTTATTCCTACCACAAGTGCAAAAGTCAAATGAATGCAAACATGATTTTTATAAGGTTTTGATTTCATTGTCAACTTAAAGAAAGACTGCCTTGTTCTGTAAGTATTTTAGTAAGTGATTACTAATGACCCACTAAGTTGCACTAGCAGCCCCTGATGAATCACTAAGTACTGGTGAGGCTCTGTCTCATGAATACTCAGGTATGTGTGAGAGACCCTGGTGTGAACTAGCTGAGAGGAATCTGAGAGCAGCTAATGTCTGTGATTAAACACCTTTAGTGGGTTGTGATGCTATTACTCTTGTCATATCCAGCCGGACATACCATTCTTCTTATTTCATTTTAGACATACACAATTTGAGCTAAATGTCTTGCTTCGACTTGCATGAACATCATATTGTGCTTTACTTGAATGAGAATAAGCCTGCTCAATGTAACAACTGTTTAACTTGACATGTTTTACTTTAGTGAGATCCAGCCTGCTCACTGTAACATTTACTTGACAATGGAGGTAGGAGCTTATCAATCTTGTTTCATCTTTTCACTTACAATCAGAAAAATATTATTTGAATGTGAAGATGAATATCATGAACGGATGAATGGGTAAGTACCTCAAATGTGTCACTTCATGTTTAAAAGCTGCTTTCTGGAGGAGGATTTGTTACATGATATATTTCAAAGTATGTTATTTTTGGGATTGGTTTTCAAATCCATAAAAATAGTTTTGAATCATGTCCATGGCTTGATAGTTGAATCTGTTATTATTTTATCTTTTTACATCAGAATTGGGTTGTTTGTAATAGATTGCACTTTGTTAAAAGCTCGCTTTATTGTACATTATTAGTGCTAACATTTTTACCTTGATGAATTTATTTTGAGTGTGTATTTATTGGATCATCTGACCTGCCTTAGATATTGTACAACTAATGGCAGCCCGGTGAGCGAGTTCAGCATGTAATCCTTGGTGTTGTGTGGTTTTCTTGTGGTAGGTCAGCGTCAACGTGACGTCGCCACAATGATTTACTGTATTGTAGACCATTCCTGTCACACTGGTAAAAAGGTTTGTACATTCACCCACGGACGGGACATTGTAAGGGTATACATACATTTTGTTAATATTGACAATCACCTTTGTTGTTACACCCCATAGCACCTTCTATGATGTACCATATGCTTTACTAGCAGATGTAATCTAAAGATGTGTAAGTCCAATCAGGAATTAAAAAATAATAGGCATATCTCATATATTGAGCTGCATGGATTATTTTGTTTACTTAGCAGCAAGAGAATAAATGCAAAAGCAACCATCCAGAAATCCAATCAGGACCGTACATTAGAATATGTCTGACATGACTCTTTTCCATTGTCCTTCTGTTGTCTCAAGCATGAAAACCAACCCACAGACATGTTTTTCTTTATGATTTCCCATGGGAACAACATGTTTGCATTGTTCTGTCACTGAACAGTAAGATGATTGTGTCACTGCAGTAAATGGTATGTCTGTACTTGGCTGCATGAGCTGAACTAATACCCTTCCAACAGTTCTGAAAAACTTCTCCAGATTCTAATGTCATCTCAGTATTGAGGCCATATACAACGACACCCTGTCTTCTATTGTCCTGTGATCCTGTATAGGACTTCTGATTGTCACTAGTAGGACGGCAGCAGCAGCACTAGTAGCAGCAAGCTCTCAAGCAATACCTTGTGGTCCTTCAACTGGACACAAGCTTCAATCTCCTAGTCTACCATATGTACATGTTGATGTTGACACTGTTGCTGCCCTTTACCACACATCTGCATCTGTTAATTCTCTGTTGACATGGAGCTCATTGCTCTTCTATAGGAACATCTTCAGTTCCTGAGTCCCTCAACTACAGTTGCTTCTTGAAGATGTGTTGCTACAGTTCCCTCTCATCTTAACTTTATTCTCCAATTAGTCCACAACTTGTTCAATGTAAGCTATTATCAAAGTCCCGCCACACTCAAATATAGACAATGTTTCAAAATTCTAAAACTCATATTTTGTACCAAAAATAGTTTTTGCCGGAATGTTTCTTTCATCCTTTACAGCCTATTTTGTTGCCTTCTACATTTCTATCAGTTTTATATTTTTACTGCTTGAGTATGCACAGGTTCTACAATCGATGACCAGCATCTTGAACATCTAGTCTGTATAAATGTTTTTTTATCTGCAATGACCAATGTCTGAACCTTGAAATGCATCTTCTAATGTCAAAGCAAAGATTTTAGCAGAATTTCTTAGAAATAAGATTTTGTGTGACTGTGACCCCTTCAATACATACTATTTTTAAGGCTGAAAAATGACATTTATCAGTTAAATAACATCTAAATCTTTCAATGAGTGAATTAACATGCTATTCTACTACGTAAAATAAGCTACACTGTCAATCATATGACATCATCTTTGATATCAATTAACAGTAGGATAATCATGTGAGGAGATCTCACTATTACTTTCATAAAATGAACAATCATGTTATCAGAACAGTCACCTCCATACCAGCACCCTATCTCGACCCACCACACCCCTCATCGAGGTGGAATGGAGGTACCCAGCATATGCTTTCAAATCAATTAATGTGAAGGTGGTCCAACTACAGATGGGTATGCAAGCTGTGCTCATTAGCTTATCAAGACTGAAAGTCCAGATGGGCTGAAGGCATGGGGTGGTGATCGGCATCCATTGTCATAGATCGTAAACTTTCCCTTTTTCGCTTTGTTTTGGAAATAATTGGGTATTACACTTATCTGCACTATTCAATAAAATATATATTTCCATGGCAATTGACAAGACAAGTTTATTCAGTGTTCAGTATGATACATGATAAAATCAAATAATTCATGGTTTCATCAGGACATCATGATGCCATTGTTTATGTTCTCTCTGGTTGTTTAGGACATCATTGTTGGAATCATTTCTTTAAAACAAAATGTTGTTAGAATCTGTAATTCAGAAGGCAAGTGTTTGGTATTAGTATTTCAGAACAAATTATGTGTGGTATCAATTGTTTGTATAACAAAATGTGCTTGATATAATTGTTTTAATAGCAAAATGTGTTGGTAGAAACTATTTAGGATAAATTGTGTTCAGTATCAGTTATTTATTCAACAATTATTTCAGACATGTGTTCATATGATTTAGAGATATTTTGTTAAAACTTATTTTTGTGCCAGAATGTCTTCTTTTAATCCATAAACTTACTTAGTTTTAAACTATTCACAAATGTTTTATTCTTTTTTTGTGAAATCCTAAATATGTAAATCCTTAATTTGATAACCTTGTGCAATGTTGACAAACAGAAGTTTTGTTTGGCAAAAATATTTTTAAATAGATTTAGGTTTTACCTAAGGGTGATTAAACAGAAGTTTTTCATTCAAAACTTGTACGTAAATTATCACTTTTAAATGAATGTATGTTAATCCTCATATGGTTAATTGTGATTAAACATTGCCATTGATCAATCAATCAAACTTAGACAATGTGCGAATCTTTTGACTTCTTGTGACATGATAGGAGATGTTTTGGTTTAGTTTCATTTAGCCTTGTTAAGCACTACAACTTCTAAGATATCCATCAGAAAACTATAAATGCCATAGATAATTATCATATTTACAATAAAAAAAATCAATTGTTTATAACAGTCATATGGGCCATAAAACCTATTATACAGTTGAAATATCGATAACTGAAACGGTTTAAAGTAAGATAAAAGGACCTGACTGTTGTGCTCTATATTTTGTGTTTTACTAAGTGTCTCTGGTATATCCACTCTCAAGAGGGATCTATTCAACTGCAATAATATAATTCTTGTCATGCAAAGTGCACCACTCGATCTTGTACATACAGTGTTATGGTTAGATTCAATAGACCAGATGCAACGTCTACTTGCATTTATTTACATATTTTGTTATTGTAAGTTGGTCCTGGTTTGCATTAGTTCTCCAAACTTTTTCTCAATTTCCAGTTTACAGTGTATTTCTTAAATCATTGACATATTTCTAAACCATATCATCAGTTCGAAATTTTAATTCTTGAATTTATTGAAATTTTTATTTTACAATTACTTTTTGTAGCATATATGATAGATATTTCATTCTCACTTATCTAGTTTGCACAATAGTTATCAATAAATAAACTGAATTTCATATGGTGGTAAAGTTTGTATAAATTGAAAGTGCAATATTATGATATAAACTATATTACAATCATATTCATAATGAAATATTATCTTGCATAAAGCTTATGTAACTTGATTTAAAAAAGAATAATTACTACTGTTACATGTTGAAAGAATAACTATACATTGCCATGGGGGAAAAATTCATTATTCTGTTACCAATATTTAACATGTTTTTGAATGTAATCAAATTGTGCTTCAATATTTATTTATGGAAAAGCTAGGTTTATGTTGGAGATTTTTAATTTTCAAATGAGATAGACTAATTATGAAGTGAAATATTTTATTGCTAATGTAGATTAACTGTAAATAAACGTTTATACACATCCACAAGCGTGTTCCCTGCTTTGTTTATAGAAGTGTTGTCAGAGAAACACTCGCTCTTTCTGGAACAAGCCCTTGAGTGAGATTCCACCTCACCAATATAATGAATGTAATATGTTGACAATGACTAGCAGTTTCTCAATAATTCAAGGTTTATTGAGGAATTTTATATCAACATTGATTTTCATTTCATCTTCAGACATTCATTTTACAGGTGTATGTTGGCCATCGACCTATTATGCAATTGACACCAAAGTCCTATCAAGCGCTCGAGCTCTGCTTGTTTAGCCTATATATTTCCAGGTTCAATAGTCGCCTTGTAAAAAGCTGTTACGCTCTTGTTACGAAAACGCTGTAAAATGTAATATTGTGGTAAAATGTAACAAAAAAAACATCTGGTAAAATTAATAATATATTGTTAAATAATATTGAATTCTGATATTTAGCAAAATACGCCAAAATAAATATTCAAACGGAATGCCCAGAATACATAAGGACTTTAGTATGGAAGAAACATGTTGACGTAGAGTTGTTTTGAACTGAAATAGGAAAGTGCACGTGTAGCTTTGCGCGAGGATTCTGTCTTCAAACTCTTCCAGTTAAAAAAAACTAGTTTCACGAATATATTATATTCCAGTTTATGGTCATACTCATTCTCGATAATCCAGAGTATACGCTCGTAAATCGATTTATCGGAGCGTATACTCTGGATTATCGAGAATGGATCATACTATGAGGGAGATTAAATTGTCACACCACATCAATTTATTTTGTTTTATGTCTAATGTCATTTTAAACCAGATGACACATTTTAACATGGCAATGCTGTTCTTGGCGTTATAAAACGGTTTTTAGACGAGATTCAAGACAATGTGAAACAATAACACCAACAATTGATTTTTTCAAGTACATATAGTTAACGTGTTAAATACAGACGTAAACGAATTTTGTATTTTAATGAACCCCTCTCAAGGGAATTGTATTGCTGCAATACCCAAAAACATTGTGAGTTAATTAATATCACTTAATTTTAAACGTGACAGGTGTCTGTTTCCTTGGACATGTTTTGTGGATGTTTGTGTCAATTCATGTTTCATGGCGTCAGTTGAGCTGAAGATTTCTGTAATTAGATGCACTTGGTGAAAACTATCATACACGATCGTGAAAAAGCAACGGTTATTCGACTTACATGATGAAGTTAAAAACTTTCCATCAGATTTTAAAAACTATGAATACATTAATTCAATTAACACAAAGTCTCTGGCATGAATTCAACACATTTTCTAAGCAAAGACAGCACTTCACACAACACACACGTCGGAAGACACATCGGATGATGGTGCATGTAATGGAGGCGAGGCATCCTCAACACGCAATGGTAGTCAATAAATAAACTTATTATATATTAATTTATAGTAATCCAAACGATTCCGTCCGAAGACAATTTTTGCCCGATCGATTACAGAAAAAACACCTCATCCTTTTCAAATTTGGTAATTTCTTCACCATTCAGAGAGGTGCAGTGCGAAATTTAAACCGAATTGTTGATTTTTTAAATGTTTGGCTAATTTCTGTATTTTTTTAACTTAGTCATATTCTGAGCATTTTTTGTCCGATGGATTACAGGAAAACTATTCATCACATCCTTTTCAAATTTGGCACATGTTTTCTTCACCACTAGGAGAAGTTTTTATTGGCGATTTTTTACCTCGTCATAATCGGAGCTAGAATGAATGAAGCTACTGTGTTGTGATTTGATGACTTTGTCATTTTCTTTTTCATGTAACTTTCATAAAAAGCTACTTCTGTTTTCTTGTTGATTTTACTATTTTATATTTCCACTGGTGATATTTTGGAAAAGGTTAAATTTTCTTTCCTTTCAGCCATAAACTGCTGTATATCCCTCACTGTGCTTACAGGGGTGTGCTTCCCTGTATCTGTTGTTTCAAGTCACTCGAATGAATCATTATGATGGATTAATTGCCAAAATAAAGTTGAAATCAGTGGTAATGGCAGTAGTGTATTATGTTACCCCTAACTTTTCAAGTTACTATTATTCCTACTTTTACTTTAACCACCTTTTTTACATGAAGAGACTTGTCCTACCCTTTTCACAAACACTTTAATCTTAGCAATTACATTTCATAGCTTTTCAATCCTTAGGTGTGCAAACACCTCTCTCTGTAAGTAAAATAAAAATGTCATAAAAATCTTAACAGTCGGGGGTATTAGTGAGCCACGCTCACTTTTTTGCTTGTTGTTCTCTGCTTTAAGCTTTACTGAATTTCGCCACCTTTGCTGTGCCAGAGACTTCTGTTTGCACTGCCCGATGCGGCACACTGCCACGCGGGCACAGAAGAGCAGCAATGACGCGGGGAAGCAGGTCGAACTAACGACCGAACGAGCGGATAGGGGTACTGTTGTTTGAAAAGCAGGTTATGCAACGTAAAAACCTATGAAAAATATTGCAAACATTAGAGGAAAAATTATTGTATTTGGTGAAATATTTGCCAGGCTTATAACATATTCGCAATGCCAACGCGAGACAATCACTTTAATGCATAATTCATACTGTCATCACGTCTCTGATCCAATATCATCACATCTATCAAACTTTTTATCGCGTCACACTTTAACAGCACATCAATCAATTACATGATTACAAGGCTAAAGAAAAGATACCATATTTCAAAGAAGTAAAACACCAAACACTACTACCAGTCCGATTTTGAATGTATTTCTTATACACAATTTTATTCATCAGTGTATCAAATCTTTGATCAAACACAATTCGGTGCCGGGACCAGAGTCTGAAAAAAAAGTTTTGGACAGAATGTTTGACATTTAAAAGAAAAGTTATGAAAATTAGTAATTAAGTTAATAAAAAATGTTGTCGACATAACGTATCAGCTTCTTGGACTTGTATTCCTTGACGCATCATTACTGTCGGACGTCATACAACATTCCAACAAGGCGATCGTTCTGTTTCACTCTGCAAAATTCCCAAAACGAATAATGTTTTAAAATCGTATTTTCAGAAACATGAACAGATAATGACAGTGGTAAATGTTCCAAATTAGGTTTACTTCAGGCGACATGGTACAACTCTCAGTCGTGGTTATCAATCGTGGATTAAAACACCCTACATGTGTGTTGTTGTTTTTTTTTCTTTCTTTTAACTGGTTTATTTTCTTTATTTAAAGAACGGAACACGACGACAAAAAAAACCAAGTAAAGCGTGAAGTAGTCACCCAGTTGGTGAAATGGTCTCTTGTTCAAGAACATCTGCCAATCTCTTCCCACAGTGGTTACTCCACTCAGCTCTTTGATGTTAGGATGGAAGAACTGAGTGCAGTAACGGAATAACCTTGATTTATTGAAATAGTTAAATAATGCCATTTCCTAAACAAAAACGAATCATAAACACGGGGTAGAATGTGCACAGCGTCATTCTGGTGGACTGTTGCCATTTACACATCTCTTCAGACTACTAAACGTTGTCAGAATAGCTCTGCTACATGTACTTAGCGCAAAGTTCTGAGGTTGATTATACTGTCTGGCCGTCAAACTACTTTACACAACAGAGCAAAATTAAACCATCTGACGGACAATGGTTCTGGAAGAAAATATAAAAAGTGTCCACCAGGAAATTATCTTCCCTTGTCATGGTGAAATCTCCGAACTGCATCTCTGCAATTTACTGCACACCGAGAAACAATAATAAATGTTTTCGTTCAAGGGAGTTTTGAAAGAATGAAATGAATATGGATTAGGCTTCCGTTGGAATGAAAGTCCAGGGTGTGGGAGTAACACAGAGAAAGAGTTTTCAGCAAGCTTGGTTGGTGTCAACTTCCAAACGCAAGGCATAACTCTTGCCAGCTTGCATTACTGACTGATTTAACCCTTGCGGTATTTCCCTCGCTTTGTTGTGTCAAGATAGTGAATCGCTGCACCAGAAATGCATAGCGGGCCTGGATTTATTAAGGAAATACTGCAAGGCCTAAATCAGTCAGTAATGGAGACTGGCAAGAGTTATGCCTTGCATTGGGAAGTTTGGTTGGTGTGGAGGGATGAAAGGTTGACAGGTCATAGATGATCTTAGAGTTCTTAAAGGTTGGTATAGGATGAGTAAATCTTAAAGTGTGAGTTCTATTTGAAGTATCCGTCATATTGTTTTTAGCTAACGTGAAATGTGAAAAACGCTTTACATTAATTCATCTTTTTAATTGTTAATTGAGAGAGAGAGAGTTTATTAAAGTGTCACGCATTAAACTCATCAATTTTGTACAATGTAAGAAGCCAAATTGGCTTAGACACATAAAACAGCTTTAAAACAAATTATCAACAAAAAAGGAATATAAGTTTTAAGTATATTATAATGATAAGATAGTTCTAAGAAATAAAACGTCATATAAAACACGATCTTCATTTGTAGGAGAGTAAAAGCTAAAAGTTGTTGTAAATGGCCATGTTTAAGAATATACGAACGTTTAGAAACACTGTCCATATATATAAAATATGGAAAGTCACTTTCAGCTGCTAAAAATAACTTGAATCTCAGGCCCGAATAAAAATGGCAGTCGATAAGTAAATGAGTCTCATCTATATAGCTGTCTGTCTTCTATCTGTACAAAACTTACAAATTCTCTCATCCAGTGGGGTAGGAGGCTTGAAGTATCTTCCTGTCTCGATTGCTAGGGGGAGGTTACCACATCTAAACTTTGATAAAACACGCCTGTGATCACGATACCTCACTGTTTGAACGTAAGAACTTCTTGTTGGCTCATCCTTGTATAATCTGTATGTTCGGAGTTTGTTCCCATTTGGTTTGTTATGATCGTTCCATAGTTCACGTGTCCATTCATTAACATCGCATTGAGTGAAGATATTTTTTAGAGCATTTATTTTCCTCTTATTTGCAATATCTGACCCAAGTATAGCGATGGCACCATGGTTTTTCAACATCTTATTAACTCTCTTCTCTCAAGATTTTGGCTGAGTTTTTCCCCACTCGTGGATTATACGGACGATTCTGTCACTATTCATCTTGTCAAGTCTTGTTAGGAGTCTCCAAACGTCTGTGCGCTGGTTTACAGCCCATGTCTCCTCGCGCTGCTATATTGGAGGCGTTTTCTCCGGTACCGGAAGTACTTGCAGGCTCTGTTCTGTACTCTCTGCACCTCTTTGTACGTGTTGATTCCCCAGATCCCGGCTCCATAGAATAGCACTGGGTCAACAAGACATGTATACAGCTTGGTGTATACATACTTCATGAGACATCCCTTCGGCTCTGTTAAATTTGGTATATAGGGAGGATAACGCTCTATTAGCTGACTTGCACAACTCTCTCACTGTTTCCCTCATGTCAAAATGTTCATTTAACCATATGCCAAGACACTGTAGCATTCACTGTACTCAAATGTATCGTCTCCAACTTGAAATTGCTTCTTTCCCTTGATGGCACACGAAAGTGGATCACTTTGGTCTTCCCCAGATTCACCAGTAATTTCCATCTCAAACACCATTCCTGTAGAACATCTAGCATTTTCTTGACGGATTCTTCGTCCGGGGCTATTATGGCGATGTCGTCCGCATACAGGAGTAGAGATAATGTCACATTACCAATGTCGACACCACAGTTGAGTCTCTTTATTTCCTCAACAAGGTCGTTTACGTAGATAGAAAACAGAGACGAGGAGACGTAATCGTTGACACGTAGTAGACAGCTGACGTCATCATATAGGGATTGCACGGCACTGATAATTCTTCCGGACATACCCATCCGCGTCAGTTTATACCAGAGACCCCTGGTCAACGAGTACAGAACACTCCCTGGGAAGAATACAACCGGACGCCTGTCAGGCGTTCAAGGTTCAAATTCAGACTACCATCGTATCATACCAGGTACCCATTTACTGCTGGGTGGACAGAGGCAAACTTCGAACTAAGTCACTTACACAGCGTGACACCACAAGTCTCTCATCTTAATATGTCTCAGTGTTGGGCAGGTAATAATCCTTCAACTCTTAGTTTATCAAGCAATGTAGCGGATAACCCACCCATGCGGCGAGCCGCGCCCATTATTGCTGATAGCGGTCGACTGAGCTATGCACAGGACCACGTGACACCACAAAAATCAAATTAACAAATAGACTGATCACCAATGTCATGTTTGACAAACTTTCCACAGTCCAGCTTTCACTCCTCATTGTTTTTCAATGAATGTGCGCTCGTCTTTATCAAGTTGTAAACCATAAAGCCAATAAAGTATTACAATTGGTTACATGTTTCAACTGGATTGAGTTAGATCCATGAATTAAAAAAATTTATATCTGTAAACAGGAATGTTTCCTCCAATTTTGTTTCACAAAAACTATCCTGATAGAACCCTCTCTTTACTATACTGAGATTGGTTTGTCTTGAGGATCGAGAAATGCATCCAGTTGGACGAGTGCGGGTGATGAATCGGGCTGTTTTGTTCTGGATTCGTTGAAGTTAAGTTGTGATAGTAGAAAAATCAAAACTTGTAACGCTGTACATTACGCCACAATTAAATGTATAAAAAGAAAGAAGAAGAAGCTGGTGTAGCTTATCAAACTTTAGACACAGTAAATTTATTGATTCAAGAGTAAAGCCTTGTCTGACATACCGAAGTAAGGGCTCTTATGTCTTGAAGGTGACTGCTTGCTTTCAAGGAAAGGATTTTTTTACCTTCTCTCACTTTGCCAGAAATCTTATGGTAAAGACCTTTCCAAAGAACTCAAGGTACACTGTAGTACTGTCTACACTGGTGTGTATGCACTTTAAACTTGCCAGACTGCTTTTTAACACAAGTACCTCTGCCTTTGATATCATTGTCATCCGTTCATGGTCAGGTTCAAGTTGATGATGAGACTAAAGGTGACCAAACTAAAATTGATGATTAGACTAAAATTCATAACCTGAAACAGGCTCATACGGAAGGGATTCGGATTCAGTAAGTTGTGCTTCTTCCAGGTTGTAGTTTTCAGTGGACGTCTAAGCTGATATCCAGTCACCCATTAATTCAAATGGTCGATAAAGATGAAACGTGGAAGATACTGGATAAGGTTTGGTTAAGACGGATCATGATTTGGAGTAGTTATTTTATCTGTTATTGGTTCCAAGGATTACATACAGAAATTCTGTTAAGATGTCAAGATGTGAGATGAATTAACACACGACGGACATGTCAATAAGTTCATGTCATATAAACAAATAACAAGCTATAATAGATGATGTGCCAAGGGTATCATGTAGAACCTGAATATATATGACGCCTGTAAGATAGTGGGGTGAAATACAATTTTAACATGGGAAGTTATGGGAAAATGAGAAAAAAACTGCTAAAAACTGTAAAATACTACATTTCTAGTATTTAACCTTTTTTTCCTTTTTTGATGTGTTACAAAGTTCATGTTCCCCTACCGAATCGATTAAAAAAATATGGTAGTGTTGGTCTTTTTAAGCTTTGACACAAAATGTACCTGACACCCCCCCCCCCCCCCCCCCTTTTTAGTCCAATTTAGGCCATTTATGCTGTTTAAGCAATTTTTTAGAGGTTCTAAAGTCATATTTTCTTTATTTCATTTGTTTTTTAAAAGTATGTAGATGATGTAGAATATCATGAAGTAAATAAAAATGACCAAAAAATCTTTACTTAATCATATTTCATTTTTGAAGTTCAACAGGAAGGAGCGAACACAAACTTGTCGATAAATGGGAGACACTCTATTGTGACGTCATATTTATGCCATTATGACGTCACGTCAATCCGCAGCACGCGATGTTATTACAGAATGTAAATAACATTGCAGATTTATTAAACTGTGATATCTTCAACGGGTGAGTAATAAACTATATTTATCACCATTTAGGTCTGTTAAATTACGTGTTATGTGTTAAAATAAGGGAATCCATACTTCAAGAGAGAAATGAATTTTCAATTTAAAGAAAAGAAAAAAGAAAAAAGATAAGGACATGTGCAAAATGTCATTATAAGGATTATGAGCTGATTACGCTATTTGCAGAGAAAAGATTTTATGACTTAAAAAACAAATTGGTTTTTTTGGCGTTAAAATCCATTAATTTATGAATGAGTAGAAATGATATATCATGTAATCAGATAAAGCCATATGAAATCTTCCCTCACCCCTGCACTTCAATCAACTTAAAAAGAATTATATTGTTATTCAATTATATTTAATGCATGTGTTATATTTCAACATTTTGGAAATTTGATGAAAGTGTTTTGTTGTTAATGATGAAAAGTTGAAAATTAAAAGAGAAACGACGCTTGTGAACCGGTCACGTACTAGCACATTTATTATTAGAGTATTCAACTTGCAAAAACGTTTTAATTTACATATAAAACAATTCAATTATCAAAACAGTTCAGCTGCAGGTGCGAAACATCAATATTTGTTTCAAAATTATCAAAACATAACACGTTACTTACTTAACCCTCTTGGTTCCCTATGGAACATAAGGCTGCAGCAAATTTCCTCCATCTGCCCCAGTCTGTTGCAGTTCCGTAACACATTATAGTTATTCTGAAATAGTTTTGCTCTAAATGACATTCCTTCGCTTCCTTGCTTATTCTCAGTGATTCATTTACGATTCTCAATTCATTTTGTCACCTCTCCGTCACTTGGAATTTTGTTTTACATATATATAAAACTTATGATACAAGACTATTTTATTGTGCTATTTGTTTTATCATGGTTTGAAATAGTAATATTTGTAAATCTATGAATGACATTTAGAAGTAAAATACAAGCGAAATATATGGATAAAAGGTTGCCTCTGTTATGAATAATATAGATGAAGGAGTAACCATCTACTCGTGTTTTAAAAATATAATTATCCAGAATTCATTAATCAAGTTTAATATTCATGTTCATGATTCAATTTATACCCCCTGAAATATTAAAAAGGATCTTCAGCATTTCTTAAAAAGTGTTGCACTAAAACATCCTAATGTGTAAGAAAACCGTCAGCTATTTACAACTAAAGTTACATTAATTGAGGTTTTCCGTTCTCGCATTAAGTGAATTACCCATATGTTCTAGGAACCAACAGCATCATTCACTACCACAGTGCAAGACGAAAGTGACAAGTGCGAACACATTATCGTGAATCACTCTCTGCACGCAATGGTCGTTAAACCGTTACATCATGTTTAGTAATAGTTAATGGTCAGTGTCGTGTTCAAGAGTGGCAGCTCTCACGGGTTACCACTCAACTTTATCATTTCTTAAGGTTCATAAGCAATAAAAACTCAAACAGAAAGCAAATTTTATAATTATTTTAAGTTTGACTGACAAGGGTTCCATTAATGAACATTAAGTTCATTGATATGCTGGATTCGGGTGTACGAATTCTTATAGCCTATAGGCCTACTGTAAGAATCTGGCGTCATCTGCATATGTGCCAATCTTTAAATTGGCTCTGGTTAAGTCCACAGGGGCTTATATTGTCAAAAGACTAGCTGTAAGAAAGCATTTGAAGTCGCGATCGTAGCCCATAGTATATGGGGCTCGATCGTCGACTTCATATTGTTTCTATTCGCTGGTTTTTCGACAATACAAGCCCCTGTAGTTAATTCCCTATGCTTGCCACACCCACGCAATCCAAAATGTATTCCAACAACCAAGCAAACTATTTTTTATCTAACATCTGGCGATTTATCCTCCCAAAGTTCTTCTTACCACGCTTTCTCTTCTTGTTCCAGGGATATGATGTAAGGTTAACGCCGTTGTAAACCAATGTCTTGTTTTAAACAGTCTAGCATATATTTCTCAAATGCATATTTGGTCCTGCTAGAATCTTCATCATTAAAGAATAAAACACGCCTCCCATTGTAATCAGGACGCTTCTGTAATGAGGTGTTTAACCTCACAGGGCATGTGCGGTGTTATCTCTCGATCTTGAACATGGGGAATGTTTTCCAGAATAGCTTAAACTTATTTTGGTAGTATAAAAATCATACATACTGGTGAAAGAAACTGGGTATATGATAATTCATCATAAGATGCTCTAATGACTCGCTGTGAATTACACTGACATGAAGAATGTTGCTGGAGTGAATACATAATAATCAACAGGCGATGGTAGTTAAACGAAAACCTTATATAAATGACCAAAAAACAGGAAATGAGATCACAAGATCAAAATTTGAAATTGCAATTGCGGATTGCAATAGACAATCGCACGAAGGATTACGGCAGTTATTCCTGATATTCATACTTAGCCATATCATTCATTCCATTATGACTTTTTATTACCCGCGACCGACTCTTATTGTATAAAAAGATAAAAGTTCCCTGCCCTGTCAGAATACATGTATAGTGTATTTAAGACTGTGTGATACAGAGGAGTGTATAAAGCACTGGGCTTAATTAAATTACTGTTATCTGTATTATAAGCACTAGACGACATCGTGGCAAAAGGTGAAACGAGTATATGTGACAGTAAATTTATGTAATCAGTAAATACGTGTATTTACTTAAACTTTTAGTAAATACACGGAGCATACATCCTCTCGAATTTCGTTTCCACAAAAACCTCAGATAGAACACTCCTTTAATATAAGTTCTCATTTCGGAATAAAGCTCTCGTTCCAAAAGACTCCTGTAGTCACAACAAGTATGAAGCCGGGATGGTGAACCTAAATTCACTTTGCCATATTTGATACTGAAAAACGTTGTTTGAAACAATGCATAAAGCATCATATGTCACCACAGTCTCGGGAGATCAACACATATGAAAAACCAGTCACTAATAACGTACGAATGTGTGTTAAACAACTAACTCTACCATCGTTGTCATATGACTTTAGCATAAATAAACGCCTTTGGATGACGACTTGTTTGCATATGCAATGGCCTTGTCCATTATCTACTACATCTTTGAAAATACAGGAATTCAGTGTTACAATGAAATGTACACCTCTCAATGTAAATGTAAATCCGCTGATACTAGATCCGGAGAAGGACAGGTTGATTTGAACACATGATACAGTGAGTGTATCTCATAAGACTACTTACAACTCTCAGAGTTGTCTGGACAGTTGGCATGACTTAGGTATTATATAACGTGAGAGCTCCACAGTCTACCAGTAGACGATACACAGAATCAACTTCGACAAGGGGCTCTTGCTGACATCTGCCCAAGCCTTTGTCTACGATATTTATGATGATTCAGAAAGACAAATACAGAACGTGGGGGAGATTAGACAGACCCTCGGGAAATGAGTCGGCATCGAGGCTAAATCAACTTTTGTATTGACCTTTCATTCTGTATTTATAGGACTGTGTTATGAGTTATACATATACATTTGTTTGCGTGTGTGATAATGTTCCTTTACAGATTTCTAAAGCAACACTCACAAATAACAAACAAGATAAACTATTAGAAACTCATCATGCGTCAGTCATTGTCAATACAACGATTTAACTAAGGGTGTGCTAACACAGCACCTTATATAAACACCATTGATTGACCGAGGATAGACACACCAAACGTCAGACTAAGTTCAGATACGGTCGTCTCAGTGATTGAAGCCTAGACTTGTAGAATAATCAACATGTTCTGGATTTGACAAATGTTACACAAAAATAATTGAAAAGCATCGCGTTTGAACAATACCATAGAAATAACATTAACTTAAATCCTGATAATTTGTCTCGTTGCTTACGCTGTTGACACATTGCAGGAATTCGGTTATCAGCGAGTCATGAAAAATAATACAAGAAACAGCAGTAAACCCGTGAAGTAACGTTAATCTCCTGACTCGATGCCATCCTGATATGTCTACAGTAGAGGACATTTAATGATCATCTCGATCGACTTATCAGACAAGGACAACCATCTCCACACCATGTCAACAGTTGATTGCAAGAGTTGAAGGAAAGGTAGCAGAGAGCCACAAACGTCTTCAGTCGGCTGATTCGTCAACATCCAAGGTATTCTCACACAACTGTAAACGTCTTTTGACTCTGTTAATACCACCCTTCTGTGAAAAACACATCATTGTGTGTTTTAATATTTTCTCAAATCAATGAAAAGTTTTGATTTACTTTTAGATTACTTTTCGACTAATCTTCAACATACATACAGTATACTGCCTAATATCAGGTTTATTTTGGACGATAGTATATTAATGGCGGACCTCAGTCAGTTATCGTCCCTTGGGTGTCTTCCCGAATTGTCGACAGTAGGGGTCGATGTTAAAATTCCTTTGATGTGCCATGTTGTTTTTGCTTGGTCTTTCTTTTACTTCCGGTACTGCTTAGTCATAGGCATCGACGCGCGTTATGTCAATGTCAACCAAATATGGATCTCTAATTTTGCCGAGTTGAAAAAAGTAAAGCTAAACTATCTGGACGAAAAAAGGAATTGATTGAGAAGCAAGTCGCTAAATCAAGAAAACTTGCTTGTGTTAAGCTCAGTATGTAAACTGAACACCAAAAGAAATGTTACACCGCTTTGAATTTGAATCGGAAATAGGACAATGAGAGAGAACGAGATAATTGTTTATTTAGTTGTCACCAGTTATAAAATCATATAAAATCAAACAAGTGGCATACTCAAAGTATTCTTGACCTATGGGACACTGTAAAACCGAAAAACAAAAACTGTAAAAACAATTGACCCCACCCATGAAGAACTGGCGATAACTTATTTACCATTAGAGTAACAGGTATGCTATTTTAGCACAGGACACTAATCTGATGGAGTGTTACAACACAAGAAAGCAAATTCCTCTGAACACATAACTTTTTATAATATTCAAATTCAAAGAGGTGTACCATTTCTTTTTATTTTCTTTCAGTTTATATTACATTTGTTAAATGACGTGTGTTCAAGCTATGTCGTTATTGCCAGCTGGATACATTTTTTCTTCAAACGTGTGTCAATCTGACTTTTTTTGGTGCTTGATATTGAACTTCTTTGGCATCTCTTCTTTTTTAAAATCGCATTGTACAAGTCTCTAACTAATGTCAATGGGCAATGATTTGAACATGCACAGAACAAGAGCAAATGTCACTAATTCCGTCTTGACCGATCCAATGATTAAGCCACTGAATAAATCCAAACGTCTGGCAAAATAGAGATAGGCTTTCATGTTCGTCGGTATTGTGAGTAGATTGATTGGGTAAAAGGAAGCTTTCAGAAGGTTTACAGAGATCTGAGGCCAAGGGTCTGTATGACCACTCAAGTTAATACTAACAGTGGATCAGACAGAAAAACAACATCCTATGCACCATAAATAAGTCCAGCTTTGAACTCATTGTCGTTGTGTCACCTCTTGGTCATGAAAGAACAGTTCAAATCTTTACTTTATTTTAAAAGTATTTACACACTATTTAAGCTTAGTTTTGTTCAAGGTCATTGCAGTTTTCTAAAATAATTTCTTTGAAAAGAAAAAAAGTTTACAATTATTATACATCTCAACTAAGCTCATATACATGTACTATGATCGCGTCAGCTTTTGCTAGACAATAATTGAAGAACATAAGAAACATACGGTTACCATTATCTAAAGAATAGTTATACAAATGCATTTTATGCTATCTTAGGTGATTTGAATTGCAATGAAATAAACTATGAACGGACTTATAGAGAAACAAAAGGAAGAAGAAATCCTTAGGCCATAAAACATAAATATATTTCGATTTTTACCCTCAGAACTTAAGATGCATAATTTTACAGTATTTTACCTGTGTACAATGTCCTTTTTATTTCATTCAAATATGTCCTGGACAACTCATGAAATGCATTCAACAGATGTAATCTAACAGTATAACAACAATCCTGATCTCTTCAATTCTGTGAAGATATAAAAGTGTATGTTTAGATAATGATTTGAGAAGAATGATAGATTTGAATTGCACTTGAACATTATGGTTCACTGTAATGTCTTCTAATTGGTCACGAATCAGTTTTGTCGTTTTCACTTCGATCTGTCACTGTAGTTCCTTGAGAACATCTGCTGTAAGGGTCTTTAGAATGTTCTTATCCAGAATAGATTTTTCAATGAACTATAATGACTAGTTTTATATGACTAGTACGTTATTTTTCATTGATTTTCAGAATGTTACCTCAGATCGCGATTTTATTGTGCACTGTACAGTCAAGATGAAGACCTAACAAGTCTTTCAAGTCCACGACAGCAAGCACGAACAACTAATTGTGACGTAGAGAGTCAGACCACACGAAGGTTGTAAAACCAGCTTCATTGTCCCCTTGAAAACCATTATCCACTATTAATATGACAGTTAACAGAAGAACCAGAACTTGAGTCCTTTTATCCATAGTTTATGATCATGTGTTTACCGCTAGTTTACTGTGAGATAAAACTGATTTATTGATCATATACACAGTAATGATAATATATATTACTATTTCACCTTTGTACAGTAAACATTATAACCTTAATATCACTATAGTCAGACCAAATAGCCTATCATTAAAATAGTAAATAACACTATTTATTGACATGATAGAATGAGTTTTTTTACAGGATATCACCCCAACAAGACTAGATTAGCACTAATGGCATGTGCAACAGTTTTCACTACTAAACGTTCCAACACGCAATATCTAACAAATACTCTATTATTTCAAGTAGTTGCATTCTTTGAGGTCCTATTGGAACCTGTTTTTTTAAATGCATTTTGCAAAGCAATAAGTTTCACTGAGATGAGAAAGCACTAGGAAGATGTTGATGAGTGGCGCGTCATTATTGGTAAGTGCATCTACCATAGCCAGATAATTCAGTGTGTTGATGTTGAATATGTTTGAAGTTGAACATCTCCGAAGTTAGACATATTTGAAGTTGAACATCTCTGAAGTTTAACATGTTTGAAGTTAAATATCTCTTAAGTTGAACATGTTTGAAGTTAAATATCTATGAAAATGAACATGTTTGAAGTTGAATATCTCTGAAGATGAACATGTTTGAAGTTAAACATCTCTGAAGTTTAACATGTTTGAATTTAAATATCTCTGTTTTAACATGTTTGAAGTTAAATATCTCTGAAGTTTAACATGTTTGAAGTTAAATATTTCTGTGGTTTAACACGTTTGAAGTTAACTAACTCTGAAGTTTAACATGTTTGAAATTAAAAAGTTGATGGATATGGATATCTCTGAAGTTTGAGTTTCTGCATGTACATGTATATGTGTATGTGTATGTGAATGTGTACGAGGGGCGTTCAATAAGTGTTGCAAGCGGGGCATTGGTGTTTACATAAACAGTGTCAGCTTATAGCAGGTGTTACTATAGTCAAAACATAACATTGACACATGTCAAAACAATTTCTAGACATAACAATTATTTAGATATAATAGCTGAGCTGACCTAGGGGTCTCCATAATCATGGATTCTCTCAAACATGAACAACGCGCTGTGATCAAGTTCCTTACTAAAGAGGGATGCAAAGCTACAGAAATACATAATCGTATGTGTAATGTGATGGGTAAGGATGCTCCTAACTTTTCAACAGTTTGTCGCTGGTCTCTTCAGTTCAAGCGGGGCAGGGAGTCCTTAGACGATGACCCACGGTCAGGCAGGCCATCTGAAGTCACCCGACCGGAAGTTATTGCCGCTATCGAAAGACAAATTTTAGCTGACCGCCGTGTTAAAGTTTCTGAACTGTCTTTTGAATTCCAGATATCAGTTGGAAGTGTTGAACAAATAATTCATGACCATCTTGGTATGTCCAAGGTATCTGCAAGATGGGTACCCAGAAACCTCACAGCACAAGATCACCAGAAAAGAACCGAAAGTTGCATGGAGCTCCTGGATCGGTTTAATGCGGATGAAGCCACGTTTTTGTCTCGTCTGGTGACAGGTGACGAAACCTGGATCCACCACTGGGACCCGGAAACTAAACTTGAATCCAAGCAATGGAAGCACCCGAGTTCACCGCCTCCCCTGAAGTTTCGCACTCAACCATCAGCTGGCAAGGTTATGGCGACAATCTTGGGATGCAAAAGGCATATTATTAATTGATTACTTGCCAACCAAAACTACAATGAATGGTCAATATTATGCCAACCTAATGCAAGAATTGCGAAAGACAATTCGACAGAAACGCCGTGGAGTGTTGACACGTGGTGTTCTGATTTTGCATGACAACGCTCCAGTCCACAAGTCAAGAGTTGCACAGGCCGCTATACGTGATTGTGGATTCGAACAGCTTAACCACCCACCCTACCGCCCAGACCTAGCCCCCAGTGACTACTTCCTGTTCAGAAACCTGAAATCCGCCCTACGTGGAAGGCACTTCCGGGATGACGAAGACGTCAAAGCTGCCACAGAGGCGTGGTTAGGGGGGCAAACGGAAGACTTCTACAAAAGCGTCATCAAAAGTCTTAAAGAGAAATGGAATAAGTGTATTGAGGTGAAGGGTAACTATATTGAAAAATAAAAGTAAAAAATTGACTACGCGAGTTGGTTTTATATTGAAGTTGCAACACTTATTGAACGCCCCTCGTATGTACAAGCTCTGAAATGTCTCAGCAAGTCCACAATCATGTTATTATGAATATTGTGAACGTGCTTTCATCATGGCATGATGTGGTTTTCCTTATGTCTTTCTCTACATAAGTAATGTACAATTTGTAATGAATCGTAAGTTTAATGGAACATAAGAGTGCATTGTGGTTCTGCTTGAAGATAATATTTAGTGGGAAAGAAAAACTGATGAGCACCTGTCCAATTGCACAAGGAGTGCACTTATCGGCCTTATATGTCTAAACATGAGTTTCTGTTAAAAAGTTCTATTAATATTGAAATATTTTTTACTCGATATACGGTTGAAAATAAAGGAAGACACCGTGCTGTTTAAATACACTTTATGTAGTTGTTCATAACGAAGCCTACAGTTGGTGATCTATCTAGAGAAAGCAATAGGTGGAGAAGTAGATTTAGTAATGCCTGGAGGCAGTGTAAAAACTGTGTGAGAAATATAATGTGTCCAGGTGTAGTGTGATGCCAATTTATGTGTCTTGTACTCATCTGATCTTAAGGACTGCTTCTGTAATTTAGCAGAGAAGCGGATATTGTCTTACTAGAATCTTCCGAATGAAATTCAATAATCCAATCAACCTATTTCCTAGAGAGAGATGGAAAGACACACACAGAGGGGGAGAGAGAGAAAGGCAAACCAATGGAGAGGGGGAGGGGGAGGTGTTGCAATGCTTGACCCTTTGCGGACCCCTGTTATGTGAAATGATGTAATAGGCTCAGGTGTCTCTATGCTGGCTTGCCTGTTGCATGGGGAAGATGAAAAATCCTGAATTTTATAAAAGCTATAACATTGTTATATTTCGCATTAGGCGAATGATACTTAGAATGTCAGGTCTATCCCATCTAATCTAATCTTTATTCCGGTGGTTTTATTCCTGAAGTGACTTTTAATAAATGTTATTATTTTTATTTGATGTAAGCGCTCATAACTTTAAAGTGATGTTAGATTATTTTTCACCAATACTGTGTACGGCCTAAAGGAGAAAGTGTTCCTTAAACCAGCTTTGTGACATCAGATATTAACGATGATTGGGTTTTCTGACTTAATTAGTCTTTGGCTATTTCTGGTTCTCAACGACGAGTCTTTTCATCAATCTTGATGGAAATATCTTATAAAAGAAGGGCCACCCATAAACAAATAGTTAAAGCCTTTTGATACATGTATCATGCTGATGTATTTTAACATTTCTCATTTTAACACGTTTGATGACGTAGAAACGTTGCAACATTGATTTAACTTTAACACGAGTAATTACAATATAGGTAATTTAAGTGATACACTTGTGGCATTACATCAACAGATTCAGTTCATGGTTTCATTACTAAGTCTAGGCTTTAGTCTTGAAATATAGGGTAACTTGAAATAATATTGCAATTCTGTTGGTACAAAACAGATGACGACATGCAGCAACGCCTAAATGAGGCTATGTTTTAGACTTGCGCGAGACTAAATATAATTGATGCAATTTTCGTGTTGATGGACCCTTGCTTTCAGACCTTCACATGTCCACCCTTCTGACACATCTAGTAAACAGAAAAAATGTGACGTAGATGAAGCTGGTTTGAACATGACGCACAATCTGTTATTATTTACAATGTATACGTAACAACAATCCTTAGACGTCTCGAGGGTTGAATTATTTTTTATTTTATTATTTTTTAAAAACTTTTTAAAATGTTATCAAAGTTTTGTACTTGCACAACCATGTTGAACTGAATCAATTTCTGCATTTCATAGAGAAATGTCTAACTGTCAGACTAACTGTAGTCACTATGGAAGCCTCTTTCGCTGTAGACGTGAGATCGATAACAACGCTGCAAAAGACCACTGGCTATCTTTATACACCTGCATTTACTGAAAACAAATGAATCGAAATAATATAATTGTTATTGATTTATAGACTATTTCTCTTTTTAATCACATTATGTCTTGACGCGAACGCCAGAATATTTCTTTTTCCAAGGGAGAGGGATGTACGTTTTTTAAGGCTTGGTTGTCATAAAATAGGATGGATATTCTATTCTTAGTTGTTAACAATATAACAAAACGAGAATATGTGGATGTGGACTTCTTTATTTAGCAATTGCGATGTTTCGATAAAGATCCTTATACTGTTATCAAGCATATTATGCAATCGTTAAATAAAGAAGTTGACCATCCATAAATAGCATAGTCGTCTTCTTGATCAAAGGGATATTCTCATCTAGATAAACATTATCAATATTTCTTACTTTTCATTCTAACAAAAACTATTATTCTTGCCTTTTTTATTTTTCTGCAAAATATACATTATTTATTATTTTAATCTGCGGTTTTGTCGTTCCAAATAGAGCCATATAAAGAAGTGAGGTGAATATAACCGGAAACTAGGATGCTGTTTATCATCACGTCCTTGAAGTGAATTGTCACTAAAACTCTGATAATCGGAAACTAATGAAACTACTTATGCAAGTTTTCTATACAATATGATTTAAACACATGAATAATGATAAATTATATGAGTCCTATAACTTCTGTGAATGTAAATTGGATGTGTAATTTCGGTTTCTGCACATGTAAAATGATGTTGTTCGATTGAAATTGGAAAGAAGTAATTATGATATGTTTTGCCATTGGGGTTTAATATGCAAGTTGAGTACAATTATTTGAACTGAAATCAGCGCATGTGTTACATTGGCATGTACATGTAGGTCATGTAAAATATTATGAAGGTCTTTAAGTCAAACCATTGTGTTTCAGGGTGATAACATCTGCAGTTATAATCCTCATTGGCCAAGGGATTTGCACATACTATATCAGTTTTTTATGACTTTCAGTTCTTGCGACAATGTCCAAAACATAGTTTCAGGGCGTGTCGCCTAAGGTTTCGATTAGGGTCAATGGGTCTATCTACAAATATACAAATCTATAACCTACAAACAATCCCTAAGCCCATGTACATAACATTTCAGCTTGACCGTAGAACATTTATCCCTCTAGAAGAACTTGGTCGTGAAAAATGGTGATCTGTTAAGGAAGGATAGTTTGACCAACTGACACCAGTCACTTTAACATAATAGAAATAAAGAATAAGAGAAGATTTCAGAATCAGAATAACTTTAAACGCTTTGGACATTGTTTGCCCAATATTCAATACACTATAGAGGAATTCAAACATCAAATTTTCCGCGCAAAAACTCCCATTTGTACTTTGCGGAAGTTTGGTCTTTTCTGGGCCATGATACGACAGATAATTCTATAAATTAATATCAACATTTAAACCAGAAGTACAGTTCAGTGAAAATCACTCCACTAAAAACGATACACATGAAGGCTTGTAACTCGACAATGTCGCATTTGTCTTGAGGTTTTACTGGCAAGTTGTCAAACAACAACCAATTCAATTTAACTGTTTTCAATAGGCAAACAAATATGTTTCTCACATAATAATTATTTAACAAAACAAATTGCTATGCAATACCATGATTTTATTATTAGAGATGATAACGGTTAAAAGCTAGAAGCTAGAAACGGAATGTTCATGACATGACTAACCGCCTCTCTGCTGTCAGAAGTAGGCCTAGCATTCTTCGGAATCAAGCCTTCAAGGCAAAGTTCCAAGTTTGTTACAGCTATGAGCAAACACACACTGTCTATTTATTGTCATGACATTAACATTATATCTCAAATCGTTTTAGTTTAACACTTTTACTTCCAGGACATTCTCTTGTTCGGTTTTCCTCTGACTACATCTACAGATCATAGTCACAACAGCAAATCGAAATTTCGTACTCAGAAGATAGAAGACAATGAAATCGGATAGATTGACAATGCTGCTCATTAAATTACTCACGTGGAACATCAACTTAGTGAAATTAACTTCCTTCCCTGCGGGTTGGAAATCAGGAGATACATCGTGCATCATTGACACGATTGTTTTGGGCAGCGACAATAGAATGTACAGGAGCGTCATGATCAGGAGAATCTTTGTCGTCTGTCTGTCTGCTGGTCGACTACTTCCGGTCATCCTACTGCGCTTCCGGTCTTGTATCTTCAGAGCAATGGCCGTGACGATGTTGCAGATCAGCATGATCATCAGACCGACATACACGAACAGCACCTTTGAGATGAGCAACACGATGAGTAAAACTTTTGATACAGTATCGTTATCCACATAAGAGTTACTCATACCCGGGACATCAAATACCAGAACCAGCAAGGTAACCAATGTAATTATCAGTTTCTGATGTCGACTGATTCTGCTTCTCTTCAGTGGGTTGACCATACTGCAACATCGCTCTATTGCAACCAAACACATCATGCATCCTGAGCAGTGATTCAATGCCAACATGACACTGTTGACAATGCTACGGAAAGTTGTCCCTGGAGAAGTCAGGATTTCCTTTGTGAGACCCACAGCATTAGCCAGCACATCGAATACATTTCCTCCAACTATCAGTGTACATACAGGATTCCTCATTGCCGGTTGCTGGTAAACAATGACATTCACTGTGTTGAGGATTATGGAAAGGGAAAATATCGGATAGGTTAACATGTCAAGAACCGGGAGTGCAACTGTAAGATCAAACGATGACACAATGCCATAGCTAGAAATTTTATTTTTATTTTGTCGTCCTTTCTTCTTTGATCCTTGCAATGTAGGTTTTGACGTTCTACCATCGGATTTCTGAGTTGTCGCAAATGTTTCATTGATTGAAGAGGTATCTTTCAAATATTCCGTAGTCACGTCATAAAAATTCACTGCAGAGTCAACTTCTTTGGTCGTCTGGTTTGATTGAATTATTCCAATACTATCTGTATCAGGTCTGAAAGTGCTTTGTGTCTTCACGCGATTTGTTGTGTGAAATTTGTCTACACCAGGATGTGAAGTGGATTCTGGGAAATCTGTATTCAAAGGAGTTGACGTTTGAACAGGGTCTGATTCAAGTTCTTGAGTGGTGTCTGTAGTACAGAGAGTAGTATCCATAGGTGTTTGACCTCTAACTTCATCACCAGAGTTGGTTTCTTGGTTCCATTTGGAGGGAGGTGTTGTGTCTGAAGCAGACAAACTCGTGTTTTCTGCGCTTCCACTGCAACATATTCTTATATAAACAGAGGCCGCCAAGAAACAAAGTTGAATCCACCCGCTCGTCATCTCTGTCGGGGCTGTACGCTGCGCGAGGTATCCTTATCGACTAAGACCTTATCATCAACATTGAGTACATTGTGGGTTTCTAAATCCAAATTAATACAATCGTTGACTCCCACTTGACCTGAAGAAAGAATCGACATAACAATAATGAAGATTTGTTAAGACTGAATATCATGTCTCGTGACTTTTGATTAATCCTTACTATACCACAATGCTTCATTTCCTATTGACCAATGCATGTATACGTGTATGTCCGATCCTTTGTTTGGTCGAAATAAACCTTCTCTGAAGATAATATCCAACCGTCTCAGGAACATAGCTTAAATGTACACTAATCTCAACTTAATTACACATGACGCACATTGGGTCGTCAGAAACAGTTTATAAAGACGACGAAGATGATCTGAATATTATGAATAGTGTTTATACAATAATGACTCTATACTGTAAAGTCGCCATATTCAAACAATACCGACAGAAGGAGCTTCAAGTCAAGTCTGTTTCTCGTTCATCAAAAGATTATGACTCACACGTGTATTTCATACTGTTGTTGTTGCTCATAACATCAATATGTCCGTGCAAATTATAATTGAAAATGAGAAATTTTTAAAATGTTGTTGTATTGCAATACTACGTTTTAATAATTCATTAAGTTGTAGTTTTTTCTTTTCTAACTGTGTGACACTAGCTGACTTTTGAAGATTGCAATAACACCAACATGTTTGTTTAAAAACGTAAACAGCAATATTGTTACCTATATGATATTTTGGTCTTAAAATTTGATAAGAAATGATGCAAAACTATTACAGTGGATAATTTAACGGATTTTAGAATAAAATTAGCGATGTATTTACAAATTAATTCCTGTTTGAGCTTCGTTTCAACATAAAAACCCGACCCTTCTGTCTATTTAAGACGCATCAATACAACATGAGCAGTTCAAAAAGTTCATACAACCTCCTTTTGAACTCTCCCATTACCTGTTTCCCTTGACTTATACATTTGATTGGTAATTGTTGTCACCTAGTTTTGAAAGATATCAAAATCTATTCGTTTATTAACTGCATATGTTCTAATTGAAAGATTAAAAAGTAAATGCAGTAACAAGGTCACCGTTAAAAAAATTAGACTTTCAGTCACACAAAAAAACATAGTTTTGTGTGAAAGTTGCCTTATCATGATCACTTTGTAATACATTGAATTCGTAAGTGGAAATTGATATGTAAAACCACATTATTTATACAACAGTCTAAAAGTAAAGCATTATTGTAATATTATTTGAAAATGGAAAAAACGTTAATGTTTTATTGCATGGAAGATTTTAAGTAAAAGGATATTCTCGAAAGGTAAGACATTGGTTGTGGTTCAATTTCAGTACTGACCGATAATTCACCAATACCGTGTATAGACAACATACAGTACCTTTATATTCATGGACTTTATTATTCCAATATTCTGGAAATGTACGTTTTTAACAGTATTGGCCAAGAGACTTACCACAGCCCTCCGCAGTAGATACGGGTTAAGCGTAACGCTTTGAATAAATGACTTGCTTCACAACCCCATGTGTACATTGTATGATGCTTCAGAGTTGAATGATAGATAATACACCTGTCTTATCTTGCAGTAATCCCACTTTCCAATTTCCAATTGTTCACACGCATTTCCTATAGTACTACGCGAAACCTTTGTTAATTAAAAACTAGTTCTAGTCTGAAAACAGAAATGTTTTCTGCATAATGTGAAAATACACGACATTTCGAGGTATATGCTTACTCCTTCATCAGGCGGAATGTGATAAATGGGATCATTTATATAGCAAAGAAACACAATGGTGAGGGAACTCAATCAGAAAGAGAATGGTATACGTGATTACTAAACTGTTAGCCAGAAAACATTCCTGTTCTTAAAGCTGCACACCGAAAGTTTGTTCACCTAGTGCATATATAATGCAAAATGGCATGTTTTGAAGCATCGTATAGACGCGAAAACTAAACCGACCACTTTGCATTTTTGTATTATAAAGAGACAGTTGAATATTCCATAACATAATCTGATTTGATGCCTCACAGTAAATAGTTATAGTTTTAGCTGGTCTTCAAAATGGTCAGGGGTCAATAATTTCAAAACTAATTTTCTTTTGTAAAATGTTCAGTAAGTGATCAGCTGGGTCTAACATACGTAAGAGCGATCAAACTGTTCTCATTTAGTCGAAATGAAAAGTTTTATTCGAAAATATATGAAATTTGCATTTTCAAAGTTTGACCCCTTCTTTCTTTTTTATAATGGCAAATTTCATGCATAAACATGCTCAACTGACATGACGGTTACAGGATACGTTAGAGAATGATTATGTTACTCATGGATATTTGATGATTCATTGTCATTTCATGTGATGCATTTTTATTGACGTTACAATGTAGATCCATTTAAATTATATTTGCACTGAGATATCGCTGTAGGTGAACACACTATTGATAAACAGCTGTATGTATATAACTATAAATGTCCTTCAAAGACTAGTTGAAGTTTGCCTTGGAGTGGAATGTAGAATATCTATTAACCTATGGCTTTTCCAACGATAATGAATATATTTTTGTTTTTATAAGGAATAGGTAACACAGGGAAATTAACAACTTCCGGCAATGTACCCTGTTAACATGATAATCTTGAACATGAAAAATGCGTGTTTTACCTGCCTTGTAATTTTCTTATACAGAAACTGAAAGTAGTTATGTCTATTTGTTCAAAACATTTCTAATCTGACCCAGTCCTTCATAATTTTAAATGTGTACCTCCCGGGCATACATTGTATTTCTCCAAAATAGTGAAATTATTGAATCGTAAAGTCAACAGTAAAGGAACTGTCACACACACTTTTCAGATCGACCAAAATGCATAGTTTGCAATCGAGATCATTATTTATTATTTGCCCTAAAATACCCACGTCGGTAATAGTCATTTCAGTTGATACATTGAATGAAATGTGCGGTATAGGCATGCTATTTGCACATCTCGTTAAGAATGTGAAGTCAACATATCCAATATCCCAACTCTAGTTGTCCATTGATTCTGTTGAAAGAACGCTTTCCAGACCATTTGCATAACTACTGGGATCTAAAGGTTAGGATATCCGTGATAAGCTTGTTGAATGTTAAATAATTAGAACGTGATCATTCATAAACAGAGGAATCCTATCTTTTAGCGGACTTCGGCGTTAAGACCTCGGAGAGCAGACAGTTGCAAGGAATTAATCCTTTGTTTAGAATCATAAGAAAGAAAAAGAAAAAGAAAATAATTTATTTGGACTTGAATAGATTTGTTCCTCGTCCACAATTCACATGGTTACAGTCATGGACACAACGAACATTTTAATTTCATTTATAGAGGCTGGACATTGTATTGTGATTTAATTCTTAACTCATTAGATAATTTAATATATTTAGCTACTTTTAACAACGTAGGTTTGTTAGAAACTTTAAATAATAACACACTCTTATAAACACTAGGTCTAATTACAGAACATAAATTCGTATTCAATTTCGGTGCGCATTGGCATCGAAATAAGTATTTAAATCAGTTCCCTTTTTAAAAAAAGGAGATGAAAATTGACATTCTGAGATGACACTTGCAGACTAAACTGATTGGATATCGGGGTACACTTTCTTCTTGTACAGACGGACTTTATTTAAGGAATAGATTTCATAATGTGTTTGTTCACTGGCTTATAAACGGTTTGAAAAGTACAAGTTAAACTGGTATAAATGCCGGAGCTTGTTGTTGTATTATAAACGAAAAACAAAAACCAAAAACAGTTTACTAAATGTGTTATTTACATAAGATATTTTCAAAGGACATATGCTAATTATAGCAAGACCCTTTACAGTCAAATGCTAAAAACTTTGAAATTACGCGGTCAACTTAGCCGATGAAAGATGTGTTTTCGTTGGATAGAAAGAAGTGATACATAGAAAACACCCCTTTTTCCCCCGCTAGGGGATTTTGCTGGCACCGATATATGGCCTAATATAACAGAGGCTAGGAAAGAAAACTGAACTGAACTTAGAAAATAAAAAAAATAAACCGTAAATAACCTTATTTCTGCGAAACTGTTGGTCATGGAATATTTTGCAATATTACCATTTACTGTAGAGTTTTTGAAAATACATTAATTCAAACATTTTAAATGTGGAATATAGACATTAATGTTCATCGTTAAGAAATAAAACGTCAGTATTTATTCACATATTTCAGTTCAATGTGACAACGTTAAAAATACAACTGAACAAGAAATTCTTCGATTGAGTTCAATGCACTTGAGGAAGAAAGAATTTAAGGAAAGATCTATGTAGTTCTTATACCTACCTGATCTTACGACTGAGTTAAGAAGTAATTATCCTACTTGCAAAATAAACTCCAACGCATATTCAAAAGATTAAAAACAGAAATGTTCTGTTGGATAATGTCGATTAAAGATGTCTTTATATAAGCATATGTTCTGTAAGGAAGTACCCGAACTTTCATTCATCCGTGTAGGATACTTCAAATTTATTCTTATGTCTGTTAATGAAACACTTTTTTAACATTTTGCCAACATGTTTGGCAATTATGTTAAAAGGTAATGAAATGTGAAAATTTAAACAATAAAATATGTTGGCGACATTATTTACTCCTTAGGACTTTAATTATTTGACGTAATCATGATTATTTGACGCATGATTACTGTAGGACGTCATGAAACAAGACCCTTTTCACTCTCCTACATGTATCTCTCCTAGTTTAGAAGATTAAAAAAGACATTTTTAAGAGGGCATGTTTTTCAAAAACATGAACAGATACTGTTTCAAAAACTAAAATTTAGTTGACTTCTGGAGAATGATATAGTTCTGTTTCAGTCGTTTGTATTAACCGTGGATTATCTTATATACTTATTTTCAGGATGAGTCTGACGTGAGTAACGCATTAAACATAACTCATCTTTTGATCTTTCACCATCCCCATTGTTTCTCTAATTGTCAAACAAAACCGATTAATTGAATTTAATCCATACACAGAACAGGAAGTTTGTATCATGTTGAAATTTATTAGCTTATTTTCATGTAAATAGCTCCTCAATCCAGACAAGAGTGGCTTGTTTTCATGTAAATAGCTCCTCAATCCAGACAAGTGTGGCTTGTTTTCATGTAAATAGCTCCTCAATCCAGACAAGAGTGGCTTGTTTTCGTGTAAATAGCTCCTCAATCCAGACAAGAGTGGCTTGTTTTCATGTAAATAGCTCCTCAATCCAGACAAGAGTGGCTTGTTTTCATGTATATAGCTCCTCAATCCAGACAAGAGTGGCTTGTTTTCATGTAAATAGCTCCTCAATCCAGACAAGAGTGGCTTGTTTTCATGTAAATAGCTCCTCAATCCAGACAAGAGTGACTTGTTTTCATGTAAATTAGCTCCTCAATCCAGACAAGAGTGGCTTGTTTGTATGTAAATAGCTCCTCAATCCAGACAAGAGTGGCTTGTTTTCATGTAAATACCTCCTCAATCCAGACAAGAGTGGCTTGTTTTCATGTAAATAGCTCCTCAATCCAGACAAGAGTGGCTTGTTTTCATGTAAATAGCTCCTCAATCCAGACAAGAGTGGCTTGTTTTCACGTGCTGGTAGATGTTGTCACAATTCCAGATTACCCGAGGGCAGAGACAATGTCATTGGTCGGACACTGTTACAAAAATACCACAAAATTATTTCCAAAATGAAATATGACGAGGACAGTCTTGGCTTAGTGTCTTCTCACAGAGGTTACCGCAATAGGCAATATTAGTCGGTGAAAGTTTGCAGAAAAGTATGTGAAGGTATGTGTATATATATTTACTTCTCAATATTCAATATATTCTTATATTCAATATTTACGGGAACAGACAGAATGTCGTTTTGAAACAACGTCGCTGATTGCCAACCGACATTTGATAACAAGAAATTAGGAGTCTATTTCAAGCCAAGCAAACTCCCCTTGAAACAGAGGTATATGGGAATAAATGAATTCAGTAATCTCTTTGGGTGGAGAATGTCCTGTGAAAGATAACCCATTAGTAGTCTATTGGAATGTTAATTATTGGGTACAGTCGATGCCTTCAGTGTATCAACCAATTCTTTGTTGTTCTTATTTTATGTTTGAGGTTTAATCTTATCAAGAATCTTACATTTACTACGTGTAATTCCTATTTCCAAAATATCAGGATGGCCAAAAAATAATGAACGTGTGTATTTAAAAAATTCTTACAATTCTTTGAAAAAAAAATATATTCGAAAGTGACACTGGGCTGCGATCGTAACATACATTTAATTGAAACTGCTTCTGCAAACCTGGTGCGTTCCCTGATTGTCCTTGTCGTTAAATTGAAAAATAATTTCTGTATTTGACAAATCATTCAAAAGTTGAGAAGTTCTAGGTTTCAACTAACATTTTAATAATGAGATATTTCAAAATGAAATATGAACATGTTATTTTGCCACGTCCTTTATCACATTTGGCGCAGAATAATTACAGATTTAGGCATGTCCTTTATTTATGTCCCCTTATTCCTTTACATCAATCAAAACATTAAAGTTCACTTCATTTTTTATTTTATGTGGTATTTAACAAATATTACATGCTGCATGTTCAATATTACCATTTATTACAGTTAAGTATTTTATTAGTCTCTTAAAGCTCAATTGTATTTCTACATCTGATTGAACATTCATAATTTCTATTAAAAAAATAGAGCTATGGGCTCTGTAGCTCATCAGAGTTTATTTTGTTTGATGATGAAGACAGAAATATGTTGTCTCAATATAATGCACAATCCCTAACCCTGACAAATCTTAGTCTTGAAATTGAGAGAGAGCACTCAGCAAGGTCAACACACATGAGATTATGCAATATTCTGACCCCTTGGCTCTGGTTACAAGCCAGCTGTGATTTTTGTGTTTTACCGCCAACTTATGTAATAGACTCCTGCTTGCACTAAACACTGGCAGCACTGATCTAACTGTATAAGGCTTAAAGAGAACAGGCAATTTGGTGAATCTCATGGTACATAGTACAATTTAGAATCACCTTGGCTAAACAATCTCTGCACAATTTTATCGGTTCTAAGCCTTGTCATCCAAACATCTAAACATTCTGAACGCAATATTCCTACTAGTTTGTTCTGGATGAAAACAGGATTTTAGGTAATGGCCTGTGAGGCCCTTATTTTGGGTCACAGGGTCACCAAATCTACAATTTAGAATCTCCATTGGCTAGAGACTCTTTACACAACATTACAGCCTTCTAGGTCTTTTCATTCTGAAGAAGAAGATGAAAATAATCTTATCTTATCATTTCATCACCAGTCATATGCAGTTCACATATCTCATGTAAAATAAAAGAATTCTTAACTCCTCTTCAATTTAGTCCTTTATGACTTGTCACAATTTTCATTTCATAGGCTATTCAACAGTTCTCATTTCACATTGATTACATCAATTTGACAAACATGTCCACAATGTAGATTGTTATTTCAAGTCGACATACATTTCAAATAAAGTGCTTGAAGTGTCATAAAATATCAGTTCAAAATTCATTTTCAAAGATTTTTTAGGCTGTGGCCCATATTTGGGGTCACAGGGTCGCCAAATTTACAAGTTAGAATCCCCATTGGCTAAAGAGTTTGCATACAATATTACAGCCTTCTAGGTCTTTTTGTTCCGGAGAAAAAGATGAAAACAGGATTTTAGGTCATAGCCTGTGAGGCCCTTATTTGGGGCCATAGGGTCACCAAACCTACAATTTAGAATCTCCATTGGCGAAAGACTCTGCACGCAATATTACATCCTTCTTGTTTTTTTGGCTCTGGAGAAGAAGATGAAAATAATCTTATCTTATCATTTCATCACCATGCAGTCATGTGCAGTTCACATATCTCATGTAAAATAAAAGAATTCTTAACTCCTCTTCAATTTATTCCTTTGTGCTTTGTCACAAAATTCAGTTCATAGGCTATTCAATAGTTCTCATTTCACATTGATTACATCAATTTGACAAACATGTCTATAATGGAGACTTGATCTTCGACATATATTTCACATTCCTACTGAATAAGATTAACTGCAAAGTTATTTTTTTTCTCTATTCTGCATTTCTCAAACCCAAGTTAGGACTCACATATCTAAAAGATGAGATGACTCTCCCTCATGTATTTTATTAAGAAACCAATAAAAAGTGAAAGAAGTGCACATAAAATATCAGTTCAAAATTCAATTTCGACAGGTTTTTTTAGGATGTGGCCCATATTTGGGGTCTCAGGGTCACCAAATTTCCAAGTTAGAATCCCCATTGGCTAAAGAGTTTGCATACAATATTACAGCCTTCTAGGTCTTTTTGTTCCGGAGAAAAAGATGAAAACAGGGATTTTAGGTAATGGCCTGTGAGGCCCTTATTTTGGGTCACAGGGTCACCAAATCTAC
The DNA here is from genome assembly GCA_936450465.1 of Gibbula magus. Classification (NCBI taxonomy): domain Eukaryota; kingdom Metazoa; phylum Mollusca; class Gastropoda; order Trochida; family Trochidae; genus Gibbula; species Gibbula magus. The sequence goes on from OW388289.1 coordinate 12,495,518, forward strand.
AATTTAGAATCCCCATTGGCCAAGGAGTCTGTACATATAATTTCAGCTCTCTGGAGTCATTGGCTCTGGAGAAGAAGATGAAAATAGCTTTTAAGGTTATGACCCCTGGGGCCCTTATTTGGGGTCACAGGGTCACCAAATCTACAATTTAGAATCCCAATTGGCCAAGGAGTCTGTACATAAAATTTCAGCTCTCTAGAGTCATTGGTTCTGGAGAAGAAGTCGAAGAAGTCGAAAAAGTGAAAAGTTTACGGACGGACGGACGGACGGATGGACGGACGCCATCCCATGCCATGAGCCCATCGGGCCTTTTAGGCCTGATGAGCTAAACATGTGTTGTATGCTTTGAATTACTTTAATTATGAAAATTGTGCTTTTCTGGTAGCTTTTGTGAAAGATGAATTATTTACATTCTTAACACCTTGCCTAGCGCAAAGTGCACCCCCTGTGCGAAGAATAGCGAAGGATAAACCAGCAGCATTCAACAGTGACCGTCCCTACTTCTTAGCGTAACAACCTACATAGCTTGTTCTTACCTCTGTAACACTACAGACATGAGGACTCTGATAGCTATTCATGGTTGTGAAATCAGTTTCAGGGACGATAAGGAAGCCATGTATATATACGTATATTACAAGTTAAATATATGTACTCATCTATACATTAAAACGTTCAGTTCAAAGTGTTTATCATTGTTTTCTTCTGAACATTATAGATAAAGATATATCTATAATTTGGTATGTGAAATGCAAATATTTGTCGGTAATTGATAGATAAATTGTGGGTAAAATATTTTATGTGAGAACTTCCAAAAAATCTCAATACATTTAAATCGTAATTTGCGTGGCAGTGACATCGAAGTACATGTTATCAGAAATGGAGAAAGAGACATTTGCTCTGTAGCTCACCAGGATTTACATTATATGACACATTGTTTAAGGAAGCAATTGAACATTTCCAGAAGTAGTTCACTGTTGTTAGGGGTTTATAATCTTTAATTTATAACAAAATTCGGTACAAAAGTTGTTAGCTTTCTATGGCTTTAGACTTTAGAGAAAGAAACGACGATATGTTTTCATAGCAGGGTCTTATTACGGACCACATGGTCTCGAAATCCACAGTCTATAATGCAAATTAGCTAAGGAGTCTGGGCACATGATTTCAGCTTTCTAGATTTTCAAATATTTGGAAGAATACAAATAAAAAAAGAACAAACGTAAAAGGTTTGACAACTGTGCCCTTATCCCAAATCAAATTTACAATTCATGAACCCATATTGGCCAAGATGCATTCGCACAGGACTAGGGCTTTCGGTACTGGTTTTTAGGAGGCAGCACCTGTGGTCCTTATTTGAGGCCACAGACTCGCCAAATTTAAAGTAAATAATGCCCATTTGCCAAGGACTCTATACACACGATATTAAGCTTCTATGGCTTTTCGATCTGGAGAGAAGACGTGGCCAAGGAGGTAAGCTCTCTAGAGTTGTTCTTGAAAAGAAGATAAAAAAAGCAAACACTTTACGGATAATATGTCGGCCGGATGGATGGATGGACGGCTCCGGACGTCATGCCATGTCATAAGCCCATGTGTCCTTTCAGTTTGATTTAAAAGATTGATTATTTTAAACAGGTCAAAATATCTATAAAAACTCCTGTTTTACCACATTATTTAGCATATATAGAATAGTTTATCTACTTCCGTCATAATCGATCATCTTGCATCGTGTACCAGTGACATGTAAAGCATATTGCACAGGATCATAATAAACGATACATAACGCTACTCTTAGCGGACTAAACTTAAAACCTGAACACTAAATATTTCTTACAATTCTGTACTGAATTCGTACTCTGCCTGTGATGCCACAGTGTGTCACGTCAGATTTCTCCCTGACTCCATGCTTGGACGTGATCGATTTCCTAGAAGGACTAGCTTGTTGACCTTTCACAGAGTTCCAATATCCAGACCAGTTGCATTGTACACTGAACCTACAGCCAAACGTAATGACCTTCATGACTACTTATCCTTAAATCCACAGATCATTATTATCTGAATAAACAGAACGTGCTACCCCATAACCCTAGTTGTATTGGCCGCTGTCTGTCTTTCTGTAATACAATCTTTGTACTCGGAGCTCCATAAATGCACAACGGTATCTATGTAATGTTTAATGCATGAAGATGGTTTACATGCACTTTTTTAGGCACTCCAACTTGTATACAAAATGAGGATAATTATTATTGGATGGTGGTTTCTTTTTTCTGAGGATTTGCACTCATAGAAAGTTATCCTTATTTGATTCTCACCTTCTAAATAACCAAAGAGGTTTTTGTATTCATAACTCTATTTACATCTCTCAGAATATATCACACGATGATATGTCCTTAAAACTGCGAATGATATTTATGCCTTTTAATTATACACGACACTAATAACAAAAAGATGATATTCGTTTCATGTAGCAGAGTAGCAGTATATGGTTTAATATGTTTACATAAATGAACATTTCTTTGTTAAAGCAAATACTATTTCTATATATTATTATATTCTATATATTACTTACTATTATTATCATAAATGTTGTGAAATACAGCCGTCTGAAAATACCTCGAGCTACACCAATATCAAAGATCTATTTGAAAGTTAGAACTTCGGTCTTGAAGACAAAATAGCTGACTCACTTTCAATTGCTATGACTCATTGTAATTTCTCATGCTTCTGGTGTATTTTACCTATTATCCATCGTTTATGATTTCTGTAACATTCTTTCATAAGGTCTTCAAAACGAATGTCTCGAAGACGTATTGTTATTATCGTGTTTTTAGGTCTTCAAGACGAATGTCTCGAAGACGTATTGTTATTATCGTGTTTTTTTTGGACAAGTCATAGAAGTTTGTCATTTTTAAAAAATCGCCATTTTCAACAAAGTTGAAAGGTTCATAACTGCTTAACTTCTATGCTATTGAAATTTTACATACATCTACGTATGCACAATTTCAAGAAGAACAACTTTTATGTTGACCGCTTTCATCAAAAAGTTGATAGTTAAGCCTCGAACATCGCAAGCAATGTCCAGGGGTCCAAATTTAAGCATATTTGAGTATTTTCTTGAATATTCAGAACAGCATAACGCATCATGTATGCAATCTAAATGATGTTTACATCTTCTTAAGTGGAAATTAAAGCACAACATTTTCTATGTTACACTTTAGTATGGAATATTAACCATTTTGTCTTAATCGTGAGAAATGTAATGTAGGGGTCCATTAATATGGGATTTTTCCGTTTTCAGAGGGGTACCTTCTTTGGAGATTTTTGTAAAAAAAAACACTGAAGATAGAGACATGTTTGATAGCTCATTTTAAAGCAGAGAAACAGATGTATAACCCTGAGTCCAACATGGAGTTCAAGGTCAAGCAGAAGTCTTGAAGACCTGAGTATTGCCTTGGCAATCCTAGTTGTTATTGCATTTATTCCATTTCTTTTTCACAAAAATAATTGTATGATTTAGCTGTACAAACACCTAGAGTTAGAACAAGAGTAAGTCAATGACTTTTTTGTTTTTACTTCGACAGTGAAAGTAGATACAATCTGCTTGTTTTGAAATAATTACCTTCTGTATATTTCCATTCTCTGCTTTAAGGGGTAACCCAAGTCAGCTCTTCCCACGTAAGGTTTCTTATAAGTGGTGCGATTTTTTACTAGAACTAGAGAGAACGACGATTGGGTGCAATCATAGAAGTTGTTTCATTTGATCTTTTTCCTTAACTGGACTTTCCTCATCTCTGCAATATGCACAGAAATCAGTCAGTTAAACAATAAATAAAACGGTATCCATTTTGGTAAACCATCGCCGTTGTGGGAGTTTGCTAGAAGCGAGGAAATGGATCATTTGTGACCTGTTTACGTTGGTATAAGTGACTCGAGTAGCCCCTGTGGAGAGAGAAAGGTGTATTTCATGTCACATGTTGAATCAGTGTTACTATTATAGATAGCCCTTGGGCATTCGTCGGGTGATGAAGAGGATGGTGTAGTAGTTACTATTATAGATAGCCCTGGGGCATTCGTCGGGTGATGAAGAGGATGGTGTAGTTACTATTATAGATAGCCCTGGGGCATTCGTCGGGTGATGAAGAGGATGGTGTAGTTACTATTATAGATAGCCCTGGGGCATTCGTCGGGTGATGAAGAGGATGGTGTAGTTACTATTATAGATAGCCCTGGGGCATTCGTCGGATGATGAAGAGGATGGTGCAGTTACTATTATAGATAGCCCTGGGGCATTCGTTGGGTGATGAAGAGGATGGTGTAGTTACTATTATAGATAGCCCTGGGGCATTCGTCGGGTGATGAAGAGGATGGTGTAGTTACTATTATAGATAGCCCTGGGGCATTCGTTGGGTGATGAAGAGGATGGTGCAGTTACTATTATAGATAGCCCTGGGGCATTCGTCGGGTGATGAAGAGGATGGTGTAGTTACTATTATAGATAGCCCTGGGGCATTCGTCGGGTGATGAAGAGGATGGTGTAGTAGTTACTATTATAGATAGCCCTGGGGCATTCGTCGGGTGATGAAGAGGATGGTGTAGTTACTATTATAGATAACCCTGGGGCATTCGCCGGGTGATGAAGAGGATGGTGTAGTTACTATTATAGATAGCCCTGGGGCATTCGTCGGATGATGAAGAGGATGGTGTAGTTACTATTATAGATAGCCCTGGGGCATTCGTTGGGTGATGAAGAGGATGGTGTAGTTACTATTATAGATAGCCCTGGGGCATTCGCCGGGTGATGAAGAGGATGGTGTAGTTACTATTATAGATAGCCCTGGGGCATTCGTCTGGTGATGAAGAGGATGGTGTAGTTAGTATTATAGATAGCCCTGGGGCATTCGTCGGGTGATGAAGAGGATGGTGCAGTTACTATTATAGATAGCCCTGGGGCATTCGTCGGGTGATGAAGAGGATGGTGTAGTTACTATTATAGATAGCCCTGGGACATTCGTCGGGTGATGAAGAGGATGGTGTAGTTACTATTATAGATAGCCCTGGGTCATTCATCGGGTGATGAAGAGGATGGTGTAGTTACTATTATAGATAGCCCTGGGTCATTCGTCGGGTGATGAAGAGGATGGTGTAGTTACTATTATAGATAGCCCTGGGGCATTCGTCGGGTGATGAAGAGGATGGTGTAGTTACTATTATAGATAGCCCTGGGGCATTCGTCGGGTGATGAAGAGGATGGTGTAGTTACTATTATAGATAACCCTGGGGCATTCGTCGGGTGATGAAGAGGATGGTGTAGTTACTATTATAGATAGCCCTGGGGCATTCGTTGGGTGATGAAGAGGATGGTGTAGTTACTATTATAGATAGCCCTGGGGCATTCGTTGGGTGATGAAGAGGATGGTGTAGTTACTATTATAGATAGCCCTGGGGCATTCGTCTGGTGATGATGAGGATGGTGTAGTTCCAAACAAGTAGATGTACTTCAGCTGGAGTAAAGTTGATACTGTGGGTCATGAGTAAATGTTATATTTAAAAAATGTGCTTTCCAAACCAAGTAAAGGCTATTTAATGACTCAAATGCAAAATGATGGTGGCAATGATTTATAACGTAAAAATAGACCTGATAGGAATTAACATTATTTTATCACACGGCGACGTCCGGTCACATATCACACAGGGGTAAGTCATGCTAAACCGGAAGTTGGCTGTCGTCAGCAACCATTTTCTCGACAGTAGTTTTTCAGCTGGGGTGGGTCCCGAAATTGGTCAGTTTTGAATAGTTTTCATTGAATGATGTTAGCAATTTCAAGTTGTTTAAACTCTTTGATAGCTATAACTTACAATCGCTACATTTTTTAACATTGAATATGTAGAAGACATGTCTTATATATTTTATAATTTTAATTTTGGAACGAGTCAATCGGAAGGAAGAAAAGCCGCTAAAAGGCGAGTATCTGCATGAAAAAAGCAAATCGACATTGATGCAGCCCATATCTTGAGTAAATTTAAGTAGAATATGGTAATTTAGAACTTGCATCAAAGTTATAGCATTCGCAGATTGATCGAAGACGAGATATTAGCAAAAATAGAATAAAAACTGTACACATTGATGGTAGTTGCTGCTGTTGCCACAGACACTGTCCAGGTTGTTGAAAATGGAATGTACGAGTAGTTGGTCTGATAGTTGTTAAAGGGGCAGTAGCACGTTTTTTTGCAAATTTTATTTTTACAAATTTCTCATTTACAATGATAGTTTATGTCATTTACATTTACATTATGAAGGTTGTGCTTATAAACTGTTAATTATTGGTAACATGGTGAATCAGTTGATTTCCGCATGTGCAAATGTGTTTGATGTAAAAGTATATTTACATCTTATATCCATGTTATATCAACTTGAACATGTTTGTTCAAATATCCACCATTTAAGAATGAGAAAACTAACATACGTGAACAGTGAAATGAGAAAATAGAAGAGGATGGCCGTGCTTAAGCTGAAGGCACTTCAATACTTGATATGTCTGCTTCTGAGATAATATCCGTCCCTGTAATAAATAACACTGCATGTACTTGTCTTCTTGTTGACGTCGACTATCATGTTTATAACGAACATGACAGCATCGGGTTTGAAACCATGCTTTAAAGACACTTGATAGTTCATCTTGAGAATTGTTTTTGTTTAATAAATGGCTCAGGGGACTTTTAAAAAAAAGAACTGTCCATGTCCTATCAACTAATGGATATGTATTCTCAGTTTTCCATGACATATTATTTGGCTTCAATACGTGTCAAAATACCACATACATTGATCACGATTCCAATTATCTCTCCCGGCTTTCATATCATAACGACGTCGGTGTCTGATACTTAGTTTTATATCAGTCAGTTGGGCAGATGATTTTATGCCTAAAATAAACACCGTGAGATAGTGATCATATTATAATATGAGACATCACGAGTGAATAATATACCTATAAAGCAACTTAGAGCCTATCACGGGGATTTCATTAATATCATGATTTGCAAAATACCAACAAATTTGAGTTGGTCTTAACCTGGTTTTTTTCGCTAAGGTTAATTGTTGGTCGTTGTTGGTCAACGTATCAAATATTGAATCTTTCTATCAGGTTATTATTTCATGACTTGGTTCGAAACGTCACCTTGGTCGAAATGGCGCTGTAGAACTTTTTTCTTACTAAAATAAACTGATTTCACAAAAAAAGTAAATACGTGTTACCAATCGCTAGATAATACTCTTGAATAAATAAAAAAGAGTTCTAAAAAGAATGTACCTTGTTGGGTTAAGCCATGCAAGTCCATTTCCGTTCGAGCGGTGATAATTTTCAATCGTTATGTTATCGACCTGGTTGAAGTGATGAAGGTATTTGCAGCTGAAATCAAGACACGATCACGCTTTAAACTTTAAAATTTTGCAATTAAAGTTTAAATCTGCAAACTTGGTCCTTAACCTCATGAAAGCAAATTTCAGGCCTAAAGACATATTTGTCTGTAGCATGTTAATTTCACTGATTTTCCACTTTCGATATATATAAATGACAACTCTTGGGAAGTTTGTGACTCGTTTTCGTGTCCTACTACTTAACACATTTCATGAGGATCCATTCTGTCTCTAGCTTTATTAACAGTTACAGACACCCGTGATTTACATCTATTAAATGTTTGGCATGTGTAAATGTAGCAAGTGTTTGGTGGAAGCATGCGACTCGAGGTCCCTTACCATTTCTGGCTTTTATCTCATTTAACAACTCAAGGATAAGTTTTGAATGACAACAAGTCGACTAAAACATAATGTGTGCTTCATTTAAAAACCAAGCCGTTTTGTGTGGACTTTGTTTACTGAACATGTTGCCTTGAGGTCTGACAAGATGTTCAATGTGTTTGGTGACCAATTTAAACAATTAATTGGAGAGTTGTTGATAAACAGGAAGCAACATTTAGATTAGTATCCTCCTCTTATATACACTTTGTATAATAAAATGTAATTAGTAGGGATAGGTGACGTTACCAAATTTCTCTTACAATGACTGTCTTGCTCAAATGCTCAAAACATGTATTTCAAATATAAATATAATGTTATCCAAAGTCCTCCAAAGTTTTCATTTAATAAATTTGTTGACGATTTGTGGCAGTTAGCATAATTCCGTTTTGCATTTGTGGTAATATTGTGGCATAATTATGGTATATTTTAGGATGACCCCTTTTCATGTTCCAATACAGATTTTAATCAATAAAATCATCTTAATATGTACCTCATTCGTTCAATTTAAAAGTCAGCTATTCCTGTGGTTGCTGATGGTCTTTGATTACTGATATCAACTTCTTGATATATATAACAATCTCGAAGTACATTGTGTATATATAAAAAGAGATTGCAAGCTTTTAGCTCTTCGATACAGATTTCTACATGGTACTATTTTTACAAAAAGAGAATTGCATGCTTAAAAAGTTGATTATAGTTTATGTTTTTTGTAGATGATGTAAATGAGAGTGTTTGTACTGTGATATAATGTGTACTGGGAATGTAGGGCTACCCAAAACAAACGTCTGCTATTATCAAAATACAAGGTTTGGTATGGTTTTCTGCATTTAAACAAATTACTGAATCCTATTATCAACTCTGCAAAGAGACATATTTATATATATGCAACCTCAAGAGTATATCTACCAATGTACATATACGATTCTGAAACAAATATTATTTACGGAAAATTATATGTCCAAATAATAGAATAAAAGAATCAAATAAAATTGGGCCTACTGTTCTCGGTACTACGTTAGCCTCAAACTATGATCCTTTCTGCCTAGTCTACCTGGCACCTTTAGTACATCATCTATACCTTGGTATCTGTAAAAAAAGTACATCGTTGGCCTTTAATATTAAAAAGCTTCAAACATAAGGGCTTTTAAAACATAATCTGTACATGTAATTAAGTAATGAAGTAAAAACAACAGCTTATTGAAGTTCTGGTCACCCCATTCCCAGCACTCTTAATTGCCTATGATATTTTATTTTGATTCCTCAAAATGATATATGTCCTGATGTTAATCTCTCGGTTGCGTATTCATCAACCTCTTTCACAAAGTATATATGCATAGAAATTAATTAAGATATATTTCAGCTTTTCATAAGTTAGACTTCAAACTGCCATCACAGCAATTCAGGAATGACTCTGACACTACCGTCAAGAAAGATGAACATATATTGAGTAAGGGATAACACACAGTGGTCATGGGTGATAACATGTTTTATTATATGACAAGCAGTGAAATACTGGAATTTATCAGTGAAATGAACTGTCTATCAAGCCACAGTGAAAATAACTTATATTTTCACTGCGAGCAGTGACTGATATAATTTGACGTCATAAAACTTTGGTCTGATGCAGCAAATTGGCTTATGATGTCACAGTGTTACTGTGGTGTCGGGCTTGTTCCTAGGGGCTCGGCGCGGAAAAGGATAGCATCATAAAATAAATAGAATATCTGTCGATTCTTGACAAATAGCATGTTTATCTCATCGAGTGAGGTAGTGAGCTGCGCCACTCGTTAAAATATAAACTTTCGACCTCACTCGATGAGATAAACATGGTAGTAGTCAAGAAAAGACAGATATTCTTTATTTATTCTTTTTTAATAGGGAATTTCACCAAAATTAATCCACCATACAACTTTGCGGTTATTGAGATCGACTAAGAACCAGATAAGTTCCATTCTGTTTGAATATTGTTAATTGAGGTCTCAAGATGACAAGTCACTGACTAAGTGTAGCGGCTGTACCCTCTGTGAAACCGGATGACGGCGCCAAAAACATTCTCCTCATGCCTCCAGTGAGTCTACGATTTCCTTCCTAAAGCGGTTTCTACCTTCATGTAATGCAGCCTCCAAATCAGCACTATTCTGTTAATGAGGTTCCATTCTTTGTATTCGACGTCCATTGAATTCCCATATTTGGCAGGCCAGGGAGGTGGGTGATGAACATACGCATTCTTAACATGACGCCAAGCGTTGTCACCCATGAATAAAGGAAGATTTGCAAAAGCATGATTGTCAAAATGAGGTACTAGGACGGGGCAAGAATATCCTGGATGTATCCCCCAGACCGTAACACACCCACATAAGCAGGATACAATAATAATACTAGTATATTTATAATGCATGCTCTGCATTACCCTGAAGAATTCGTACTTTCGGTGCCGCCTATGAAGCGCTCTGCGCAACCGTATAGCTCCATATATGCTCATGGTCAGGTAACCATTTATACAGCTGGGTGAACTGAGTGCAATGTGGATGAAATGCCTTGTCCAAGGACAGAACACAGTATAATACCCAGGTTACAAATGTTTGGGGTCTCCACCGGGATTCGAACCCGAGCAGTTGGGATGAGAGGCAGACATGTTAACCACTACACCACTGTGCTCCACAATATCTATTAAAGCATTACCAGCCTTCTGTACTTTCCCAAAATTTCATTTCATATCCCCCATCAACCTGTATCACCCTTCTTCAATTGAATGTGTACATTTAAACATTATTACTGACAGTGTATATGTTTCGGTGATGCTGTGCCTATTTCATGTCTAAAATGCTTAAATCACTCTTTGATCTAAAAATAGGAAAGAAACAAAATAAGGATTCGTCTCGAATGATGTTACATGTATATTTAGAAATCCTGGGATTCAATTTACTTTTGTTTTATATTGCTTGTTGTTGCTTATTTAAATATGTTTCTCTTTAATGTAACGACGACATATTTCAACCACTAACACTGACCATTCAGTCTCTTTTGACTGTAAGACATTAAGTGTCAGAACAGGGATCATGGGTATTGACATTTATAAATGGATTACTTGATATCTGAGGCTTCCTGTCTGCAAGCTTGTTAAAGAACGGGACATACCAGGTAAACTCGAAAGCATACTTTATGTGTCATTTCTCTAAACTGCTTTGACTAATAACCTCTCATTAGATATAACGAGAATGTCATTATGTTTCTAGAAGACGAGTAGATGTTTTCTTGGCTTTCACCAGATGTCCTCATAGGCTTGATTTCTGTCACAAATACAGCGAAGGTTAATATATATAATATTGGTTCGAGTTCAAAACAAGAGATGGATTTTCTTTTCTTTTCTAAGTATTCTTAGTTGTCTTGATACAGCTGCCCAACTGTACATGTAAATTACCGAGCAAAAGGATGTTCCCACCTCATTTGGTTTTGATTAACTCAATATTTAAAAGAAATCAGATGCATTTGCCAATGGTGTGATACAATAATACGTATCTGCAGTAGTTTGAATGAATTAATTGGTAGCTGTGGTTAAGTTTTAGTTAAAATATCTTTGTTAAATGAAGACGGGGTAAGAAATGAAATTTTCACCAACATGACCCCTACCATGTTTAAAATGTTGTAAATGTGTGCAGAATCAGGCACATTTATTATTCTTAATATATAATACATGTATGTATTATATGTCGTTGATCAGTTGTGTATCATTAGAAATATTTTTGGCAGAAATTTCAAACTTAAAATTTCATTTTAAAAAAAAAATCAACATGTAGAAGTATTCTTTGACCACTGACTACACACCAGTACTTTTCGGTTTTAGATTATGACATTGAAAACTTGAGATATTTGAAAATGAAAATCATACATATAAAAACATCAAGAGAAGTTTGTACTGTTTTTTGCCTGCCTTTATGTTAACATTAAGGAGCTCTTAATATTTAGAGTGCACTAATTCTTGCATTTGATATTTAAACAGTTATTCACACCTGTACATGCGTTGTATTTCTTGATAGTTATCTAAGTTTCTCATATGATGCGCATTATTCATGGTTGCCATCCTCAGTCATGAAGGAGCATACAGTTATCCATATACAATTGATAAGCCAGTTATACCATTTGAATTTAAGTTGGTAGAGGAAAGTAGTTTTGTTATCAAAGTCAACCCCAATGCCCACATGAATATTCAGTATTAGTGTAATTTAAGTGATCATGTTTGACAGATAAACAGACATTGAAGGAACTTTTAGTGTCCAATTCCAAAGAAGTACAGGAACCTTCAGGGAGAAGTAGGCACCATGAAGTACAGGCTGTCTATCTCAGGGCTCTATGGGAGTGTGTTTAGGTAGGACTCCAATTGTATGTTGATGAAATATTGTTGCTCTTTTTTGCATGCAATTGGTTCCGGTAAAATTAAAATGGTTCATATGGTATATGGTGAACTTGTATTATATCCGGATATTTTACAACTTGAAAAGTAATGTATGCATAGCTTTAATACAGAAGTTGAATAACATTCCAATAAGTTTTTTTTATAGATACATACTATAATGTGTTATGTCTAATGCTGTAAAGCTGTATACCTTTTTGGTATTATTACCCAAAGCTGTCGTATTTCAAATAACTCGTCTCCACTTCAACTTTTATTGTAAAGATCTTTCATTCCGTTTGAGGTTTCAGTGACAAACTATGTTGATGAATAAGAAAGAAATATGTTACTGGTTGAATGAATATTGCTTCATCCTGTATTAAATGACCACAAATAATTGTGTTACTGAGGACAACTTTCGGTTTATATTCCAAATGAAAAGAAGAAAATTGCCTCAACAAGGAAAATATCTGTTTTAATGTCCTTTAATGAACTTTCTCAAATAGAAAATATAGCAAATACCAACATCTAAGAGTGATACTCATATTTACCTCATTACTCTATTCACAGTCTTTTAAATATCCTTATGTTTTTATTTCAAGAAAAGGATTGTTATTTCGCCGAGGTTGTTTTCCGATATGGAATAGGATGTTCATTTAAAACGTCTGTTTCAATTTACAGAGACTAAATATTAGTGTATTTTCAATTATTTCTTTCCTTTTCTCTATCAGCTTAACATCACATCAAACACCTGTATCATTGGTTGTAAATGTTGAAATGCTGCTGAACCTAGAAGAGAATCAAAGAGATTATTGGTCTTCCAGACACAGCGTGTTAACCCACCTGACAACTATGATTAGTCTGGTAGACTCGGACTACCAATGCATTCCGACCAATCAGAAGTGATTGCTTCTGAAATCGTTCTCTTTGTATTACCGGTAGTGAGATGTTTAAGTATTTACATTGATTAAGGACAGAAACCAATATTATTCCATTTTAGATAGCATTAATTTTCACAGTAACTGACGAATTAACATATAATCAAAGTGTTAGTCTGCTCCATATAATCAGTTCATTAATGTCTACTACTAAGCACCATGTATATATATTTATAGTAGCTTTATTTGCTAGAGGACGGGTATGGTGAATTGATGTTTATTATGAATGTACATATTCATAAGATTAAATTAGTCTGATGCACAAAAGGTGTCTTACAGTTGACCAAATCGTATATGAGCTTCGAGATACACGTCACTCAACATCTATTGAGCACGATTCTGAAGCAACGTTATCAAATGATGAGATTTATGGTTTCATTAGATGAATGTAGGTTTATTAAAATGTCATTTTATTAAGAAATTTATACTGAACGAAATATCAGATTGAACAAGAAAGTGTTTGATTATCAGACCACTTCAATGATACAGAACTGTATCTGAGCCGAGAGTAATTCGTTAACCACACCAGTGAAACCGTACATACCCATGGAATCATCTTACAGTTACAGACGTGGGAAACCAACTGAATGGCCAATTTCATCTTATTTACAGCACATCTGACATTTCCCGAGGCGCATTGCCATCTCTATATCGCACGTCAGTGGGCATAGTTTATTGGCCTCAAGTCATATAACCATCTACTTGCAAAACAGTGTTATATCACTTGGCAAAGTTTTATGTTAAGCATGAATGAACTGACACTATGTACTAACACTATGTACTAACACTATGTACTAACACTATGTACTAAGACTATGTACTAACACTATGTACTGACACTATGTACTAACACTATGTACTTACACTATGTACTAACACTATGTACTGACACTATGTACTAACACTATGTACTGACACTATGTACTAACACTATGTACTGACACTATGTACTGACACTATGGACTGACACTATGTACTAACACTATGTACTGACAAAACGTATTGACACTATGTGCTGACACTCTATATTGCCACTGTGAAAGACACTATGTGCTGACACTATGTACTGACACCATGTACTGACACCATGTACTGTCACTATCTTTTGCCTTGTGAAAGACACTATATGTACTGACACTATGTACTGACACTAAATGCTGACACTACATTTTGAAACTATGACTTTGCACTGACACTAAGTGATGATACTATATACCAAGTTGAACACTAAAACTCTGAGTCTGGTTGGACAGTGTTCCTCTATGACTGAAAACGCTGATGATTATCACAGCTAGCCCCGGTATTGTTACAAATATGTTTGAAGGGAAGTAAACCTCTTCTAGCGTTGTCCCCCATGTTGAACCATGCCCAGGTCAATCGTTATTCCTGGGGTGGTAGATGTATGTGATCTTGAGTGATATTTCAGAGACCTGAGTTGCGTCATTAACACCGTCGGTGACTAAACCAGTCATACCGTGGCTATTGGTATCACTAATGGTTGCACTTACTACTAAGTACTCCCATCATAAAGAAAGCACTTCGTAGAAATATCATTTCATTGAAATGGAAACATCTAGACAAGGATTTTATCTTATATATCATCAACACCCGTTGCAAGCTTCCTGATAATCAATTTCAGTGCTATATTTTACTGCCGAAACCTGCTTTTATATTCTACAAAAAAAAGAAGAAATATTTTATATGAATTCTATATTTCATTTAATAAAGTTAAATATATTATTTGTTTTAGGGTGAATATATTCCAATCGTCTCTCATAATCCCCAAAGGGTAGCTCACTTTTATGTTATGTTGTATATGTACATGTTTTAGTATGTATTTTATTTGAGGTGAGATTTCAATAAACTATCTATATGTCTACAGTAACTTTGTTGACCGTTACAAGTTGAATTAACATTTGTTTGGTTTGAGGAATGTGTTGTTTGCACGTTGCCTATGACTACGGCTAATCATGTCGTATTTTGTCATTATTTCTTTGGTTGGTATGGTTGATAGTGGGGAACAGTGTCTTAACCAATACAACAACTCACTATATAATCATTTCAGAACGAATAAAAAAAATCACATTTCGCTTTTTGGGCTAAATTATATTTTCACAAATTTGCCATTATTTACTTTACACAATCTATTTTTAATTTTTTTTTAGGGTAAACCATCTCATTACACGACCCGATAAGCCATATCCACAGAAAACGGTTAACTGTATTTGAAGAAAATGATGTGACGTATAAACAGACATTGGTTAACCATTCCTTCCTGGTGCCATAATTAAAACTCTAATCTGAATGTTTAGGTATCTACATCAGTCAGACCACTAGAACTACCTTCGAGCCGAAATTTTCGCGTGAACACCTTTAAATGGCCATTCCAAGGGAAAAAACTCTCATGGCCAAACCGAACAAGTTACATTCGTTTTTTAACTTTTCGTTTTATTTTGTATTATTCAGCCATTGATAACACTTATTTACCTTTTCGCGAGATCACTTTATTTCAGTAACAAAGGCGTGTTACAGCGGCTTTAATATCGAATTTATGAAATGCAAACAATGTTGCAATATGTCCACAACATTTTGTAATGTAAATTTGTCCCTAGATAACTGTTAATTCCGTAAAACCGGAAGTGAGTACTAACTCCCTTTTTAACAAGTTGTGTAAGTTCTCGGAAGCTATGTATTTATATCATGTGAACTTTCATTAATCCCAGGGATGTTGTTGAACCATGTTGAGAATCAAAGCACTGTTAAGACGCGCTGCTTATCCCCTTATACAACTAACGATTTCGTGGCTTGGATTGTCTATCAGTGTAGATACTCACTTCCTCTGGACTGTTATCTCTGCAATAGTCGACAGTATACCAGACATAAGGCCTTGATGACTATGCTTGTTGTATATAGTGTAGCATGTTTAACCATTTTGTGTTCTAGTTGAAAATTGTACCGCTATACTGTCTTAACTTACATTCATGTTATTGAATGATATCATGTTTTAATTTTGCTGGTTTTAAATAGGAGCTTTTTCATTATTAATTCTAAACAGATAGAAAAATGCATGATATGTGAGTTATAACAGTTTCCATTACTGGATGAACTGATGCATTTTCTACAATATAAATATATAATATTTGTGGGTGACAGATACAATGTACCTCAAACATCAACGTTATAGGCAAAAAGGTCAATTGGTCGAGTAAGTTCTGTAGTTAGTGAATTGATAATGTACTTGTTATGTCATGCTGTTAAAGTGTTAGTACTGTATGTCTTTGTATATTTAGTTGATTTATACATGTATGTACTGGTCGTGAATGCAATATGAAGCTATGTAATAATTGCAATGAATTAATGAATCTATATTTGAGATGTCTATTCATACAATGAACTTATTACTTTATATCTGTTTAACAGAGCTGTGTAGATGCTGCAATAAAAATAAGTCACGGCCACTGATGCGTATTGTGTTGATTGGTTGACCGTTACATTTAGATGATGTCAGCTTCGTTATCATCAGTTATCATAAATGAGTTTCAGTAATTGTAAAGTAAAACTGTTCGCCGATTTTATAATTTTTGTTATATATAAATATAGTTCATCAAATAAGGAAGTGTCATCAATATTGGTAACATATCATCCACTAATTAAGTCCTACACCTGAGGCTCTCATTAATTCTTTGTTTTGATACACCGAGTCTTGTCTGGAACCTGACATATTATCACCGAGCTTATTAGTAGGCTGAAATTACTGTGTATTATAAGAGTGGCATCAATTCAGTTTCATGATTAGCAAGGAACAGCGATACGGTTTCGTGTCTGTTATTATATGAGCAATAAATCACATGCGAATCTTGATGTTAAATCCATGTTAAGTTACATTAAATTTAGTTTTTCAAGGATCAACATAAATCAAGATTATGTTAAGTAATCCATAGTGAGCAACCTCTTCTTTCTGCAAATAAGTTAATAAAATGATTTCTGCTGTGGTTTACAATGTCCTATGCAACTACATGAATTCATGTCAACGATCATCCCTTGCTGTCAACTCCTTATCATTATATCTGGAGGAGATGTAGCTTTGCTAACTTGGCCAGTCTGTCCATCATATCCCACAAGGTCAACACAATCAGACTAACACCACACGTTCCAGATCAGACATAAAATATTGAGAGCCTTTCCAGTGTGCCGGATTCAACATCAGTGAATAATCTTCAAAGAGTTTGGTCTTCATGCATGGAAGTTGATGTCACCGGTTGCTTGCCATCGACCCGATCTCAGCACGTAACACACAGTTTGTATTGGGATTTCAGAGTAGTTGAGGCAAATATTTGACATTTTATGGAGAATTGCATTGATTATATTGCGACTGTCCTAACACTAATGGTAAGAAGCAGAAGATCTGATCCCTCAAGACCAGGAGAATAAACATCACATACATACTCAATTTGGAGACCGACAGCAGTTGGAGAGTGGAGATTTAGTATCAGTGGACGATCTCTAATGGGTTTGGCCACGTAGGAGTTTGTCTCTGGATTTCAGAATACTTGTATGAAAGTTGCAACATAATATAAACAGGGTAATAGTTTGAAAATATTTTTTTATTATTCACAAAGCTTTGTCTTTATTTGTTTTTATCTATGAAAATATTTAAATTGTGAATTATTATCTCGTGAGATAGACATTTTAAATATTATCACTCGTGGCTGCGCCTTTGACAATCAAGGCATTGAAGTAGTCCTGTTAGAGCAGGTTGTCAGCAGCGATCGTATGACAAGACATCAATCATACACAAATCCACAAAAACAGTAATATTCAATGAGAGCAATATCAGGAGTCGAAGAGATGATTAATAACCATATGTGACCACATGATGATACATTCACTTTCCAAGTGATGTGCAGGGAGCAAATCACCTTGAGCCACACTTACTGCTTATGGTCGCTTCTTAATTGATTATTTCCTAAACCTCCGAAAATGGAGACTGGATACATTTACGTTACCAAACATTATCAAGATGCGTGTATAAATCCAAGTGCTTTCAATTAACCTTGATGGAAATACTTTGCTAAATGACTGACAATTAGTGCGAGATCAATGACTCCAAATGTAGTTGATTAAGTTAGAGTAGATGTTAATGTAACACTTGTAGCGATATGAATATACATTACTATCATATTGACCTGTCACATTAGATGACATTATCTGGAACAAAGACAAACATTGCATAACGACGATCCAGGATCAAGGCTGTATTGGAAAACATGGTTATATAATGCTTTCAATTTACCTACATTTCGTTGTCCGGGGTTATCTCTAAGATAAGTTAAACGTCTTTATGGACACTGGCTGTGCACACGTACATCACAAATATTTTAATTTTTGTTTGGCTACCACAACAGAACTGATCATGAGGTCTGAAAATCAGTGCAGCTTGGAGGTATGTCGAAACTCTCTTGCAGCATGCACTTTTTATCAGTGCAAAATAGCTAGTAATTTAGGACTGTTTCCCTCTTGGCGGAGGATATAGCGGGCTCCGATTCGATAAAACGAATCCACTGACAATTGAAATGAAAATTCAAAAACTGAAAACTGAAAGACTGAAACACTCCTAAAGAATCGATCCAGATAAGATCAACTTATATATTATTATATATTATCTTATATAATCTATGTTTGAGCTGGAAGATGATTTGAACACACATTATCCTCCATATTATTTTGCATGGTTTAAGGGTATCTTGAACTTTATTTTTGATCTCGACACATTCATAACAACCCCTTGGTAAATGTCTGTTATCTGTGTTATGAAGGTTGTGTCTATATCTATTATAATTAAACTTTGAAAACTCTAACATGTTAATTATTGGTAACATGTTGAATCAGTTGATTTCTGTTTGTGCAAATGTGTTTAAAGCAAAGTGTATTTACATCTTCTGTCCGTGTTATGTAAACGTGAACATGTTTGTTCAAATCTCCATAATTTCAGAATGAGGAATGATGTCTGCTTCTGAGATAATATCCATCCCTGTAAGAAATAACACTGCATGTACTTGTCTTCTTGTTGCAGTCGACTATCATGTTTATAACGAACATGACAGCATCAGGTTCGAAACCACGCTTTAAAGACACGTGGTAGTTCATGTGGAGTATTATTTTTGTTCATTAAATTGCTCAAGGGATTTTCTTTAAAGAACTGACCGTGTTGTATCGACTAATGGTTATGCATTCTCAGTTTTCCATGACATATTATTTGGCTTCAATACGTGCCAAATACCAGATACATTGATCAAGATTCCAGTTATCTCACCCGGCTTTCAAGGGGAAAAAACCCCAACAAAACGAAACAAAACAAAACAAACCAATCCGTCAACAAATCTACAAGTATAAGAACCTGAATAGCTTTCAATGACCATCTATAACGATCCATTAACGTGAGCTCCCAACTGAACTTTGTCTTTCTCTCGTTTTTGTAAGTTTCAAAACTTACGACTGACTAATTGACTCACACCAGCAGCGGGTCATTGTCTCGTTATAATAAATAAATAAATACTAAATATATTAAAAGAAATCATGATGTTATACCTTTACATAGTCTCTCTATTGAACCCAGTACTTGTTCGTTTTGGAATCTCCTAAACGTGACGACGACCTACTACAATGAAGTGTCAATGGATTAAGAAAGTAACTATTTCAATAACATACTCTTTTCATGTGTCTTGATACACTGTCGTGTAGACCTTGTTCACAAAGCATCAACTCAAATCAGTTTAATTAGTATTTCGGCCATGTGGCCAGAGCACAATTGAATGTGGCCACATAAACACGTCACGTGACAGAAATGTTCATTATCATTTTTTAAATGCAAATACATGTTCACAAAGCATGATATTATGGAAGGTATTCAAAATCGACTTTATCCAACAGCAGTATTTCCTTTTTTCTTTTGCACAACTTTATAATAATGAACGTGTCGTACCTGTCCGTTCCAGAAATCAAGGTAATGACGTCAGTGTCTGATACTTAGCTTTAAAAATACCACATAGAGTTCAGGAGTCAGTTGGGCAGATGATTATAGATGCCTTAAGACAAACATTGTGAGATAGTGATCATTTTATAATATGAGGCATCACGAGTGAATAATATACCTTTAAAACAACTAAGAGCCTATCACGGGGATTTCATTAGTATAATGAATTGCACAATACCATTAAAATAATTTAGTTGGTTTTAACCTATTTTTTTCGCTAAGCTACATTTGTGGACGTTGTTGATCAGCATATCAAATATTGAATCTTGCTATCAGGTTATTATTTCATGCCTTGTTTCGAATCATCACCTGGGTCTTAATGGCGCTGTAGAACGTTTTTCTTACTAAAATAAAGTGATTTCACAAAAAGGTAAATAAGTGTTACCAATGGCTTGATAATATTCTTGAATCAATAAAAATAGTTCTAAAACGAATGTTTCTTGCTGAGCTAAGCCATGCTAGCCCATTTCGCCTCGAGCGTCCATTTTAATGTGTTCACATTAAAATGGCCGCTCAAAGGTAGTTCAAGTGACCTGACCACTGTAGCGATACCTAAACACTCAAAGGAGAGTTTTGAATATGGTACCATGAAAGAAGTTGGTTATACAAACATAACCTGTAATTTTTGCTAACCTACATCTGTAGACTGTTTGAGAGGCATTCTAGAAGTTGGTGTGAGGAAGAAGACAAATATTTTATGGATGATCAACTTCTTTATTAACAATAGCGACGTTTCGGTATAGATCCTTATACCGTTATCAAGCATATGGAATGGATGGTGAAACAGCAGATTATATACAGGATACATGTTGGTATGATAAAGAGATAAAAAATACAACAAGATGAGGTAACAATGGCATAAATGGTTGTACAAGTGAAGTTGTGATAACAAGGAAACCAGAGAGTAGTAAGTTAATTAGCCAGGGGGTGGCGGATGAGAGGACAAAGGCAGGATGAGGGTACCAATTAGTGGTGTAGGTGGAAGCCAGAGTGAGTAGATTGGATTAATCATTTGTGGATTAAGCGGTTGTAAGCTGATGGGATGAAATAGCCTTGATCCCTATTCATAGAGGGCTTATGTCTAACAATATGCACGGCTTCAGCTAAACGCCGGTGAGTGTAGTCATGTTTGTTGTTTGTGAGTGTTTTGACAGAGTCCCAATGGATGTTGTGTTGAGGAAATTTGGTGATGTGTTCCGAAATGGCTGATTTGTTGTCTCCCTTGATTGTTGATGTTTTGTGTTCTTTGATGCGTGTGTTGAGCGGTCTTGATGTTTCCCCAATGTAGTTGCTGCCGCAGTCGCAGCTAATGTTGTAAACAACTCCTTTAGGTTGTTGTTGTTTTTGGGCATATTTCCTACCATTAGCCTTAATGATGGTTTTGAGTGGGGTGGCCGAGGAAAAATAAGTGTCTATGCCTACTTGTTGCTTGAGTAGACGACTGATGTGATGTGATGTTTTGCCAATGTAGGGCAGTGAGATGCGAATAGGGGCAGGGGCAGGCTTGCTAGTAGTGGGTTTGTGTGGTGGGTTTAGGGTGCAGTTGATGACACGGTCAACAAGTTTTGCTGGGTAGTTGTTAAGTTGGGTGAAGACATGCCGGAGGTGTTTAAGTTCAGAATCAGGGGTGACAGAGGAAAGGTTGATGGCACGGCGGGTTAGAGTGGAGATGATGCCGGTTTTAGTTCTGAGTGGGTGGTTGGAGGCAAAACATCACATCACATCAGTCGTCTACTCAAGCAACAAGTAGGCATAGACACTTATTTTTCCTCGGCCACCCCACTCAAAACCATCATTAAGGCTAATGGTAGGAAATATGCCCAAAAACAACAACAACCTAAAGGAGTTGTTTACAACATTAGCTGCGACTGCGGCAGCAACTACATTGGGGAAACATCAAGACCGCTCAACACACGCATCAAAGAACACAAAACATCAACAATCAAGGGAGACAACAAATCAGCCATTTCGGAACACATCACCAAATTTCCTCAACACAACATCCATTGGGACTCAATCCAAACACTCACAAACAACAAACATGACTACACTCACCGGCGTTTAGCTGAAGCCGTGCATATTGTTAGACATAAGCCCTCTATGAATAGGGATCAAGGCTATTTCATCCCATCAGCTTACAACCGCTTAATCCACAAATGATTAATCCAATCTACTCACTCTGGCTTCCACCTACACCACTAATTGGTACCCTCATCCTGCCTTTGTCCTCTCATCCGCCACCCCCTGGCTAATTAACTTACTACTCTCTGGTTTCCTTGTTATCACAACTTCACTTGTACAACCATTTATGCCATTGTTACCTCATCTTGTTGTATTTGTTATCTCTTTATCATACCAACATGTATCCTGTATATAATCTGCTGTTTCACCATCAATTCCATATGCTTGATAACGGTATAAGGATCTATACCGAAACGTCGCTATTGTTAATAAAGAAGTTGATCATCCATAAAATATTTGTCTTCTACATCTGTAGACGTTGATCAACATATCAAATATTGAATCTTGCAATCAGGTTAATATTTCGTGCCTATGTCTACGTGGTTACTTAACAAGTAACATAATCAGCTTTCAGAAGCAATATTGACAGTTTTACAATTGACAGATAATGAGAGGGCAAACATATTTCAAACCTGATATGAATTCCGAAAATTTAAGTGTGTGAACTCCTATCTATCTATCTAGATGTTATATGTCAAGAATTAGAAAGAGCGTATAACATTTTATATCATATTTCAAATGTGTCAATGTGTCAAATTATCGATGAATTCTGAATTTTCCATGAAAAACGACATTTAGGTCCTCATCCTCCTGCCTTGTATTTGTATACAGGTTTTTTTTTAAGTCTTAATGCCTTGTACTTGTTTACAGGTGTTCTTTAAGTCTTAATGCCTTTTATTTGTATACAGGTGTTCTTTAAGTCTTAACGCCTTGTATTTGTATACAGGTGTTCTTTAAGTCTTAACGCCTTGTATTTGTATACATGTGTTCTTTAAGTCTTAACGTCTCCTAAGACATTAGTCATCATTTGTTTTATGACAAGTTTTTAGGAAAGCAATTGATGCCAATATAATGAATCATGAGAGCAATGTCAACATAATTCTAGAAATCATCCCTCATCGTCCCCTTGATGGATAGAAAATTATAGCGATGACAACATGATCAGGTGTAAACTGCATGTGTGGCAATCAATCTAAGCAACTTTTTTAGAAATGTTTCTTCATAGAACAATGACTTTTAAAGTCGCATTTATATCAATTATTGAATATCCAGATTCTTTGACACTAATGTTTGAAGATGCGACGTCGACCCAGTGGTAATTTTCAATCTTTCTGTTATCGAGCTGGTTGAAGTAATAAGGTATTTGCAGTGGAAATCAAGACATGCCAATCACGCTTTAAACTTTTGCAATAAAAGTTTATATCTGCAAGCTTATTCCTTAACCTCATGAAAGCAAATTTCAGGTCTAAGGACAGTGGCATGGCAATTTCACTGATCCAGACAGTGGCTAATTTTCCACTTTCGATATATATAAATGACAACTCTTGTTGAAGTTTTTGACTCGGTTTCGTGTCCTACCTCTTAATACATTTCATGAAGATCCATCCTGTCTCTAGTTATATTAACAGTAACAGACACCAGTGATTTACATCTATTAAATATTTGGCATGTGTAAATGTAGCAAGTGTTGGTGGAAGCATGCGACTCGAGCTCCCTTACCATTTCTGGCTTTTGTCTCATTTAACAACTCAAGGATAAGTTTTGAATGACATCAAGTCGACTAAAACATAATGTGTGCTTCATTTAAAACCTAAGCCGTTTCGTGTGGACTTTGTTTCCTGAACATGTTGCATTGAGGTCTGACAAGATGTTCAATGTGTTTGGTGACCCATTTAAACAATTAAATGGAGAGTTGTTGATAAACAGGAAGCAACATTTGGATTAGTATCCTCCTCTTATATACACTTTGTATAATAAAATATAATTAGTAGGGATAGGTGACGTGACCAATGTACTCTTACAATATTTTTTTAAAAATGTACAAATGTTCAAATGTCTTGCTCAAATGCTCAAAAAATGTATTTCAAATATAAATATAATGTTATCAAAAGTCCTTCAAAGTTTTGATTTAATAAATTTGTTGACGATTTGTGGCAGTTAGCATCATTCCGTTTTGCATTTGTGGTAATATTGTGGCATAATTATGGTATATTTTAGGATGAACCCTTTTCATGATCCAATACAGGTTTTCATCAATAAAATCATCTTAATATGTACCTCATTCTTTCAATTTAAAAGTCAGCTATTCCTGTGGTTGCTGATGGTCTTTGATTACTGATATCCAATTCTTGATATATATAACAATCTCGAAGTACATTGTGTATATATAAAAAGAGATTGCAAGCTTTTAGCTTTTCGATACAGATTTCTACATGGTACTATTTTCACAAAAAGAGAATTTCATGCTCAAAATTGAAAAGTTGATAATAGTTTATGTTGTTTGTAGAATGATGTAAATGATAGGGTTTTTAATGTGATATAATGTGTACTGGGAATGTGGGGCTACCCAAAACAAACGTCTGCTATTATCAAAATACAAGGTTTGGTATGGTTCTCTACATTAAAACAGATTACTGAATCCTATCATCAACTCTGAAAAGGGACATATTTATATATGCAAGCTCAAGAGTATATCTACAAATGTGCATATACAATTCTGAAACAAATATTATTTATGGAAACTTATATGTCCAAAAGGATGAATAAAAGAATCAAATAAAATTGGGTCTACTGTTCCCGGTACTAAGTTGGCCTCAAACTATGATCATTTCTGCCTAGTCTACCTGGCACATTTAGTACATCATCTATACCTTCGTATCTGTAAAACAAGTCCATCGTTGGCCTTTAATATTAAAATGCTTCATACATAAGGGCTTTTTAAAACATAATTTGTATATGTAATCGCTGGAACCAATTAAGTAAAAACAACAGCTTATTGAAGTTCTGCTCACCACATTCCCATCACCCTTAGTTGTCTATGATATTTTAGTTTGATGTGTCAAAATGATATATGTCCTGATGTTAGTCTCTCGATTGCATATTCAACAACCTCCAACACAAAATATATACACATATAAATTAATTAAGATATTTTTCAGCTATTCATAAGTTAGACTTCCATCTGCCATCACAGCAAGTCAGGAATGACTCTGACACTACCGTCATGAAATATGAACATATATTGAGTAAGGGATAACACACAGTGTCCTTGGGTGATAACATGTTTTATCATATGACAAGCAGTGAAATACTGAGATTTATCAGTAAAATAAACTGTCTATCAAGCTACAGTTAACTGACTTATACTTTGTCTGCGAGCAGTGACTGATAAATTGACGTCATAAAACAATGGTCTGACGCTGCGAATGTCTTATGTCGTCACAGAGTTCGACCGCCATATGTAAGCTTATATCAAGAAATACATATGTAATTTTAGGGAAAAAAACAATCGTGTCAATTACCGTTGATTCGCTGAGTTCGGCCGCCATTTTGGGTGAAATGCGTTCAAAAATTAATATTTAAAAGAAGTCAGATGCATTTGCCAATGGCATGATACAATAATACTTATCTACAGTAGTTTGAATGAATTAATTGGCGACTGTGGTTAAGTTTTAGTTAAATTATCTTCGTTTAATGAAGACGGAGTAAGAAATGAAATTTTCACCAACATGACCTCTACCATGTTTAAAATGTTATAAATGTGTGCAGAATCAGGCACATTTATAAGTTTTCACATAGAATACATGTATGTCTTATATCTCTATGAACAGTTGTATATCATCAGAAATATTTTTGGCAGAAATTTAAAATTTAAAATTTCATTTAAAAAAAAATAATTAATCAACATGTAGAAGTATTCTTTGACTACTGACTAAACACCGGTACTTTTCAGTTTTAGATTATGACATTAAAAACTTGAGATATTTGCAATTGACAATCATACATCAAGAGAAGTGAGTACTTTTTTTTGCCTGTCAGTTTATGTTAACATTAAGGAGGTCTTACTATTTAGAGTGCACTAATTCTTGCAATGACGTCGGTTCATTTGATATTCTATGAGGTGAATGTTTTGAGATAATTCAAGACTTCATTTGATATTTAAACAGTTATTTACACCTGTACATGCATTGTATTTTTTGATAGTTATCTAAGTTTCTCACATGATGCGCATTATTCATGGTTATCATCGTCAGTTATAAAGGAGCATTCAGCTATTCATCTGTTTGATTATTCTAACTTTCATAACTGATAATCCAGAAATACCATTTGAATTTTAAACAATAGTTTTAGTGAAGAAACATGCAAGTTGCCCACATCAATATTCAGCATCATATAATTTAAGTGATCGTATTTGACAGATTAACAGACGTTGAAGGAACTTTTAGTGTCCCAAGCAAAAGAAATACCGGAACCTCCTGGGAGAAGTGGCCACTATGAATTACAGGCTTTCTATCTCAGGGCTCTATGGGAGTGTGTTTAGTTAGGACTCCAATTGTATTTACAGTTCATGAAATATTGTTGCTCTTTTTTTTATGATGCAATTGGTTCCGGTAAAATGAAAATGGTTAATATGGTACATGATGAACTTGTATTATATCCGGATATTTTACGACCTGAAACGTAATGTATGCATAGTTTTAATACAGGAAATTCCATTACATTCATATAAGTGTTTTTATAGAAACATAGTATAAGGTGTTATGTCTAATGCTGTACAGTTGTTATACCTGTATGGTATTATTACCCAAAGCTGTTGTATTTCAAATAACTCGTCTCCACTTAAAATTGTATTGTACAGATCTTTCATTCCGTTTGAGGTTTCAGTGACAAGTCATGTTGATGAATAAGAAAGAAACATGTTACTGGTTGAATGAATGTTGCTTCATCCTGTAATAAATAACCACAAATAACTTTATTACTGAGGACAACTTTTGGTTTATATTCCAAACGAAAAGAAGAAGAAGAACAACAAGGATAATATATGTTATAATGTCCTCGTTGAAATATAAGCTCAGAACTTCCTCAAAAAGAAAATATGCCAAATACCAACATCTAAGAGTGAAAAAGAAAGACAAGGAATTTATGGATGTTCAACTTCTTCATTTCACAATGGTGACGTTTCGGTATAGATCCGTCATCAAGCATATAAGCTGTTTGAGAGGCATTCTACAGCTGCCGAACAAAAGTTTGTTACGTTAGCGACACAGCTCACATTTGTTTCATTCTTTTCCAAAAAACACTTATTAACAAGTTCTTTTCTTTTCATGATTAGGTAATCAAATCATTTTAATGCAATTTAATTTTGGAAATTATTAATACTATGCAGATATTAAGTTCAATTCTGATTGTATTGAAATTAGTGTTTAAGTCGCAAAGATAAATACCATAGGTATCAACAGTCCGTCTCGTTGAGGTCATTCCATTTTTACTTATGATCTTTAAAAGTAGTCTGATGCACAAAAGGTGTCTTAAAGTTGACGAAATCGTATATACGAGCTTCCAGATAAACGTCACTCAACATCTTTTGAGCACGACTCTGAAGCCACGTTATCAAATGATGACATTTACGGTTTCATTAGATGAATGTTACATATACATGTTTGTTTATTGAAGCATCATCTTAATAAGAAATTTGAACTGAGTGGAACATCAGGTGGAACACAGATGTGTTTGATTGGCAGACCACTTCAATAATACAGAGCTGTATCTGAGTTAGCCGAGAGCAATTCGTAAACCACACGAGTGAAACCGTATATACCCATGGGCTCATCTTACAGTTACAGACGTGGGGAACCAACTGAATTGCCATTTTCATCTTATTTACTGCACATCTGACATTTCCCGAGGCGCATTGCCATATTTATATCACACGTCAGTGAGCATAGTCTATTGACCTCAAGTCATATAACCATCTACCTGCAAACCAGTGTTATATCACTGGGCGATGTTTAAGGCTTAGCATGAATGAACTGACACTATGTACTGACACTATGTACTAACACTTTGTACTGACACTATGTATTGACACTATGTACTGACACTATGTACTGACACTATGTACCGACTCTATGTACTGACGCTATGTACCAACACTAAGCATTGACACTAAGTGCTGACACAATTTACCAGTTTAAACACTACATTTTGTAAGATACTGAATCTGGTCTGACAGTGTTCCTCTGTGACTGATAAAGCTGATGGTTATCACAGCTAGCCCCGGTATTGTTACATATATGTTTGAAGGGAAGTAAACAACTTCTAGCGTTGTCCCCCATGTTTAACTATGCCCATGGGGAATCCTATCTCCTGGGGTGGTAGATGTATGTGATCTTGAGTGATATTTCATAGACCTGAGTTGCTTCATTAACACGGTCAATGCCCCAAACCAGTCATACCGTTGCTATTAGTGTAACTTACAACTAAGCGCTCCCATCATAGCAAGCGCTGTGTAGAATATCATTTCAATGTAAGAGACACAGATTTTATCTTATAAATCTTCAATTAACACCCGTTACAAGCTTCCTGATAATCAATGTCAGTGCTATGCCTTACTGCCGAAACTTGCTTTCATATTCTACAACGAAGAAGAAATATTGTTTATAAATAGATTCTATATTTCATTTAAGAAAGTTAAATATATTATTTATTTTAGAGTTAATATTTCCAGTAGTCTCTCATAACCCCCAAAGGGTGGCTCACTTGTTTGTTATGCTCTATATGTACACGTTTTAGATGTATTTAATTTGAGGTGAGACTTCAATAAAATATCCATATGTCTGTCTTAGTTGACCATTACAAGTTGAATGAACAATGATTTTGTTTGTGGAATGTGTTGTTTGCACGTTGCCTATGACTACGGCTAATCTTGTCGTATTTCGTCATTATTTCTTGGCAGTGAGTACTAAATACCTTTTTAACATGTTGTATAAATCCCTGGAAGATGTGTGTCTATATAATTGTGTTTGGTGAAATCACTTTCAACAATCTCAGGGATATTCTTGAACCGTATGTAGTACGAAAGCACCATTAAGACGCACAACTTATCCCCTTATACAACCAACGACTTCTAGACTTGTCTGTTATCAGTATAGATACTCACTTCCTCTGGACTGTTATCTCTGCAATAGTCGACAGTGTACAAGCCCTAATGCTTTGATGACTATACTTGTTGTATATAGTGTAGCAGGTTTAACCATTTTGTGTTCTAGTTGAAAATTGTACCGCTATACTGACTTAACTTACATTCATGTTATTGAATGATATCATGTTTTAATTTTGCTGGTTTCAAATAGGAGCTTTTTCATTATTAACTCTAAACAGATAGAACAATGCATGATATGTGAGTTCTATCATTTTTCCAATATGGATGAACTGATTCATTCTCTACCATATAAACATATACTACTTGTGGGTGACAGATACAATGTACCTCAAACATCCACGTTATAGGCAAAAAGGTCAATAGGTAGATTAAGTTCTGTAGTTAGTGAATTGATAATGTAAACTGAGGCTCTCACTAATTCTTTGTTTGGATACAACGAGTCTTGACTGGAACCTGACACATTATCACCGAGCTTATTAGTAGGCTGAAATTACTGTGTATTATAAGAGTGGCATCCATTCAGTTTCATGATTAGCAAGGAACAGCGATACGGTTTCGTGTCTGTTATTATATGTGCAATAAATCAAATGCGAATCTTGATGTTAAATCCATGTTAAGTTACATTAAATTTCTATTTCGTTTTCCAAGGATCAACATAAATCAAGATTATGTAAATATCTTCATCTCACTCCTGTTATTGTGTTGTGGGGATGTACATCCCCATCCGGGGCCTCTTATTCATACTGATCTCAAAATAATTCACCTAAATGTTAGAAGTTTAAAAGAAAAAGTAGACATACTAGAAGTTGAGTTTAGCAATATAGATGTAATATGTATAACCGAAACTTGGTTACACTCAAAGATTGATAATATGGATATCACTATCCCGGGTTTTCAAGCGCCATTTCGAAAAGATAGATTAAGTCGGGGAGGAGGGGTTGCACTGTATGTAAAAGACAATTTGTGTGCAATACAAATGGATGATTTGGATGTAACAGGCCTTGAGGCAATATGGATAAAAGTTAGAAGTAGAAAACAGACGTATCTTATAGGTACATTCTATAGAGCAGACAAAAGTGCAGCATATTGGGATCTCGTTGACAACAGCATTGCAAATGCGGTGGATCTTAATCTGAATACTATTATCGTAGGGGACTTTAACTTAGGCCTCTTTAACGATAACAAATCAAAACTGAAATATTTTGAAGCTGCATACGGTCTCGCGCAATTAATAACTGAACCAACGCGTATCACTTCTCATTCTCGTACGTTGATTGATTTGATATTCGTTACATGCGTAAACAAAGTACGAAATTCGGGGGTGCTGGATCCGATATGCAGTGACCACTGTCCGGTTTACGTTAACATTGAAACAAACAATCCGAAAGAAACTTGCTACAAGCGAAAGATTTATGACTATTCTCGAGCGAATACAGATCGAATGAACCAAGAAATCAATAATATCTGTTTTAAGGAAACAGAAGATATAGATACCTTATCATCCAAACTAACCAACGAATTGATATGCATCTGCAACGCGAACATACCAAACAAAACGGTACTGATCAGACCTAGGGACCCGCTTTGGATGAACAACGAAATACGTTCACTAATCAGGAGACGAAATAGGCAACACAAAATAGCTAAGAGGAAAAATTGTCCGTTCGAATAGCAAAAATTCAAATCTCTTCGAAATAAAGTAATATCCTCTGTACGCAAAGCCAAAAAATTGCATACAAATAGAATTGACGCCGCAATAAGTGAATCAACTGGAACCAAAACTTGGTGGAAACTGGTTAAGAATTATTTGCAAAACAAATCGGCCAAAAAAACGTGTCATTCAATTATAGACGATGATGTTCTCTATGATGATCCAAATGATGTTACGGAAATCATGAATAGCTATTTCACTGATCAATCTCAAGTTATAGATCCTGATGACGACCCCCCTTCACTTGATGCACGTTGTAATAGTACCCTAACTGATATAATATTGGAGGTCGGGGAAGTCAAGGATATATTACTATCGGTAGATACTACTAAAGCAACAGGACCTGATAAAATCGGAAATAAAGTTCTAAAAAACATGTGCTAATTCAATAGCTCCAATCCTAACTAAATTATTTAATCTGTCATTGAAAGTGGCCAAATGTCCTGCTTCGTGGAAAGAAGCGTACGTAATCCCTATTCATAAAACGGGCAACATCTATGACTGCTCAAATTATAGACCAGTTGCATTAACAAGTTGTGTAGCTAAAGTATTCGAGAAATGTATTTTTAAATATGTAAATAATTACCTAAGAGATAATAACCTGCTCTCAAATCTTCAATCTGGATTTACCCCGGGTGACTCGACAACTAATCAACTGACCTACCTATATGACTTCATAGCTAAAGCATTAGACAATGGAAAAGAAATAAGAGCGGTATTTTGTGATGTTAGCAAAGCGTTTGACAAAGTTTGGCACAAAGGAATAATCCACAAATTAAAGTCATATGGAATTGATGGAAATCTATTAGCTTGGTTTGAAAGTTATCTAAATGACAGAACCCAGCGAGTAGTAATTAATGGGTATACATCAAATTCCCAACACGTTTTAGCAGGAGTCCCTCAAGGTTCTGTTTTGGGACCCCTACTGTTCATAATATACATTAATGATATTGTAGATGAAATTGATAGTAATATTAGACTATTCGCAGACGATACTTCCCTCTACGTTATAATTGACGATCCTAATACAGCGGCAAACTGTCTAAATAATGATCTATTGGTAATCTCAAATTGGGCCAAAAAATGGAAAGTTTTGTTCAACCCTAAAAAAACAAAATCAATACAGTTTAGCAGAAAAGTAAACAGAAGCATCAAACCTGATCTCATAATGAATGGCGAAACAATACAAGAAGTAGAAAATCACAAGCATCTGGGCTTGACCCTCCAAACAAACTGCTACTGGGATATTCATATAAACTCCATGATTAAAAAAGTTAGTCCTTTGATAAACTGCTTACGAAGTCTTAAATACCGCCTATCGCGTAAAAGCTTGGAAACTATCTATAAATCCTTCATCATACCAATTTTCGATTACTGCAGTCACATTTGGGACAATTGTACTCAGGAACAGTGTAATATGCTAGAAAAACTGAATCTAGACGCGTTGAGATCCATTTGTGGTGCAGTTCGTGGTACAAGTCATGACAAGTTATATGAAGAAACTAACCTAACACCACTGGCGGAACGTAGATATATTTCTAAACTGACAACTTTTTACAAAATGAAGAACAATCTCGCGCCTCAATATCTCAGTGACCTTCTACCTACAACACCTAGTACTCATGACTACAATCTGAGAGAAAACTCGTCCGTGTGAACTATTAAATATATGATGTAGAACGGCGACATACGCCAGATCATTCCTACCTGATACAATAAAACTGTGGAATGCACTAAGTCCAGAAATTCAAAACATTGATACCTTATCCAGATTCAAGAATTCAATTTGCAGACCCAAAATAAAATCTACTGTCTTCGACCTTAGTTATGGCTCAAGAATTTGCCAAATTATCCACGCCCGCCTCAGGCTCCATTATAGTGATTTGAATGCCGATAAGTTCAACAGACATGTTATCGATAGCCCCTTGTGCGCATGCGGTCACCCAATTGAAAATGCTGTACACTATTTCTTCACATGCAGTAAATACACAGGCTTAAGACAGGAATCATTCTTCTATATTAAAGGATTCAGTATCGACACAGTACTACGGGGATGTACATCACTTACAACTAATGATCTCCATAAATTATTGAAATCTATCCATACTTATATAATAAAATCTGATCGATTTGAAACTTTATGAGCACTTTGAAATTGATTGCTAAAGAAATGAATTCATATTCAATCATTACCATTATCTTTGAAGCTGATCCATGTATATGATATGTTCAAACCAATCTGTATTTATTTACGAAGATATAACTGCACTGGAGCGGCCTTTAAATAAGTTCATTGGAGCTTGTTGGCCTATCCATTCATGTATTTTTCATGAATAAAATATGTTTAAAACATAAATCAAGATTATGTTAAGTAATCCATAGCGAGCAACCACTTCCTTCTGCAAACAAGTTAATAAAGTGATTTCTGGTTAACAATGTCCTATGCAACTACATGAATTCATGTCAACGATCATCCCTTTGCTGTTAACTCCTTACCATTCATCTGGAGGAGATGTAGCTTTGCTAACTTGGCCAGTTAAGAAGAGAAACGTCTGTCCATCATATCCCACAAGGTCAATACAATCAGACTAACACCACACGTTCCAGATCAGACATAAATATTGAGAGCCTTTCCAGTGTGCCAGATTCAACATCAGTGAATAATCTTCAAAGAGTTTGGTCTTCATGGAAGTAGAAGTGCACCGGTTGGTTGTCATCGACCTGAGCTCAGCACGTAACACCCAGTTTGTATTGGGATTTCAGAGTAGTTGAGGCAAATATTTGACATTTTATGGAGAATTGCATTGATTATATTGCGACTGTCCTAACACTAATGGTAAGAAGCAGAAGATCTGATCCCTCAAGACCAGGAGAATAAACAACACATACATACTCAAGTTGTGGACCGACAGCAGTTGGAGAGTGGAGATTTAGTAGCAGTGGCCGATCATTAATGGGTTTGGCAACGAGTTTGTCTCTGGATTTCAGAATACTTGTATGAAAGTTGCAACATATATAAACATGGTAATAGTTTGAAAGCTTTTTTTATGATTCGTAAATGTTTGTCTTTGTTTGTTTTCGTATATGAAATTATTTAAATTGTGTAAAAACCAACACTGAAAACCAAATTTAGCTGATTATACTTTGCTATCTATGATTAACATAAGAGAATTCATCCAGATAAATTCCATCAACATGTATTTTTTGTTATAAGATGATTTTATAAATCAATGAATTATTTCTATTATCATACTGCTGAACGGTAAGTCAAGCCTGTAAATCAATAACTGAGGATGACAAACATGATCTGGTAAACAAGAACCTATATGAGGGCTGATTATCTGACCAATCAAAGACCACCACAAAGGGGTTATAATAAATTTCATAATTCATCCAAAGCAGGTCAGTTCGTGATTTTAGCTTTATCACCATAGTGACCAGTGTTCTGCCCGAGGAAGGCAAGGAATGAATACTACACTTCTATGACTAATTATCAATCATGACCAAAGAGAAAAATAACAATTAATATTTGATGTAACGTTTTCTAAGGCTTCATCAATAGTATTCTTTTTATGTCTTTTGTTTCTAAATGATCATCAGAACGATATGAAATAACGAAAGAACCATTGCTCAAGTCAGGGTTAGATCTTGGTTACATATCTGCTTATGTTCGACACAAATCTTCATACTTTTATAGTTTGATCGATACACGTGGTTTACATATTTGACTGTATGAAAGGATTCAACCCCACATGTTCTTAACTGCACTCTAATGGTAATGATAACGTGTATGTATGATGCCTAATAACCAGCCTTCCTGTTGTGACTGGTTCTATAATACAACTAGGATACCATGTGCTTGTAAACTTAACATACCATTTATTCTTAATTGATTGAAGCAGCATGATCGGGGTTATCATTTTGGATTCTAGAAATCTGAAAGCTACTTGACAAACAAGGGACTGAAGTAGCCTTGCGGATAAATGATGGAGCAGGTTGTCAGCAGTGAACGTGTGAAAAAACATCAATCATAAATCCACAAAAACAGTAATATTCATATGGAGCAATATGAGGAGTGAAGGAGATGGTCAATCACAATGTGTGACCAACAGGACCCATGATGATACATTCACTTTCCAATCCAGGGAGAAAATCACCTTGAGCCACACTTACTGCTAGTGATCGCTTCTTAACTGATCATCTCAATCTCTCAAATGTGGAGACGCAATACACGTCC
The DNA here is from genome assembly GCA_936450465.1 of Gibbula magus. Lineage (NCBI taxonomy): Eukaryota > Metazoa > Mollusca > Gastropoda > Trochida > Trochidae > Gibbula > Gibbula magus. Next base: position 12,530,800 of record OW388289.1, read on the forward strand.
GTTAACAAACCTTATCTAAATGTGTGTATCATTCTAAGTGCTTTCAATTAACTTCATGGAAATACTTTGCTCAATGACTGACAATTAGTACGAGATCAATGACTCCAAACGTAGTTGATTAAGTTAGAGTAGATGTTAATGTTACACTTGTAGCAATATGAATATACATTACTATCATATTGACCTGTCACATTAGATTACATTACTCTGGAACAAAGACAAACATTGCATAACGACGATCGAGGATCAAGGCTGTACTGGCAAACACTTTCATAAAATGCTTTCAATTTACCTACATTTCATTGTCCGGGGTTATCTATCAGATGTCACCAGTCCGCAATAATACTGGTCGACACTAGTTAAACGTCTTAGTGGACAGTGGCTGTCCACACGTTCATCACAAATAATTTATTTATTTGGCTACAAGAACGGAACTGAGATCTGAAATCAGTAGAGCTTGGAAGTAAATCGAAAATCTCTTGTAGCCTGCACTTTTTTTTATCAATGATTTGAATAGTTAGTAATTTAGGATTGATATAGAATAAAGCACCATAATCATTGTTCAATATATGTCAGACTGTTTCCCACTTGGCGGAGGATATAGCAGACTCTGCTTCGTTATAACGATTCCACTGCTCCTCATGCATTCTCTATTACTTTCAGTTACATATACAGAAGGAAATTGTTCTTCAACGTCAGACTTGCAGTTAATAACAAGCATCTCTAAATGAGTGATATATTGATTCGACATTTCTATGAGAGTAGGCCAGTTCGAGTGGAATGTATGCTTTCACTCTTCTACTTTATCTGTTACGAACATGAATCTCATATTACTCTAATGTGTTTGTCAACTTTTCAGGTATAGCAATAAATCCTAAGCAAAATAAAATTTGATGTCACAGTGGTATGACTTCCAATACTTAAAGTAAAGGTTTCACAGCATCGTGTTACCATTCATTGGTTAATTACATCACAGGTAGGATATATCAGACTAATCTAGATGTTTCACACTGTGTCCTTGTAGCAGGGTACACTTTGTCAATGAAGAACAAAGGCTGCTTGGGTTTTACATAAAATACATTAAGGATATATACAAATGAAACACACGGTACATTATCATACATTACATGCATATATGAGAATGAGTATTTAAGTAATTGCATATATTTCAGTACCACAGATATACTTACTTCTGTGTCATAATTGATAGCATCCTAACACAGTACAATATGTTAAGAGTATATATGCTAAGCTGCCAATTGGTATGAAACTGCACAACAGTTACACATTATATAAATAGAATAATACCATGCAATACCTTTAGTAAAAGATATGATGAACAATCTGTCACACATAACGATAAGGACAGATGACACAAAGTATGGTTGTAATACATATACAAAAGAAGATAATACAATATCATACAACATATCAAATATATGGTACTCAGGTGTCCACTACCATGAGTGCATATGACGTCTAGTCGTCACATCATAACATGATCCTAAAAATGGTTAATTAAATGACATAAGTAATGCACCTAGATATACATACATGCAAACATGAGTCAATGTCTACAGTAAATGGTATAAACAATATATATATATATATATGAGTGAGTAAACATCAGATGGGCTTGACTGGATCAATCTTCTTTAATACGATGAGCTCATTTCGACCAGTATATCGGTCTTTTCAAGTATGTTTAGACAAGTGGAAGATCGCATATATATATACATGAACAAGAACAATAAATAATTACAACATCAATATCCTTACATGGCAGTAGGACATGGTCATTGTTTGATAATCACGCACCTCATAATTGCCTTGAGCACACTAACTGGGTGTGACTCTAGAACAATGCAGCCTTGTGAGGATCAATGAGTCTGCCTCATTAATCTCTAGGTAGACACAAGCAATAATTTACAGGTAATCACTTCCTTCTGTGAACTAACTGTTAAGTGAGGGGCAGTATTTTTTGATAAAAAATGCTTCTTTGGTTTCTAAAGTTAAGCTTGAATTGTCTGATTTGGAAAATACTTTATAGAACGGGAAGATGATAACTTGTCCATTGTTGCAATATGCTGATTGCTGCTGATAGCAGATTGCAACAATGGACAATTTATCATCTTTACCTTTAGCATGTAGCACTAAAACCATAACACATTCAAACATCATACACACAATCCTAACCATTGATATAACGATATTAAAACCCTATTTAGATATAATTGAGATATGTAAACTAACCTGTGATGTATGGAAGATAGAGTCGTGGATGTGAGAAACTGTCCAGTGAAAGTGCTGGTCCAACTTCACATGTGTCACATCGGTAACATGCAATGTAAGGAGTGCGCTTACCTAACCATAAATAGAACAAAGGAAGGAGAGCTGAGCTGGTGTACTGAGAAAGCAGTCACACCAGAGAACAAAAGAGTAGAAGCTAACAGATTGATTGAATGCTTGTAGGTTTCACAGGCCATGAACATTGTAAATATATAGCTACAATAAGATACACTGAAATAAAATGATGCATTAGAACACAGGTATTTACAATTAAAACATACAATATTAAAATATACACTCTGCCACATCCTGAACATCCATAATCTCTTTCATTCTTAATCTCTTCAAGATTCTCTAAAACTGAATGCTCCAATAATTAGTGATTACCCACAGTCTAATGGTAGACAGACACAATGGGTCTCGTAATATAGGTCCCATGGTATATGGTTTCATCTGTTGATGCAATGCCCTAGTTATTATAACATTTAATCAATAGTGAGATGAAATATATATTTGATGAGCTGGAATTTAATTTTACAGCTGCATCACATAACTTTGTTCTTCTGCTTTAAAATATTCTTCTTTAAACAACTGTGTCAATGAAACTGAACAAAGTGCTGTCTTCTCTCTGACAATTGAAATGAAAATTCCAAAACTGAAAATTGAAACACTGAAACACTCCGAAAGAATCGATCAAGATAAGATCAACTTCCCTTGTAAATGATATTTGTCCTTAATGACAAGTGCGGGTGAACAAACTTTGGTGTCTCATATATATTTATCCACAAACTATTGCAGGCCCCTTGTTGTGCTCCAAATTGTAATAATTGCTCCAAATTGTAATACCTGCTCCAAATTGTAACAAAAATTGCTCCAAATTGTAATACCTGCTCCAAATTGTAATAAAAAGTGCTCCAAATTGCAATAACCCAATTTTGAAAAACGTACTGTCAAGCTGCTCCAAATTGTAATAAAAAGTGCTCCAAATTGTAATAACTGCTCCAAATTGTAATAACTGTTCTAAAGCTACCTCTCGTGTTGATGAAAATGAAAATATATAGAGTTGATGAAAAGAAGAGCTGATATAGATGTAGACATAAGAGTTGGTGTAGATGTAGAAAAAAACGATGTAAATGTAGACGTAGATGTAGATACAGATATAGTTGTGTGTGTAAATGTAAATGTAGACGTACTGGGAGACGGAATTAAATACATAGATTGAGATGGAAAATGAACATGTAGATGTAAATGTAGATCTGGGTGGCGATTTCAATAAATTTTTATTACGGTATTTAGAAGGCCACAGGCTCGTAGTACAATCATGAGTAGATCACAATACAGATTTTGTTCTGTTACAATATTCTTTCGATTTCGATGTAGAAATAGATATTTATGTAGTGTATGTAAATATGTAGATATATATGTAGATATAAGAGTAGATATAGGTGTATATATCTGCAAATATGTTGACGTAGATGTAGGTATAAGGGATAATGTAGTTATCGATCTTGATGGAGATTTAACTGTAGATGTAGATGTTGAAGATGTTGACATAGCTGTACATGTAGATGTAGATGTTGTGGTAGATGTTGATATAAAAGGTATAGATAAGTATATGTAGGTTATTTGTAAATGTAGATGTAGAAGCAACGACATGTGTAAATGTATATGTAGATCTGGTGGTGATTTAAATGTAGATGTAGATGTAGATGTAAGTATACAGCAATGCGAAGATGTAGATGTAGATATAATTGTTGATGTACATTTATATAAAATAGCTGATGTTTATACAGAGAGCATTGATGATGATATAGGAGATGATGTACATGTAGATTAAACAGTTCATGTGGATTTTAATAAAATAGTTGAGAGTTCATTTACATGTAGATCGAAGAGTTGGTGTAGATATAGCAAGAGTTGGTTGTAGACGTAGATGTTGGTGTAGTTACATATATATATATATATATATATATATATATATATATATATATATATATATATATATATACATACATACATATATATATATATATATATATATATATATATATATATATATATATATACATATATACAGACATAGAGAGATTTGATGTAGATATAAGAGTTAATGTAGATGTAGATGTAGATGTAGATGTAAGGGTTGATTTAGATGAAAATGTAGGTGTTGATGTGAGGTAGATATAAGAGCTGTCAAAGATATAGAAAGAGTTAATGTAGATATAGGAGTTGACGTAGAAATAGATATAAAATATAATGTAGATGGATATACATGTATGAGTTGACATGAGTTGTCATAAAAATAGATGTTGAAGTAGATGCAGTTGCACATGAATGTATTGATGCAGCTGTAGGAAAAGATTATGCGAAGATGTAGATGGTTATGCAGATGCAAATGCAGTTGTATGTGTATGTGTAAATCTAGGTGAAGACGTACCGGTAGAGATATCTTAATATGTAGATGTAGATGTAGATCTGTGTGGTGATTTAAACTTAGATTTAGGTATAGACGTTTACAGAGATGTAGATGTAGATATAAGCGTTTACGTAGATATAAGAGATGACGCAGAAGTATATGGAGACACATATACTAACGCAGGCGCAGATGCTGATGTACGTAAAGCTGTAGATTTAGACGTAAATGAACATGTAGATCGAGACGATGATGTAGATGAAGATGTAGATGTAGAGGTAGATAAATATGTAGCAGTGTCGGTCGACAAAGTTTTAGATGCATACATCTATCTAAATCTAAATACATATTTAGATCTTCATTTAAATGTATATATAGGTGTAAGTGTAGATGTAGATGAAGATGTAGATGTCAAGGTAAACGTAGAGCTACGCGTAGATTAAGGTGTTGATGGAGATGTAGATGTATCTATAAACGTAAATGTATGCGTAGATACAGATGCAGATAGAAGTGTACATGCCATTTGGAGATTTCACTGGATGTAATTTAATCTTGATGGATGAGGTGATTCTAGTTGTACATAAACTTTATTTTTAAAAAAATGTCGATACACATTTGATGAAAGAAGAAAGTCTCATTGCAAGAGAAAGTTATGTCAATAGTGTCATAGTCCTGATTGTCGTACATGTACACTGTCATCAAAAACACACTACAATAAATATTCAGTTAGTTACATTGTTTATTACAATTTCGAACAAGTATTACAATTTCGAGCAAGCCTTTGCCTCAAATTGTAATAAATGCTCCAAATTGTCATAACAGTCCCAAATAGCAATTAAAAGTGTTAATACCTGAAAACTAGTTGTAATGTTTTGATGGTGACAGTCACAATGGTACATCGAATATCAATAGAGATTTCTCTAAGCCTACAGCCTTTGGGTTTTGCACAAAGAAATAAATACCTACTGCGACTGAAATGAGTTCTTGTTTTACACTTCAATGGCAAAGAATTCATTCGGTCATCAACTTGGCAATATGATTATTTTTTAAATAATGACATGAAAGTCCAATATATATCATTCCACGTTGTGCCCTTTGAATATATTTGGTCATATGATATTGGATTCATGAGCATTATTACAATTTGGAACAGTTATTACAATTTGGACCAAAAGCTTGCTCCAATTTGTAATAATTGCTCCAAATTGTAATAACAGCTCCAATTTGTAGAAGTGTCGATACCCGAAACTTGTTTGTAGTGTTTTGATGATGACATTCACAAAGGTACATCTGATATCAATAGAGTTTTTTTATGCCTACATCCTTTAGTTCTGCACAAATAAATAAAGACCTACTGCTACTGAAATGAGTTCTTGCTTCACACTTGAATAACATAAAAAATCATTTGTCATCAACTTGGCAATATCATTAACTTTTAAAAAATAACATGAAAGTCAAATATATCTTATTCCGCATTGTGTCCGTTTGAAAATGTTTGGTCACGTGATATTTGATTTATGAGCATTATTACAATTTGGAGCTGTTATTACAATTTGGAGCAGTTATTACAATTTGGAGCAAGCTTTTGGTCCAAATTGTAATAACTGTTCCAAATTGTAATAACAGCTCCAAATTGCACTAAGCAGTGTAAATACCCAAAATTTGGTTGTAGGATTATGATAATGATAGTCACAATGGTACATCTGATATCAATAAAGGTTGTTTTTGTTATGCCTACAGCATTTCTATTTTAGGTCTCATGATATTGAATTTATTAGCATTATTACAATTTGGAGCAGTTATTACAATTTGGAGCAAAGGCCTGCTCCAAATTGTAATAACTGCTCCAAATTGTAATAACAGCTCCAAATTGCACTAAGCAGTGTAAATACCCAAAATTTGGTTGTAGTATTATCATGATGATAGTCAAAATGGTACATCTGATATCAATAAAGGTTGTTGTTTTATGCCTACAGCATTTCTATTTTTGGTAACATGATATTGAATTTTGCAATCTAGGAATCATCACAATTTGCAGATTGTGAGCTCACAATCTGCTGATTGTTCGAACAATCTAGGAATGTTTAACCATTCCTATATTAGAAAAAGTAGCCATTTTGATAGTGAAGAATAATAACATGGTTATCCTAGATTGTTTAAACAATCTGCAGATTGTGAGACCTGAACAATCTTAGAATGATCACAATCTAGGAATGTGTTACCTTGCAGTTGTATGTTGTAGATTGTGAGCATATTTTCTGTATTGGTTGATTCATAGATTGTGAAGGGGTCTGATATTTCATAAACCGACTATAAGGGTTTATTCCAAGATTGTGAAGGGTTTTCAAATAGAAAAACAATACTTATCTACAGACTATAGGGGTCGGTTCCTAGAGTGTGAGGAGCTTTCAACTCGTTTCTCTATCTTATCTACCGATTGTATTGGTCGATCCCTTGATTGTTAAGGGTTATGATTAATTAAAACCCTACTCTGAGTGTTTAGGTATCGCTACATCAGTCAGACCACTAGAACTACCTTCAACCAGCAATTTTAACGTGAACACTTTTAAATGGCCGCTCAAAGGGAAATGGACTCTCATGGCTAAACCGAACAAGTTACATTCGTTTTGGAACTTTTTTTATTGATTCAGGAGAATTATTCAGCCATTGATAACACTTATTTACCTTTTCGCGAGATCATTTTATTTCAGTAACAATGGCGTGTTTAATATAGATGTTTTCGAAATGCAACATGTCCACATCATTATGTAATGTAAATTTGTCAGTAGAAAACTTGTTAATTCCGTAAAGTGATTACTAATTATCTTTTTAACAAGTTGTGTAAGTTCCCGGAAGCTATGTATTTATATCATTTGAACTTTCATCAATCCAAGGGATGTTGTTGAACCATGTTGAGAATCAAAGCACTGTTAGGACGCGCTGCTTATCCCCTTATACAACCAACGCCTTTTAGACTTGTCTGTTATCAGTATAGATACTCACTTCCTCTGGACTGTTATCTCTGCAATAGTCGACAGTATACCAGACATAAGGCCTTGATGACTATACTTGTTGTATATAGTGTAGCAGGTTTAACCATTTTCTGTTTTAGTTGAAAATTGTACCGCTATACTGTCTTAACTTACATTCGTGTAATTGAATAACATCATACTGGGTGTTTTTCCCTTTGCTGGTTTCAAATGGGAGCTTTTTCATTATTTATTTATTTATTTATATTATTTATTTATACTGAATGAACGGATGTGTTCTCTACAATATATCTATATAAAATCATTGGGTGATAGATACCTCACGCATCCATATTCTTACTATTGTTTGATAGTCAAAAAGATTAATTGGTTGAATATTTTCAGTAGGTTCAGTGAATTGATAATGCTAGATGATGTCAGTTTCCGTTATCATCAGTTAACATGAATGAGATTCAAAAAATAAAACGAAAAACTGTTTGCAGATTTTATAAATGTTATCAATATATATTGTTCATCAAATAAGGAAGTGGTATAACTATTGATAAGATATCATCAACTAATTAATTCCATTAAAACCATCTAAGGCTAACACTTAGTCTGTTGTTTGGGACACAATAAGTCATGACTTGAACCTGACATATTATCACTCAGCTTATTAGTAGGCTGAAAATACGTTATGTGTATTATAGGAATGGCATCAATACAGCTTAAAGATTAGCCAGTAACATCGATACTGTCTGCAATTTTACGTGCATTAAACCACATGCAGAACTTGATGTAAATCCGTGTTTCTTTTAAGTTTTGCAAGTATAAACAAATTCAATATTATTTTAAGGATTTCATAGTGAGAAACTTTTTCTTTCTGCAATTAAGTTAAGTGACTTTTGCTTTGGTTTAAATGTCCTATGAACACAGTGGAGTAGTGGTTACCGTGCTTGCCTCTCACACCAACGGCAATGTTCGAATCCCGAAGGAGACAATGAAAGGTTTTGACCTGGTTTCTCAAACTGTGCTGTGTCCCTGGGCAAGGTATACTTCATCCACACTGCACTCAGTCCACCAGGCTGTATAATTTGGTACCTGACAGCGAGTGTACATGACTTCGTGTAGTAAAGTACAGTTCCATCATAATAATAATGTGATTGAGCATGCATTGCAATTGTGTGTAGATAACTTGCACATTGTAAATATCCATTAATATGATTATGAACTACATGCACCCATATCAATAATCGCGTCGTGCTGTTAACTCCAAACCACTGTATCCAGAGGAGATGTAGCTTTGCTAACGTGGCCAGTTAACAAGAGAAACGTCTGTTCATCATACCACACAAGGTCAACACAATCAGACTAACAACACACACGTACCAGATCAGACATAACGTCGTGAGAGCCTTTCCAGTGTGCAAGATCTAGCGTCAGTGAATAATCTTCAGAGAGTTTGGTTTTCATGGAAGTAGAAGTGCACCGGTCGGTTGTCATCGACCCGAGCTCAGCACGTAACACACAGATTGTATTTGGATTTCAGAGTAGTTGTGGAAACTATTTGACATTGCATTGATTATATTGCGACTGTCCTAACACTAATGGTAAGAAGAAAAAGAACTGTTCCCTCAAGACCAGGAGAATACACAACACATACATACTCAAGTTGGGGGCCGACAGCATTTGGAGAGTGGAGATTTAGTATCAGTGGACGATCTCTAATGGGTTTGGCCACGTAGGAGTTTGTCTCTGGATTTCAGAATACTTGTATGAAAGTTGCAACATATATAAACAAGGTAATAGTTTGAAAGTATTTTGTATTGTTCACAAAGGTTTGTCTATGTTTGTTTTCGTCTATGAAATTATTTAAATTGTAAAAAAATCCATAACTGAAAAGCAAAAATAGCTGATTATTCTTTGCTTTCTATGATTAACATCCAGATAAATTTCATCAACATGTATGTTTGTAGTAAGATAACCAGAGCCTAGATTTTCTTACCACCAAGATAGTTATATTCCAGTGTTAAAGGGGCAGTAGCACGTTTTTTGCAAAACATATTTTTTCAAATTTCCTTTTTATAATGATAGTTTATGTCATTTGAATTAACTTTAGAGGGTAAAACATCTTATTACACAAACCAATTATCTGTAGTGGTAAAAACTATGTTGCGTTTAAAGCAAAAATTGCATGGCAGCCATTTTATTGTGAACACAATTTATTATTTTGTATTACAAAAACGATTCCCATGGCTTTACCGAAACATGTACACTCATTTTAAACTTTATTTTTCGAAGAGAAAAGGATGTTTTACTATTGGTGAACTTATTTTTCCAATATAAACTGTTGATGTACTGCCTCTTTAAGTGATGGTACTTATGACTGTCAGAGAGCTAAGAGAGCTTCGAAAATCTAAGACCAGCAGAATAAAACCAGACTTACAGCACAAACATACTCAAGTTTGGGACTAGACTTAAAGCACGGACAGTTGCAGATGGAGAGTAGGAGATTTGGTATCAGTGGGCGATCTCTAATTGGTTTGGCCACGAAGGAGTTTGTCGATGGACTTCAGAATATTTGTATGAAAGTATTTTTGTTATCCCAAAGGTTTGTATTGGATTTGTTTTCGTTTATGATCGTATTAATCGCAGAGTAGATTTGTAGCAATATGAATATACATTACTATCATATTGACCTGTCACATTAGATGACATTATCTGGAACAAAGACAAACATTGCATAACGACGATCCAGGATCAAGGCTGTACTGGAAAACATGTTTATATAATGCTTTCAATTTACCTCATTTCATTGTCCGGGGTTATTACTAAGATGTCAAGAGGTAATACTGTTAATATAGTTAAACGTCTTAGTGAACAGTAGCTGTCCGCACGTACATCACAAATAATTTATATATTTGCTACCAAAACAGAATTGAGGTCTGAAAATCACTACAGCTTGGAAGTATGTCGACATTCTCTTGAACCGTGCATTTTTTTATCAATGATTTGAATAGCTAGTAATTTAGGATTTAAAATAGAATAAAGCTCCATAATCATTGTTTAATATATGTCAGACTGTTTCCCACCTGGCGAAGGATATAGCAGACCCTGCTTCGTTATAACGAATCCACTGCTCCTCATGCATTCTCTATTACTTTCAGTTAGATTAACAGAATGAAATTGTTCTTCAACGCCAGACTTGCAGTAAATAGCTAGCATCTCTAAGTGAGTGATATATTGATAGTATGTCAGTTCGAGGGGACTGTATGGTTTCATTGTTATACTTTATCTGTCACGAAAATGAATCCCATATTACTCTAATGTGTTTGTCAACTTTTCAGCTATAACAATAAATCCTAATAATAAATAAACGTTTATGTTACAGTGGTATGACGTCCAATACATACATTAGGAGGTATCACAACACCACAGGTAGATTCTATCAGACTGATCTAGATGTTTCACACTGTGTCCTGAACATCCATAATCTCTTTCTTTCTTAATCTCTTCAAGATTCTCTAAACCTGAATCCTCCAATCAATAGTAATGACTCACAGTCTAATGGTAGACAGACACAATGGGTCTCGTAATATAGGTTCCATGGTATATGGTTTCATCTTTTGATGTAATGCCCTGCATGGTTATCATAACATTTAATCAATGTTGAGATTAGAATGTATCTTTGATGAGCTGGAATTTAATTTGACACCTGAATCACGTAAGTTTGTTCTTCTACTTTAAGCGATTCTTCTGTGTCAATTAAACTGTGTCAACTGTGTCAATTAAACTGAACAAAGTGCTGTCTTCTGTCTGACAATTGAAATGAAAATTCCAAAAATGAAAACTTAAAAACTTAAACACTCCAAAAGAATTAATCAAAATAAGATCAACTTCTTTTATTAATGATATTTGTCCTTAATGACAAGTGCGGGTGAACAAACTTCGGTGTCTCATATACATTTATCGATCAAATATTCCATGTCCCTTCTTACGAAATCTTACTCGTACTGATGTAAAGTATTTTAAATTATTAAGAATTCTCTTCTTAAGATCAGGGTGCATACACTAACCATTCATCATTATTTAAAATAGTGCAAACTATTCATGTTAACAACCTCATTAATTTGACGAACATACTTGATCAACCCCGCTGTTTAAACAATCTCAAGTAATGTGTTCAGGTTAAGGATAGACTACCTTTTACTTTTTACATGTTAAATTGAAAGAAGATTCGGTTAGATTCTTTCCTATTATGAACACCTGTCGGAAAATAAAATATATACCTATCTAATATATTTAATTCTCTAGAAATCAAATAAATATATGAAATAATATTTGTGTCTCAATAAACTGACAATATATATATAATTTGCATTTTATGTGAACATATTTTAAATGTAACATTACCCATGGAAATGATATGTCATCCAATGCGTTTTTTAATATTTTTCAATTATTTCATTCAGCAGAACTTGGAACAACCTTATCCAAATGATCGTGGTTTTACTTTTATTCTATGATTTCTATCCATTGCATGACCTGACCAGACAAATTACTTTATACATATTGTGTTATTCTATGTTTAGATATGATTGGTGTGTATTAAAATGGTTGTTTAATTTGAACATAATGTAGTTAGCTAAAATTCGATTATCAGAATGAATGAAAGGGAAATAAGTTTATAACATCTTGAAACAAGCATGGCAATCACAAACGTCTGTGCATCATAATGAAAACTATAAAATTTACAGAAACAGTGAACTTTACAATATTAGAATTTGTGACAGGCATATACTAACATTTACAAAAATACAATTATAGCATAAAGTAAATGAAAACAATATTTTTATTTTATTTTTCTAAAAGACATGAAATGTTAACTTGAATATACAATTCATTAATAGCATTTCTTCCCAACTCAAGTTTTAAACCAAATTTAGTTCAAATCGACACTTATCATTAAATTTAACGTCTGGATAGGATCAATAAGATTATCGATGCATTTCTGGTTTATCTTATTGTCTGTCACCATTATAGTCAGAACCCGTCAGATTACATTCAGCTTATCTCTAAGCATCGTCGTCAAGGCAAAGTAGCGTTATGTATATACACAGCAGCTTACAACTGACCCTCTCTTACATGATCTCAATGGGTCATATCAATGTATGAGTTGGAGGATGATTTGAACACACCTTATCCTCTCGCTAAGATTATCAATTTACAATGACTTTGATTGAGTTTGATTTTAGGTATCTGGAACTTTATTATTGACTTTGACACATTCATAACAACCCCTTGGTAAATGTCTAATATCTGTACCAAAAGGATGCAGGTTGTGTCTATAACTATTATAATTAACCTTTGAAAACTCTTATGCCTCTATTTCACTACGAGCTGAATTGTCACGAATCATCACGAATGAGAATATTTTCACAATCGTGAAGATTCGTAGACAATTCGTAATTAATTCTTGAAATTCGTAAATGATTCGTAGTTGATTCAGCAGGATTCCTACAATTCGTGAACAAATTTTGATTTGTTCAAACATTTTCACAAATCAACTACGATTTTTCAATTCGTAGTTGCTTCGTAAACTATTCAGAACTAATTCGTGTAGTTCGTAACAAGTTTGTAAACAGTTCTGGGAAATTCGTGGTTGATAATTTTGATGTTCTTACCCCGAAATACTTTCGAATCATCTACGATTAATCTACGAATCTTTTACGAATGTCCCGAATTAAGGATGAACATTCGTAGTGTATTCGTAACTGTATCTTAATTATTTCACACAATTCGTACATAATTCGTAAACAATTCGGAAATAATTCGTATCTATTTCGTAGGGTTTCAGCATGAAAATCTAAGAATTTTCGTACAAGTGAATTTGTTTTTCACGAATTTTGCCGAATGTTTACAAATTTTTGCAATCACCTATTCGTGGCTATTCGTGATAATTTGTCTCGTAGTGAAATAGGGGCATAACATGTTAATTATTGATAACATGATAAATCAGTTGATTTCTGCATATGCAAATGTGTTTGAAGAAGAAGTGTATTTACATCTTATGTCCATGTAATATCAACGTGAACATGTTTGTTCAAATCTCCATTATTTCAGAATGAGGAAACTAACGTGAACAGTGACATGAGAAATAGAAGAGGAAAGTCGTGCTTAAGCTGAAACTACTTTGATACTTGATATGTCTGCTTCTGAGATAATACCCGTCCCTGTAAGAAATAACACTGCATGTACTTGTCTTCTTGTTGCAGTCGATGATCATGTTTATAACAAACATTGCAGCATCAGGTTTGAAACCATGCTTTAAAGTTACGTGATAGTTCATGTGGAGAATTGTTTTTGTTTATTAAATGGCTCACGGGACTTTTTAAAAAAAAGAACTGTCCGTGTCCCATCGACTAATGAATATGCATTCTCAGTTTTCCATGACATATTATTTGGCTTTAATACGTGCCAAATACCACATACATTGATCACGATTCCAATTATCTCACCCGGCTTTCATATCATAACAACGTCGGTGTATGATACTTAGTTTTATACCACATAGAGTTCACGAGTCAGTTGGGCAGATGATTATATATAACATTGTGATATTTGGGATAACACTACCTTCAATAGTACAAATTCTTGTATTTCTTCGGGCCGAGTCCCATGCGGGATTCGAACCCACGCCCTCAGAGTAAGGCAACTATCGCCAGCATTGACTGTACCAACATTGTGAACCATGTAATATTTCTTCACTATTTAAATGGCAAGTATTTCTAGATGATTTTATGCCTAAAATAAACATTGTGAGATAATGATCATTTTATAATACGAGGCATACGAGTGAATAATATAACTTTAAAGCAACTAAGAGCCTATCACTGGGATTATATTAATATCATGATTTGCAAAATACCATTAACAAATTTAAGTTGGTTTTAACCAAGGTTAATTGTTGGTCGATGTTGATCAACATATCAAATATTGAATCTTGCTATCAAGTTATTATTTCATGCCTTGTTTCGAAACGTCACCTTGGTCTGAATGGCGCTGTAGAACTTTTTTCTTACTGAAATAAACTGATTTCACAAAAAAAGTAAATACGTATTACAAATTGCTAGATAATACTCTTGAATCAATAAAAAAGAGTTCTAAAAAGAATGTACCTTGTTGGGTTAAGCCATGCAAGTCCATTTCCGTTCGAGGGGTGATAATTTTCGATCGTTTTGTTATCGACCTGGTTGAAGTGATGAAGGTATTTGCAGCGGAAATCAAGACACGATCACGCTTTAAACTCTGCAAACTTTGTCCTCAACCTTATGAAAGCAAATTTCAGGCCTAAAGACATGTTTTTCTGTAGCATGTTAATTTCACTGATCCAGACAGTGGCTGATTTTCCACTTTCTATATATATAAATGACAACTCTTGGGAAGTTTATGACTCTTTTTCGTATCCTACTACTTAACACATTTCATGAGGATCCATTCCGTTTTTAGTTATATTAAAAGTTGCAGACACCCGTAATTTACATCTATTAAATATTTGGCATGTGTAAATGTACCAAGTGTTTGGTGGAAGCATGCGACTCGAGGTCACTTATCATTTCTGGCTTTTATCTCATTAAACAACTCAAGGATAAGTTTTGAATGACAACAAGTCGACTAAAACATAATGTGTGCTTCATTTAAAACCCAAGCCGTTTTGTGTGGACTTTGTTTAGTGAAGATGTTGCCTTGAGGTCTGACAAGATGTTCAATGTGTTTGGTGACCTATTTAAACAATTAAATGGAGAGTTGTTAATAAACAGGAAGCAACATTTGGATTAGTATCCTCCTCTTATATACATTTTGTATAATAAAATGTAATTAGTAGGGATAGGTGATGTGACCAAAGTACTCTTACAATTTTTAAAAAATGTACAAATCACTGACCTGACTGTCTTGCTCAAATGCTCAAAACGTGTATTTCAAATATAAATATAATGTTATCCAAAGTCGTCCAAAGTTTTCATTTAATAAATTTGTTGACGATTTGTGGCAGTTAGCATCATTCCGTTTTGCATTTGTGGTAATATTGTGGCATAATTATGGTATATTTTAGGAAGACCCCTTTTCATGTTCCAATACAAATTTTCATCAATAAAATCATCTTAATATGTACCTCATTCGTTCAATTTAAAAGTCATCTATTCCTGTGGTTGCTGATGGTCTTTGATTACTGATATCCACTTACTGATATATATAACAATCTCGAAGTACATTGTGTATATATAAAAAGAGATTGCAAGCTTTTAGCTCTTCGATACAGATTTCTACATGGTACTATTTTTACAAAAAGAGAATTGCATGCTTAAAAAGTTGATTATAGTTTATGTTGTTTGAAGAATGATGTAAATGAGAGTGTTTGTAATGTGATATAATATATATATATATATATATATATATATATATATATATATATATATATGATATAAACTGGGAATGTAGGGCTACCCAAAACAAACGTCTGCTATTATCAAAATACAAGGTTTGGTATGGTTCTCAACTCTGCAAAGAGGCATATTAATATAAGCAACCTCATATACGATTCTGAAACAAATATTAGTTATGGGAAATTATATGTCCAAAAGGATGAATAAAAGAATCAAATAAAATTGGGCCTACTGTTCCCGGTACTACGTTATCCTCAAACTATGATCCTTTCTGCCTAGTCTACCTGGCACATTTAGTACATCATCTATACCTTGGTATCTGTAAAAAAGCACATCTTTGGCCTTTAATATTAAAAAGCTTCAAACATAAGGGCTTTTAAAACATAATTTGTATATGTAATTAAGTAATTAAGTAAAAACAACAGCTTATTGAAGTTCTGGTCACCACATTCTCAGCACCCTTAGTTGTCTGTGTTAATTTATTTTGATTCGTCAAAATGATATATGTCCTGATGTTAGTCTCTCGGTTGCATATTCAACAACCTCCATCACAAAATATATACGCATAGAAATTAATTAAGATATATTTCAGCTATTCATAAGTTGGACTTCCATCTGCCATCATAGCAAGTCAGGAATGACTCTGACACTTCCGTCATGAAATATGAACATATATTGAGTAAGGGATAACACACAGTGTCCTTGGGTGATAACATGTTTTATTATATAACAAGCAGTGAAATACTGAGATTTATCAGTGAAATAAACTGTCTATCAAGCTACAGTGAAACTGACTTATATTTTCTCTGCGAGCAGTGCCTGATATAATTTGACGTCATAAAACAATGGTCTGACGCAGCAAATGGCTTATGTTGTCACAGTGTTACGGTGGTGATGGGCTTATTCCTAGCGGCTTGCCGCGGAAACTGCCCTGTTCGGACGTTAATACAAGGATAGCATCATAAAATAAAAAGAATATCTGTCGATTTTTGACAAATAGCATGTCTATCTCATCCCGTGAGTTAGAAATGTTATATATTTTAACTCGTGACTGTGCCACTCGTGAAAATATAAACGTTGTACCTCACTGGAAGATATAAACATGGTATTAGTCAAGAAAAGACAGATATCCTCTATTTATTCTTTTTTAATAGGAAATTTCAACAAAATTAATCCACCATAAAACTTCACAGTGGTGGAACGCTGAACGGCTGCTTTGCATTACATCCACCTTTTTGAACGCATTTCACTTAAAATGGCGGCCGGAATTGGCGAATCAACGGTGGTAAATCTGGACAATTCACATGAGAAAGGACATTTCTACGGATACATTAGGTCATATTTAGTTGTGTATGCTTTGTTGAAGTTGTTACCCAATGCATAACACAATTATGATTCTCTAACTTCAATATTTCAATAAAAATAATTTGTTTTGAAAATATGATATTTCATTGACCTTATATTGAAAAAATCTGTTTTTAAATCATTGACACACAAAAGATATTTACGTGACAATTCAGTCACCCAATTTTCCATTTGAACCAATTTCACCTATATGTCGGAAACAAGATGTATTGCGAACAGTCGGCCAAATGAAATGCGTTCAAATTGTTTGTGAGGGTACCTGTCTTAAAACACTTACAGTTTCGAAAATACTTAAGTCAAACTCATAAAACTTAGTGAAACATATTCATGAAATGCTTAAGAAAATTGCCAATATCAAATCGAACCAAACTATTTTAATTCTTGTTATAACATGCTGAAAACAAGAAACTGACAGTAACTTTTCATGTTCCATGTTACGAACTTTCGATCCGAAACAATAAATTTTGAGTTATTTGTAAAGATAACTCGAAATACAGAGACCTGAATTACCCATGCATTCATATGCAAGCTTATATCAAGAAATACATATGTAATTTTAGGGAAAAAACATTCGTGTCACTTACCGTTGATTCCCTGAGTTCGGCCGCCATTTTGGGTCAAATGCGTTCAAAAATCAATATTTAAAAGAAGTCAGATGCATTTGCCAATGGCATGATACAATAATACTTATCTACAGTAATTTGAATGAATTAATTGGCGACTGTGGTTAAGGTTTAGTTAAATTATCTTTGTTTAATTAAGACGGGGTAAGAAATGAAATTTTCACCGGTAAGAAATGAAATTTTCACCAACATGACCTCTACCATGTTTAAAATTTTATAAATGTGTGCAGAATCAGGCACATTTATTTTCACATAGAATACATGTATGTTTTATATGTCTATGAACAGTTGTATATCATCGGAAATATTTTTGGCCTAAATTTAAAATTTAAAATTTCATTTAAAATTTTTAAAAAAATCAACATGTAGAAGTATTCTTTGACTGCTGGCTAAACACCAGTACTTTTCAGTTTTAGATTATGACATTAAAAACTTGAGATATTTGCAATTGACAATCATACATATGAAAACATCAAGAGAAGTGAGAACTTTTTTGGGCCTGTCAGTTTATTAGGGAGGTCTTACTATTTAGAGTGCACTAATTCTTGCAATGACGTCGGTTCATTTGATATTCTATGAGGTGAATGTTTTGAGATAAATCAAGACTTCATTTGATATTTAAACAGTTATTTACACCTGTACATGCGTTGTATTTCTTGATAGTTATCTAAGTTTCTCATATAATGTGCATTATTCATGGTTACCATCCTTAGTTATAAAGGAGCATACAGTTATCCATATACAATTGATTAGTCAGAGATATCATTTGAACTTTAAACAACAGTTTTAGTGAAGAAACATGGAAGTTGGTACAGGAAAGTAGTTTTGTTATCAAAGTCAACCCCAATGCCCACGTCAATATTCAGTATTAGTGTAGTTTAAGTGATCGTGTTTGACAGATAGACAGACGTTGAAGGAACTTTTAGTGTCTCAAGCCAAAGAAATACCGGAACCTCCTGGGAGAAGTGGCCACTATGAAGTACAAGCTGTCTATCTCAGGGCTCTATGGGAGTGTGTTTAGGTAGGACTCCAATTGTATGTACAGTTGATGAACTATTGTTGCTCTTTTTTGTGATGCAATTGGTTCCGGTAAAATGAAAATGGTTAATATGGTACATGATGAACTTGTATTATATCCGGATATTTTACGACCTGAAACGTAATGTATGCAGAAAATTGCATAACATTCATATAAGTGTTTTAATAGAAACATGGTATACAGTGTTATGTCTAATGCTGTACAGTTGTTATACCTTTATGATATTCTTACCCAAAGCTGTTGTATTTAAAATAAACCGTCTCCACTTAAAATGTTATTGATCTTTCATTCCCTTTGAGGTTTCAGTGACAAATCATGTTGATGAATAAGAAAAAAACATGTTACTGGTTGAATGAATGTTGCTTCATCCTGTATTAAATGACCACAAATATTTGTATTACTGAGGAAAGTTTTTGGTTCATATTCCAAACAAAGAGAAGAAAACTGCCTCAACAAGGATAATATCTGTTATTATGTCCTCGCTGAAATATAAGCTCAGAACTTTCTCAAATAGAAAATATACCAAAATGTCAATATCTTAGAGTGATACCCATATTTACCTCATTACTCTATTCACAGTCTTTTTAATATCAAGAAATATTTATTTCAAGAAAAAGATTGTCATTTCGCCGAGGTTGCTTTCCGAAATGGAATAGAATGTTCATTTAAGATGTCTGTTTCAATTTTCAGAGACTAAATATTAGTGTATTTTCAATTTTTTCTTTCCTTTTCTCTATCAGCTTAACACCACACCAAACACCTGTATCGGTGATTGTAAATGTTGAAATGCTGGTGAACCGAGAAGAGAATCAAAGAGATTATTGGTCTTCCAGACACAGCGTGTTAACCCACCTGACAACTATGATTAGTCTGGTAGACTCGGACTACCAATGCATTCCGACCAATCAGAAGTGATTGCTTCTGAAATCGTTCTCTTTGTATTACCAGTAGTGAGACGTTTCAATATTTACATTGATTAAGGACAGAAACCAATATTATTCCATTTTAGATGGCATTAATTTTCACAGTAACTGACGAATTCACATATAATCAAAGTGTTAGTCTGTTCCATATACTCAGTTTATTAATGTCTACTAGTAAGCACCATGTATATATATTTATAGTAGCTTTATTTGCTAGAGGACGTGTATGATGAATTAGTGTTTATAATGAATGTACTGATGCACAAAAGGTGTCTTATAGTTGACCAAATCGTATATGAGCTTCCAGATACACGTCACTCAACATCTATTGAGCACGATTCTGAAGCAATATTATCAAATGATGAGATTTATGGTTTCATTAGATGAATGCAGGTTTATTAAAGTGTCATTTTAGTAAGAAATTTATACTGAACGAAATATCAGATAGAACAAGGAAGTGTTTGATTATCAGACCACTTCAATGATACAGAAGTGTATCTGAGCCGAGAGTAATTCGTTAACCACACCAGTGAAACCGTACATACCCATGGAATCATCTTACAGTTACAGATGTGGGAAACCAACTGAATGGCCAATTTCATCTTATTTACAGCACATCTGACATTTCCCGAGGCGCATTGCCATCTCTATATCAGACGTCAGTGGGCATAGTTTATTTACCTCAAGTCATATAACCATCTACTTGCAAAACAGTGTTATATCACTTGGCAAAGTTTTATGTTAAGCATGAATTAACTGACACTATGTACTAACACTATGTACTAACACTATGTACTAACACTATGTACTAACACCATGTACTAACACCATGTACTGACACTATGTGCTGACAAAACGTACTGACACTAGAACTGACACTATATACTGACACTATATACTAACACTATGTACTGACACTAAGTACTAACACTATGTACTAACACTATGTACTGACACTATGTACTAACACTATGTTCTGACAATATGTACTGACACTATGTACTGACACTATGTGCTGACACTCTATATTGCCACTTTGAAAGACACTATGTGCTGACACTATGTACTAACACTATGTACTGACACCATGTCCTGACACTATGTACTGACTCTATGTACTTAAACTATGTACTGACACCATGTCCTGACACTATGTACTGACACTATGTACTGACACTATGTACTGACACTAAATGCTGACACTACATTTTGAAACTATGACTTGGCACTGACACCAAGTGCTGATACTATATACCAAGTTGAACAATAAAACTCTGAGTCTGGTTTGACAGTGTTCCTCTATGAATGAAAAATGCTGATGGTTATCACAGCTAGCCCCGGTATTGTTAGATAAATGTTTGAAGGGAAGTAAATAACTTCTAGCGTTATCCATCATGTGGAACCATGTCCAGGAGAATCCTAGCTCCTGGGGTGGTAGATGTATGTGATCTTGAGTGATATTTACCTTATTTATATAGACCTGAGTTGCTTCATTAACACCGTCGGTGACTAAACCAGTCATACCGTGGCTATTGGTATCACTAATGGTTGTACTTACAACTACCGTATATTACCGGGTATAAGTCGACCCCGCGTATAAGTCGACCCCCTTTCTCAACTACCCAAATACTGGTCAAAACCCTATATCTCATGTATAAGTCGACCCCCCTTTTACCACGTGCTGACTGACACCGAGTGACAAGTCGACATGCACGAGAGTCAACACAGCGGCGATTGGTAAGCAGTGATGTCGATCGACTTATCAATTGTTTTGCCCTAAATATTATTAAATGATAATTTATTTTTCAGACGTTGTAAACAACCAATAAAAAAATACAACTTGTGACTCACGGTGTCTGTTATTATTTGTTTCAATCAAATTACATTTTCCTCTCATCAAGCCGAATAAACTACGACCAACATGTTGACAAAACTTTATTAGATAACAAGTGAATAGTTAAATTGTTACCTAGTAGAAAAAGACGTAAAAAGACATTGCTTTTACTTTTGAGATGAGAAGTGACAGGCTTTAATTACTGTTAATTACTATCAATAAATGTTAATTAAACATCAATTCTCGACTTATACCCGGTAATATACGGTAAGTACTCCCATCATAAAGAAAGCACTTTGTAGAAATATCATTTCATTGAAATAGACACATCTAGACAAGGATTTTATCTTATATATCATCAATTAATACCCGTTACAAGCTTCCTGATAATCAATGTCAGTGCTATATTTTACTGCCGAAACCTGCTTTTATATTTTACAAATAAGAAGAAATATTTTATATGAATTCTATATTTCATTTAACAAAGTTAAATATGTTATTTGTTTTAGAGTGAATACTTCCAATAGTCTCTCATAATCCCCAAAGGGCAGCTCACTTTTATGCTATGTTGTATATGTACAGTCATGTTTTAGTATGTATTTTATTTGAGGTGAGACTTCAATAAACTATCTGCATGTCTTTCTTAGTTTCTTAGTTACCGTTACAAGTTGAATGAACATTGGTTTGGTTTGTGGAATGTGTTGTTTGCACGTTGCCTATGATTACGGCTAACCATGTCGTATTTTGTCATTATTTCTTCAGTTGGTATGGTTGATAGCGGGGAACAGTGTTAGAACCAATAGAGCAACTCAGTGTATAATAATTTTAAAACAAATACAAAATTCAAAAACAATTTTGCAAAATTATGTAATCTCAAATTTGCCATTATTTAGTTTAAACAATCTATTTTTTTATGTTAGAGGATAAAACATCTCATTACACGACCCAATAAGCCATATTCACAGAAAACGGTTAACCGCATTGTAAGAAAATGATGTGACGTATAAACAGACAGTGGTTGACCATTCCATCCTGGTGCCATAATTAAAGCCCTACTCAGAATGTTTAAGTATCTACATCAGTCAGACCACTAGAACTACCTTCGAGCGGAAATTTTAAGGTGAACACCTTTAAATGGCCATTCCAAGGGAAATGGACTCTCATGGCCAAACCAAACAAGATACATTCGTTTTGGAACTTTTTGTTTATTGATTGAGGAGTGTTATTCAGCCATTGATAACACTTATTTACCTTTTCGCGAGATCTCTTTATTTCAGTAACCAAGGCGTGTTACAGCGGCTTTAATATCGCATTTACGAAATGCAAACAATGTTGCAATATGTCCACAACATTTTGTAATGTAATCTTTTCCCTAGATAACTGTTTATTCCGTAAAACCGGAAGTGAGTACGAATTACCTTTTAAGCATGTTGTGTACGTTCCCGGAAGCTATGTATTTATATTATTTGAACTTTCATTAATCCCAGGGATGTTGTTGAACCGTGTTTAGAATGAAAGCACTGTTAATACGGGTAACGACTTCTAGACTTGGATTGTCTATCAGTATAGATACTAACTTCCTCTGGACTGTTATCTCTGCAATAGTCGACAGTGTACAAGACCTAATGCCTTGATGACTATACTAGTACGTTTTTGAGAGGCATTCTAGCAGTTGGTGTAATAGAAAGACAAGGAATTTATTGATGTTCAACTTCTTTATTTCACAACTGCGACGTTTCGGTAGAGATCCTTTTACCATTAGCAAGTCTACCAGCTGTTTGAGAGGCATTCTAGCAGTTGGTGTAATAGAAAGACAAGGAATTTATTGATGTTCAACTTCTTTATTTCACAATTGCGACGTTTCGGTAGAGATCCTTTTACCATTAGCATGCCTATCAGCTGTTTGAGAGGCATTCTAGCAGTTGGTATAATAGAAAGACAAGGAATTTATTGATGTTCAACTTCTTCATTTCACAATGGTGACGTTTCGGTAGAGATCCTAAAACCGTTATCAAGCATATAAGCTGTTTGAGAGGCATTTTACAGCTGCTGAACAAAAGTTTGTTACATTAGCAACACAGCTCACATTTGTTTCATTCTTTTCAAAAAACACTTATTAACAAGTTCTTTTCTTTTCATGATTAGGTATTCAAATCATTTTAATGCAATTGAAGTTTTGAAATTATTAATACTATGCAGATATTAAGTTAAATTCTGATTGTATTGAAATTAGTGTTTAAGTTGCAAAGATAAATACCATAGGTTTCAACGGTCCGTCTCGTTGAGGTCATTCCATTTTTACATATGATCTTTTAAAGTAGTCTGATGCACAAAAGGTGTCTTAAAGTTGACGAAATCGTATATACGAGCTTCCAGATACACGTCACTCAACATCTTTTGGGCACGACTCTGAAGCCACGTTATCAAATGATGACATTTACGGTTTCATTAGATGAATGTTACATATACATGTATGTTAATTGAAGCATCATCTTAATAAGAAATTTGAACTGAGTGGAACATCAGGTGGAACACAGATGTGTTTGATTGGCAGACCACTTCAATAATACAGAGCTGTATCTAAGTTAGCCGAGAGCAATTCGAAAAGCACACCAGTGAAACCATACATACCCATGGACTCATCTTACAGTTACAGACGTGGGAAACCAACTGAATTGCCATTTTCATCTTATTTACAGCACATCTGACATTTCCCGAGGCGCATTGCCATATTTATATCACACGTCAGTGAGCATAGTCTATTGACCTCAAGTCATATAACCATCTACTTGCAAAACAGTGTTATATCACTGGGCGATGTTTAATGCTTAGCATGAATGAACAGACACTATGTACTAACACTATGTACTAACACTATGTACTGACACTATGTACTGACACTATGTACTGACAATATGTACTGACACTATGTACTGACGCTATGTACCAACACTAAGCATTGACACTAAGTGCTGACACAATATACCAAATTGAACACTACATTTTGTAAGATTCTGAATCTGGTTTGACAGCGTTCCTCTGTGACTGATAAAGCTGATGGTTATCACAGCTAGACCCGGTATTATAATAGTTATGTTTGAAGGGAAGTAAACAGCTTCTAGCGTTGTCCACCATGTTGAACTATGCCCATGGGGAATCCTATCTCCTGGGCTGGTAGATGTATGTGATCTTGAGTGATATTTCATAGACCTGAGTTGCTTCATTAACACGGTCAGTGACTAAACCAGTCATACCGTTGCTATTAGTATAACTTACAACTAAGTGCTCCCATCATAGCAAAGGAATGCGCTATGTAGAAATATCATTTCAATGTAAAAGACACATGTTCATCTAGAAAAAGATTTTATCTTATATATCATCAATTAACACCCGTTACAAGCTTCCTGATAATCAATGCCAGTGCTATGTTTTACTGCCGAAACTTGCTTTTATATTCTACAAAGAAGAAGAAATATTGTATATGAATAGATTCTATATCTCATTTAACAAAGTTAAATACATTATTTATTTTAGAGTGGATATTTCCAGTAATCTCTCAAACCCCCAAAGGGTGGCTCACTTGTATGTTATGCTCTATATGTACACGTTTTAGATGTATTTAATTTGAGGTGAGACTTCAATAAAATATATATATGTCTGTCTTAGTTGACCGTTACAAGTTGAATGAACAATGATTTTCTTTGAGGAATGTGTTATTTGCACGTTGCCTTTGACTACGGCTAATCATGTCGTGAGCCGTGTTTCGTCATTATTTCTTGGAAGAGAGTACTAACTACCTTTTGAACATGTGTAAATTCCCGGAAGATGTGTATCTATATAATTGTGTTTGGTGAAATCACTTTCAACAATCTCAAGGATATTCTGAACCGTATGTAGTATGACGCACAACTTATCCCTTATACAACCAACGACCTCTAGACTTGGATTGTCTATCAGTATAAATACTCACTTCCTCTGGACTGTTATCTCTGCAATAGTCGACAGTGTACACCACCTAATGCCTTGATGACTATACTTGTTGTTTATAGTGTAGCAGGTTTAACCATTTTCTGTTTTAGTTGACAATTGTACCGCTATACTGTCTTAATTTACATTCGTTATTGAATAACATCATACTTGGTGTTTTTCTGGTTTCAAATGGGAGCTTTTTCATTATTAATTCTAAACAGATAGAAAAAGATATTCACATAATATACAAGTTATATGGGTTTTCCATTACTGAATGAACGGATGTGTTCTCTACAATATATCTATAAATAAACCATATGGTGATAGATACCTCACGCATTCATATTCTTACTATTATTTGATAGTCAAAAACATTAATTGGTTGAATATTTTCAGTAGGTTCAGTGAATTGATAATGCTAGATGATGTCAGTTTCCGTTAACATGAATGAGATTCAAAAATTAAGACGTAAAACTGTTTGCATATTTTATAAATATTATCAAAATATATTGTTCATCAAATAAGGGAGTGGTATTACTATTGATAAGATATCATCAACTAATTAATTCAACCATCTGAGGCTGACACTTAGTCTGTTGTTTTGGACAATTTAAGTCATGACTGGAACCCTGACACATTATCACACAGCGTATTAGTAGGCTGAAAATACGTTATGTGTATTATAGGAATGGCATCCATACAGCTTAATGATTAGCCAGTAACATCGATAATGTCTGCACTTTTACGTGCGTTAAACCACATGCAGAACTTAATGTCAATCCGTGTTAAGTGACAAGTTTCTTTTCAGTTTTGCAAGCATAAACAAATTCAATATTATTTTAAGAATTTCATAGTGAGAAACTTTTTCTTTCTGCAAATAAGTTAAGTAACTTTTGCTTTGGTTTACATGTCCTATGAACACAGTGGAGTAGTGGTTAGCGTGCTGGCCTCTCACGCCAACGGCCATGTTCGAATCCCGGTGGTGACACCGAAAGGTTTTGACCTGGGTCTCAAACTGTGCTGTATCCCTGGGCAAGGCATACTTCATCCACACTGCACTCAGTCCACCAGGCTGTATAATTTGGTACCTGACAGCGAGTGTACATGACTTCGTGTAGCTCTATCGGCAGCTTTGAAAGTACAATTCAATCATAATAATAATGTGATTGAGCATGCATTGTGTGTGGATAACTTGCATATGATTATGAACTACATGAATCCATATCAATAATCGCGTCGTGCTGTTAACTCCAAACCACTGTATCCAGAGGCGATGTAGCTTTGCGAACGTGGCCAGTTAAGAAGAGAAACGTCTGTGCATCATATCCCACAAGGTCAACACAATCAGACTAACAGCACGTGCACACACTTACACACACACACACGTACACATGTACACACGTACACACGACCCAGACCAGACATAACGTAGTGAGAGCCATTCCAGTGTGCAAGATCTAGCGTCAGTGAATAATCTTCAGAGAGTTTGGTCTTCATGGAAGTAGAAGTGCACCGGTTGATTGTCATCGACCCGAGCTCAGCACGTAACACCCAGTTTGTATTGGGATTTCAGAGTAGTTGTGGCAAATATTTGACATTTTATGGAGAATTACATTGATTATATTGCGACTGTCCTAACACTAATGGTAAGAAGCAGAAGATCTGATCCCTCAAGACCAGGAGAATAAACAACACATACATACTCAAGTTGGGGACCGACAGCAGTTGGAGAGTGGAGATTAAGTATCAGTGGGCGGTGTCTAATAGGTTTGGTCACGGAGGAGTTTGTCTCTGGATTTCAGAATTCTTGTATAAAAGTTGCAACATATATAAACAAGGTAATAGTTTGAAAGTATTTTGTATTGTTCACAAATGTTTGTCTTTGTTTGTTTTCGTCTATGAAATTATTTAAATTGTAAAAAAAATCCATAACTGAAAACCAAAAATAGCTGATTATTCTTTGCTTTCTATGATTAACATCCAGATACATTTCATCAACATGTATGTTTGTAGTAAGATAACCAGAGCCTAGATTTTGGAAGCTCTCTTAGCACCAAGTTATAATCCAGTTTTAAGTGATGGTACTTATGACCGTCAGATAGCTAAGAGAGCTTCGAAAATCTAAGACCAGCAGAATAAAACCAGACTTACAGCACAAACATACTCAAGTTTGGGACCAGACTTAATGCACGGACAGTTGCAGATGGAGAGTAGGAGAGTTGGTATCAGTGGGCGATCTCTAATGGGTTTGGCCACGAAGGAGTTTGTCGATGGATTTCAGAATATTTGTATGAAAGTATTTTTGTTATTCACAAATGTTTGTATTGGTTTTTTTTCGTCTATGATCGTATTAATCGCAGAGTAGATGTTAATGTAACACTTATGTAACAGTTATATATTACTATCATACTGACCTGTCACATTAGATGAAATTATCTGGAACAAAGACAAAGATTGCATAACGACGATCCAAAATCAAGGCTGTACTGGAAAACATGTTTATATAATGCTTTCATTTTACCTACATTTCATTGTCTGGGGTTATCTCTAAGATGTCACCAGTCCGAAATAATACTGATCCACACAACTTAAACGAAAAATGGAGACTGGATACATTTATGTTAACAAATCTTATCAAGATGCGTGTATAATTCCAAGTGCTTTCAATTAACCTGATGGAAATACTTTGCTAAAGGACTGACAATTAGTGCGAGATCAATGACTCCAAACGTAGCTGATGAAGTAGAGTAGATGTTAATGTAACACTTGTAGCAATATGGATATACATTACTATCATATTGACCTGCCACATTAGATTACATTACTCTGGAACAAAGACAAACATTGCATAACGACGATCCAGGATCAAGGCTGTACTGGAAATCATGTTTATATAATGCTTTCATTTTACCTACATTTCATTGTCTGGGGTTATCTCTAAGATGTCACCAGTCCGAAATAATACTGATCCACACAACTTAAACGAAAAATGGAGACTGGATACATTTATGTTAACAAATCTTATCAAGATGCGTGTATAATTCCAAGTGCTTTCAATTAACCTGATGGAAATACTTTGCTAAAGGACTGACAATTAGTGCGAGATCAATGACTCCAAACGTAGCTGATGAAGTAGAGTAGATGTTAATGTAACACTTGTAGCAATATGGATATACATTACTATCATATTGACCTGCCACATTAGATTACATTACTCTGGAACAAAGACAAACATTGCATAACGACGATCCAGGATCAAGGCTGTACTGGAAATCATGTTTATATAATGCTTTCAATTAACCTACATTTCACTGTCCGGGGTTATCTCTAAAATGTCAAGAGATAATACTGTTAATATAGTTAAACGTCTTAGTGGACAGTAGATGTCCGCACGTACATCACAAATAAAAAAATGTTTGCTACCAGAACAGAATTGAGGTCTGAAAATCAGTACAGCTTGAAAGTATGTCGACATTCTCTTGAACCTGTCGACATTCTCTTGAACCGTGCATTTTTTATCAATGATTTGAATAGCTAGTAATTTAGAATTTAAAATAGAATAAAGCTCCATAATCATTGTTTAATATATGTCAGACTGTTTCCCACTTGGTGGAGGATATAGCAGACTCTGCTTCGTTATAACGAATCCACTGCTCCTCATGCATTCTCTATTACTTTCAGTTACATACACAGAAGGAATTTGTTCTTCAACGTCAGACTTGCAGTAAACAACTAGCATCTCTAAGTGAGTGATATATTGATATAAGGCCAGTTTGAGGGGACTGTATGGTTTCACTGTTATACTTTATCTGTCACGAAAATGAATCCCATATTACTCTAATGTGTTAGTCAATAAATAATAATAAATAAATAAACTTTTATGTTACAGTGGTATGACTTCCAATACATACATTAGGAGGTATCACAGCACCACAGATATATTCTATCAGACTGATCTAGATGTTTCACATCTGTGTCCTGAACATCCATAATCTCTTTCATTCTTAAAGAGCCATCAAGAATGTTAGTGTTTCAAATTAAAAATAAGTTTTGGAAAATATCCTTATAACGTCAATCGCCAGAGAAATCTTTTATCTACAACATGGCATATGTTAAATAATTTTCATACCATGACAATGTAATGCAATTTGGTTTCAAAGAGAAGTACCACTTCGAGTAGCTCGCTAAGGGTATCTGACGTCATATTAACAGAATTCCCTTTTTTTTGGCGTAAAACGTACTACACAAACAGTTAGCGCTTCCGAAGCGTGAAGGCTCGTCTCTAGCGCAAGTCGCCATAACAACCCATGTGCTGCACGTGCTGCAGGTGTCTCTCTTTCAAGTTACCCTTGTCACACATTACTGAAAGTGACGATTTCTTTACAAACAATGTTTCTAAATGTCCTGAGTATATACAAATTATTGCCTGTTTAATGTACTTTTTATTGAGATAAGACCAGCAAATTATGACGTTTTTTTACTCTCATTAATTATTAAATTCAAGAAAAATACCTAGTTGGGTAAAACAATTATTCCAATATCTGTAGCAAATACATAATTAAATGAAATGGTAAATAACTGACCGTCAAAAAATTATATATTTCGATTTCTTTCATTGCTCATAATTTTTTTTATTCTTTCGTGTCTTTGTTTACTGTGTGTGAGCTAGACCATAATGCTTTGCGCTTGAAAATGATAGACTGGATCTATATTTAGACTTAAAAACACCTTTACTAATTAATACAATTTCTTGGCTTATTTTAGGTTAACATTTTTTTGGGAAAATTAAGTGCATTTATTTCACGGAGATAAATTTTTGGAAAATTTTCGATATGTTCATCAACATCCTTGATGGCTCTTTAATCACTTCAAGATTCTCTAAACCTGAATCCCCCAATCAATAGTAATGACTCACAGTCTAATGGTAGACAGACACAATGGGTCTCGTAATATAGGTTCCATGGTATATGGTTTCATCTGTTGATGTATTGCCCTAGTTATTATGACATTTAATCAATGTTGAGATTAAAATGTATCTTTGATGAGCTGGAATTTAATTTTACACCTGAATCACGTAACTTTGTTCTTCTACTGTAAGCGATTCTTCTGGGTCAATTAAAATGTGTCAACTGTGTCAATTAAACTGAAAAAAGCGCTGTCTTCTGTCTGACAATTGAAATGAAAATTCCAAAACAGAAAACTGAAAAACTTAAACACTCCAAAAGAATTAATCAAGATAAGATCAACTTCCCTTGTTATTGATTTTTGTCCTTAATGACAAGTACGTGTGAACAAACTTCGGTGTCTCATATACATTTATCGACCAAATTTTGCAGGTCCCTTCTTACGAAATCTTACTCATACTGATGTAAAGTACTTTAAATTCTCTTCTTAAGATCACGGTGCATTCACTTACCATTCATCATTATAAAAAAATAGTGCAAACTATTCATGTTAACAACCTCACTAATTTGACGAACATACTTGATCAAACCCGCTGTTTAAACAATCTCAAGTAATGTGTTCAGGTTAAGGATAGACTACCTTTTACGTTTTACATGTTATATTGAAAGAAGATTCGGTTAGATTTGTTCCTATTATGAACACCTGTCGGAAAATAAAATAAATACCTATCTAATATATTTAATTTTCTAGAAATCAAATAAATATATGTAATTATATGTGTGTCTCAATAAACTGACAATATATATATAATTTGCATTTTATGTGAACAGATTTTAAATGTAACATTACCCATGGAAATTATATGACATCCGATGTGTTTTTCATATTTTACAATTATTTTATTCAGCAGAACTTGGAACAACCTTATCCAAATCATCGTGGTTATACTTTTATTCTGTGATTTTTATCAGGTGCATGACCTGACCAGACAAATTACTTTATAAATATTGTGTTATTCTATGTTTAGATATTTCAATGATTGGTGTGTATTAAAATGGTTGTTTAATTTGAACATAATGTAGTTAGCTAAAATTCGATTATCAGAATGAATGAAAGGGAAATAAGTTTATAACATCTTGAAACAAGCATGACAACCACAAACGTCTGTGCATCATAAAGAAAACTTAAAATTTACAGAAACTGTGAACTATACAATATTAGAATTTGTGACAGGCATATACTTACATTTACAAAAATACAATTATAGCATAAAGTAAATGAAAACTATCTTTTTATTTTATTTTTCTAAAAAACATGAAATGTTAACTTAAATATGCAATTTATTAATAGCATTTCTTCCCACCTCAAGTTTAAAACCAAATTTAGTTCAAATCGACACTTATCCTTCAATGTAACGTCTGGATAGGATCAATAAGATTATCAATGAATTTCTGGTTTATCTTATGGTCTGTCACCATTTTAGTAATAACCCGTCAGATTACATTCAGCTTATCTCTAAGCATTGTTGGCAAGGCAAAGTAGCGTAATGTATATACACAGCAGCTTATATATATATATTAATATACATAATATATATGTATGAGTTGGGGGATGATTTGAACACACCTTATCCTCTCCCTAAGATTATCAATTTACAATGACTTTGATTGAGTTTGATTTTGCATGGTTTAAGGGTATCTGGAACTTTATTATTGATCTCGACACATTCATAACAACCCCTTGGTAAATGTATGTTATCTGTTCCAAAAGGATGAAGGTTGTGTCTATATTTATGAACACCTGTCGGAAAATAAAATATATACCTATCTAATATATTTAATTTTCTAGAAATCAAATAAATATATGTAATTATATGTGTGTCTCAATACACTGACAATATATATATAATTTGCATTTTATGTGAACAGATTTTAAATGTAACATTACCCATGGAAATTATATGACATCCAATGTGTTTTTCATATTTTACAATTATTTTATTCAGCAGAACTTGGAACAACCTTATCCAAATCATCGTGGTTATACTTTTATTCTATGATTTTTATCAGGTGCATGACCTGACCAGACAAATTACTTTATAAACATTGTGTTATTCTATGTTTAGATATTTCAATGATTGGTGTGTATTAAAATGGTTGTTTAATTTGAACATAATGTAGTTAGCTAAAATTCGATTATCAGAATGAATGAAAGGGAAATAAGTTTATAACACCTTGAAACAAGCATGGCAATCACAAACGTCTGTGCATCATAAAGAAAACTATAAAATTTACAGAAACAGTGAACTATACAATATTAGAATTTGTGACAGGCATATACTAACATTTACAAAAATACAATTATAGCATAAAGTAAATGAAAACAATCTTTTTATTTTATTTTTCTAAAAGACATGAAATGTTAACTTGAATATACAATTCATTAAAAGCATTTCTTCCCAACTCAAGTTTTAAACCAAATTTAGTTCAAATCGACACTTATCATTTAATTTAACGTCTGGATAGGATCAATAAGATTATCGATGAATTTCTGCTTTATCTTATTGTCTGTCACCATTATAGTCAGAACCCGTCAGATTACATTCAGCTTATCTCTAAGCATCGTTGTTAAGGCAAAGTAGTGTTATGTATATACACAGCAGCTTACACCTGACCCTCTCTTACATGATCTCAATGGGTCATATCTATGTATGAGTTGGAGGATGATTTGAACACACCTAAGCTAAGATTATCAATTTACAATGACTTTGATTGAGTTTGATTTTGGGTATCTGGAACTTTATTACTGACTTTGACACATTCATTACAACCCCTTGGTAAATGTCTAATATACGTACCAAAAGGATGCAGGTTGTGTCTATAACTATTATAATTAACCTTTGAAAACTTTTATGCCCCTATTTTACTACGAGCTGAATTGTCACGAATCATCACGAATGAGAATATTTTCACAATCGTGAAGATTTGTAGACAATTTGCAATTAATTCTTGGAATTCGTAAATGATTCGTAGTTGATTCAGCAAGATTCCTACAATTCGTGGCATTCGTGAACAAATTTTGATTTGTTCAAACATTTTAACGAATCAACTACGATTTTTCAATTCGTAGTTGCTTCGTAAACTATTCAGAACTAATTCGTGTAGTTCGTAACAAGTTCGTAAACAGTTCTGGGAAATTCGTGGTTGATAATTTTGATGGTCTTACCGCGAAATACTTTCGAATCATCTACGATTAATCTACGAATCTTTTACGAATGTCCCGAATTAAGGATGAACATTCGTAGTGTATTCGCAACTGTATCTTAATTATTTCGCACAATTCGTACATAATTCGTAAACAATTCGTAAATAATTCGTATCTATTTCGTAGGGTTTCAGCATGAAAATCTACGAATTTTCGTACAAGTGAATTTGCTTTTCACGAATTTTGCCGAATGTTTACAAATGTTTACAATCACCTATTTGTGGCTATTCGTGATAATTTGTCTCGTAGTGAAATAGGGGCATAACATGTTAATTATTGATAACATGATAAATCAGTTGATTTCTGCATATGCAAATGTGTTTGAAGAAGAAGTGTATTTACATCTTATGTCCATGTAATATCAACGTGAACATGTTTGTTCAAATCTCCATTATTTCAGAATGAGGAAACTAACGTGAACAGTGACATGAGAAATAGAAGAGGAAAGTCGTGCTTAAGCTGAAACTACTTTGATACTTGATATGTCTGCTTCTGAGATAATATCCGTCCCTGTAAGAAATAACACTGCATGTACTTGTCTTCTTGTTGCAGTCGACGATCATGTTTATAACAAACATTGCAGCATCAGGTTTTCAACCATGCTTTAAAGATACGTGATAGTTCATGTGGAGAATTGTTTTTGTTTATTAAATGGCTCAGGGGACTTTTTTAAAAAGAACTGTCCGTGTCCCATCGACTAATGAATATGCATTCTCAGTTTTCCATGACATATTATTTGGCTTTTAAGGTACATCCATTGTGTTGTTTAGGGTCAAATATGCCAAACGTTACAAATGGTCTTACTTTATCGAGAAGTACCAACTGTTACCGAAAACTACCATTTTGATGATATTCGACTTAGTATTTTTGACGATATGAAGGTAAAAGTGTCGATTTCTGATCGAAAACCGGACAATGCACCGCGTGTGGCGCGCGCCAATGAGTCAAACGTAATTTTGGAATCTTATTTAAACCAGATAAAATAAAACATTTGGGTTGATAATGTTTAATAGGCCATATAACTACTGTGCGTGTAAATAGGACATGCACTTTAGGTTTCTGCACATGCATAATGATGTTACTCGATTTTAATTGGAAACTGGTAATTTTGATATATTTGGCGATTGGGGATGAATGTGCAAGCTTAGTGAATTTGTTTGTATTGTAAACAGCACATATGGTGTGTTCGAACGTATTAAAGTCGAATCAAATTTTATGAAACACAATGGATGCACCTTTAATACGTGCCAAATACCCCATACATTGATCACGATTCCAATTATCTCACCCGGCTTTCATATCATAACAACGTCGGTGTATGATACTTAGTTTTATACCACATAGAGTTCACGAGTCAGTTGGGCAGATGATTATATATAACATGGTGATATTTGGGATAACACTACCTTCAATAGTACTAATTCTTGTACTTCTTCGGGCCGAGTCCCATGCGGGATTCGAACCCACGCCCTCAGAGTAAGGCAACTATCGCCAGCATTGACTGTACCAACATTGTGAACCATGTTATATTTCTTCACTTTTTAAATTGCAAATATTTCAAATGATTTTATGCCTAAAATAAACATTGTGAGATAGTGATCATTTTATAATACGAGGCATACGAGTGAATAATATAACTTTAAAGCAACTAAGAGCCTATCACTGGGATTATATTAATATCATGATTTGCAAAATACCATTAACAAATTTAAGTTGGTTTTAACCAAGGTTAATTGTTGGTCGATGTTGATCAACATATCAAATATTGAATCTTGCTATCAGGTTATTATTTCATGCCTTGTTTTGAAACGTCACCTTTGTCTAAATGGCGCTGTAGAACTTTTTTCTTACTGAAATAAACTGATTTCACAAAAAAAGTAAATACGTGTTACCAATGGCTAGATAATACTCTTGAATAAATAAAAAAGAATTCTAAAAAGAATGCACCTTGTTGGGTTAAGCCATGCAAGTCCATTTCCGTTCGAGCGGTGATAATTTTCAATCGTTTTGTTATCGACCTTGTTGAAGTGATGAAGGTATTTGCAGCGGAAATCAAGACACGATCACGCTTTAAACTCTGCAAACTTTGTCCTCAACCTCATGAAAGCAAATTTCAGGCCTAAAGACATGTTTTTCTGTAGCATGTTAATTTCACTGATCCAGACAGTGGCTGATTTTCCACTTTCTATATATATAAATGACAACTCTTGGGAAGTTTGTGACTCGTTTTCGTATCCTACTACTTAACACATTTCATGAGGATCCATTCCGTTTTTAGTTATATTAAAAGTTGCAGACACCCGTAATTTACATCTATTAAATATTTGGCATGTGTAAATGTACCAAGTGTTTGGTGGAAGCATGCGACTCGAGGTCACTTACCATTTCTGGCTTTTATCTCATTAAACAACTCAAGGATAAGTTTTGAATGACAACAAGTCGACTAAAACATAATGTGTGCTACATTTAAAACCCAAGCCGTTTTGTGTGGACTTTGTTTAGTGAAGATGTTGCCTTGAGGTCTGACAAGATGTTCAAAGTGTTTGGTGACCTATTTAAACAATTAAATGGAGAGTTGTTGATAAACAGGAAGCACCATTTGGATTAGTATCCTCCTCTTATATATATACATTTTGTATAATAAAATGTAGTTAGTAGGGATAGGTGATGTGACCAAAGTACTCTTACAATTTTTTAAAAAATGTACAAATCACTGACCTGACTGTCTTGCTCAAATGCTCAAAACGTGTATTTCAAATATAAATATAATGTTATCCAAAGTCCTCCAAAGTTTTCATTTAATAAATTTGTTGACGATTTATGGCAGTTAGCATCATTCCGTTTTGCATTTGTGGTAATATTGTGGCATAATTATGGTATATTTTAGGATGACCCCTTTTCATGTTCCAATACAAATTTTCATCAATAAAATCATCTTAATATGTACCTCATTCGTTCAATTTAAAAGTCATCTATTCCTGTGGTTGCTGATGGTCTTTGATTACTGATACCCACTTATTGATATATATAACAATCTCGAAGTACATTGTGTATATATAAAAAGAGATTGCAAGCTTTTAGCTCTTCGATACAGATTTCTACATGGTACTATTTTTACAAAAAGAGAATTGCATGCTTAAAAAGTTGATTATAGTTTATGTTGTTTGAAGAATGATGTAAATGAGAGTGTTTGTAATGTGATATAATATATATATATATATATATATATATATATATATATATATATATATATATATATATATATATATATATATATATGATATAAACTGGGAATGTAGGGCTACCCAAAACAAACGTCTGCTATTATCAAAATACAAGGTTTGGTATGGTTCTCTACATTAAAACAAATTACAGAATCCTATCATCAACTCTGCAAAGAGACATATTAATATAAGCAACCTCATATACGATTCTGAAACAAATATTAGTTATGGGAAATTATATGTCCAAAAGGATGAATAAAAGAATCAAATAAAATTGGGCCTACTGTTCCCGGTACTACGGTAGCCTCAAACTATGATCCTTGCTGCCTAGTCTACCTGGCACCTTTAGTACATCATCTATACCTTGGTATCTGTAAAAAAGGACATCTTTGGCCTTTAATATTAAAAAGCTTCAAACATAAGGGCTTTTAAAACATAATTTGTATATGTAATTAAGTAATTAAGTAAAAACAACAGCTTATTGAAGTTCTGGTCACCACATTCTCAGCACCCTTAGTTGTCTGTGATAATTTATTTTGATTCGTCAAAATGATATATGTCCTGATGTTAGTCTCTCGGTTGCATATTCAACAACCTCCATAATAAAATATATACGCATAGAAATTAATTAAGATATATTTCAGCTATTCATAAGTTGGACTTCCATCTGCCATCATAGCAAGTCAGGAATGACTCTGACACTACCGTCATGAAATATGAACATATATTGAGTAAGGGATAACACATAGTGTCCTTGGGTGATAACATGTTTTATTATATAACAAGCAGTGAAATACTGAGATTTATCAGTGAAATAAACTGTCTATCAAGCTACAGTGAAACTGACTTATATTTTCTCTGCGAGCAGTGCCTGATATAATTTGACGTCATAAAACAATGATGCAGCAAATGGCTTATGTTGTCACAGTGTTACTGTGGTGATGGGCTTGTTCCTAGCGGCTTGCCGCGGAAACTGCCCTGTTCGGACGTTAATACAAGGATAGCATCATAAAATGAATATAATATCTGTCGATTTTTGACAAATAGCATGTCTATCTCATCCCGTGAGTTAGAAATGTTATATATTTTAACTCGTGGCTGCGCCACTCGTGAAAATATAAACGTTGTACCTCACTGGATGATATAAACATGGTATTAGTCAAGAAAAGACAGATATCCTCTATTTATTCTTTTTTAAAAGGAAATTTCACCAAAATTAATCCACCATAAAACTTCACAGTGGTGGAACGCTGAACGGCTGCTTTGCATTACATCCACCTTTTTGAACGCATTTCACTTAAAATGGCGGCCGGAATTGGCGAATCAACGGTGGTAAATCTGGACAATTCACATGAGAAAGGACATTTCTACGGATAAATAGGTCATATTTAGTTGTGTATGCTTTGTTGAAGTTGTTATCCAATGCATAAGACAATTATGATTATATAACTTCAATATTTCAATAAAAATAATTTGTTTTGAAAATATGATATTTCATTGACCTTATATTAAAAAAATCTGTTTTTAAATCATTGACACACAAAAGATATTTACGTGACAATTCAGTCACCCAATTTTCCATTTGAACCAATTTCACCTATATGTCGGAATCAAGATGTATTGCGAACAGTCGGCCAAATTAAATGCGTTCAAATTGTTTGTGAGGGTACCTGTCTTAAAACACTTACAGTTTCGAAAATACTTAAGTCAAACTCATAAAACTTAGTGAAACATATTCATGAAATGCTTAAGAAAATTGCCAATATCAAATCGAACCTAACTATTTTAATTCTTGTTATAACATGCTGAAAACAAGAAACTGACAGTAACTTTTCATGTTCCATGTTACGAACTTTCGATCCGAAACAATAAATTTTGAGTTATTTGTAAAGATAACTCGAAATACAGAGACCTGAATTACCCATGCATTCATATGTAAGCTTATATCAAGAAATACATATGTAATTTTAGGGAAAAAACATTCGTATCACTTACCGTTGATTCCCTGAGTTCGGCCGCCATTTTGGGTGAGATGCGTTCAAAAATCAATATTTAAAAGAAGTCAGATGCATTTGCCAATGGCATGATACAATAATACTTATCACCGCAAGAAAAGTGCTAGTATACTGACCAGTATACGTCTTGTCAACCACCCTAATTTCCTGGCGTATACTGGTTTGTCAACCACCCTAATTTCCTAGCGTATACTAATCAGTATACGAGACATTTCCAAAGCTTAGGAAACTTCAGTATACCCCAGTATACGCTAGTATACCCCAGTATACCTCAGTATACCCCAGTATACTCTAGTATACTCCACTATATAATAGTATGTGTCATAATTTATTACAAATGAAATGAAAATATATTTGTTGGTTTGTTTATATAGGTGTTCTCTGTTGGCTTAATTATATCAGATTGAACTACGCTAGACAAACTTGTCTTGGGTCTTTTGTTTTATAAGATGAAAATGTCCGTGTGACAAAGTTGATAATAGCTATATATGCATTCAAATAAATAAAACTATATTTATGTGATTATTTAAGCAGATCAAATGTAAACGTGATCAGCAGAAAGGCATTATGAGAATTATGTATTTAATAGCAAACACGATATATTGTATCCTCTTTGGTATGCATTGGATTATAGGCACTGGTCACTTATATCGGATTTAAATTCTCTGTTCAGTTAGTATCAATTGTGATCGTGGTTTGTCGTTACTCATACAGCATCAATTAATGGACTGTAGTATAGACTGTCTCATCATTGTATATATAATTCGCAAAATGTGTGAACGTGTGTTATCGTCATACAAGACGTTTCACACTTTAAACATCTCATATATATATATGTGACAATGGATATATTGCATTATTGAAGACTTACCTTTGTCGACGAACATATCCGGAGGAAAATTATAAATATCCAGATAGTCAAAAGAACACAACTTGAAACAGTAAATCCCTAATCGAAACGTATGTGTTTGGGTCACAACTGATGTCGAAAAACACAGAGATAACATCAACGTTACGTTATTTGTTTGACAGTAACTGCTAATGATGATGGCGCAGTCTTTCAACTGAGGGGGTAACTGGTAAAGGCATGTCCAAATATTCATGATCATGTATTTTATTGGTTGTTAGTTTTGGCCTTAATTCTTATTGGCTAACTTTAAATGACCAACCAGACGCGCGAAGCCCATAGTCAGACAGACATAGTGTTTATTAGCCTGTCGCCAGGTCATCTGTATGTTTATACAACACACCTGTCAAGCTCTTCAACGCACAACTGGTCTCTCAGCTAATTACTAGCCTGAGTGGCTAAAAGTTTTGTTTAAATAAATGCTAATTAAGCATGCATTGTCCCTCAAACAGACAGACACTTGTTTAGTTGCACCTAGCTTTGGGCATACAAAAAAGCGTTATATCAATAACCAACAACAATAATTATTCAACTCATTTAACCATAAATTTATGTATTAAGAAGAACATGAACTAAAATAAGATGGAACATATCATACAGACCAGGACATAGCTTCATGATATTACTGCATCACAGTTACGTTGGGATTTTTTAAATTGTGAGAATAAATGAGATAAATGTACATAAAAACAGGATATCTATGGTGAAGCAACAACAGTGCTGTTAAATAATCCAAAGAATATAAATGAGATTATTCATAATTAAGTTATTAAATTTATAATATTGGTACACCTGTTGCCGTTTTATGTGAAAAAATTTGTTTTAAGTTGCGCGAAATAATATAAATATAAACGGACAATAGCTATGCAAAACGATATGATTTTGTAAAGTTTGCTTTTGTTCAGACTTCACTTCACAAGTACAAATATAATATACAAATAGCATATAGGATATAGATAATGAAATAACAACAAAGTATGTGCAAAACAAAACGAACTTACATAAGGCTAGCAGTTACTTTTCATTGGTTTTTTTTTGCTTTTCTCTTTTCTTTAGACTGCCTGACCGGATGAAATCGCTAATAAATTGGTAATGGGACGCATCGTATATGTAGGTCAACATCCTCAGTCGAAACAATCACCACTGAAATGAAGGAATAGTTGACCGTATTCAATATAACACAATTCATTGTTTCTAATATCTGTACTTTTTATTTTACGTATAAAAATAAGTGTGATTGCATCCTCATTGTCATATGAAGACGAACATTCAGCTTTAGTTGATATATCCATATATATGTTTACTTTAGATCAAATGATATGTAAATAACTACTATTATTAAGGATAAATT
The DNA here is from genome assembly GCA_936450465.1 of Gibbula magus. Lineage (NCBI taxonomy): Eukaryota > Metazoa > Mollusca > Gastropoda > Trochida > Trochidae > Gibbula > Gibbula magus. Next base: position 12,572,334 of record OW388289.1, read on the forward strand.
AACAAAGTTAAGTATACATGTTATCTGTAATAACAGGATTTAAACAGGAAATGTATCCTTAAAATTACTATCAATGTAGTTTTCATAATCTTCTTAAATTACAAGAATTCAATTCAATACCATACTCTTATTGTTTCTTTATATCAATTGTTTTACTTATTTCAGTTATTTGTTTTCCTACATATATCTTAACCTGATCAGCTAGCTTTGAGTAAACCTATAGGAACAAACAAGAATTGGTAAACAGACTCGCAGTTTATCTTTAAATGTCTTTAAAGGTGACATCGTGCTTTGAACTAAGACGTTGTGCTTGTATATTACCGGTATATGACAAACTCTCACTGTACTGTTGAAAACTGTTTTTTTCTTAGCAAACACTGTTACTATTTTCTGATACTTATTTCTGTTACTTTTTTCTGTTACTTTTTCCCTAGCACCAAGTTTTAAGTCGAAAGTATGTCTCCATTAGAAAGTTAAAATCCAAAGATATATTTTCGTTATTTATGATTCAACTTTTCACAATAATAAACATTTTAATCCCCATTCTTGCATCACGAAATGACAGGCAGAGGTTTTTTAAAATGCTGCAACTGATCAGAGACAAATCGGATTTATTCATGAAAACATCAATTTCTCAAACTCTTGTTCTGTTACTGATCAAAGACAAAAAGGGAATTACTTCTGAAAACAACACTTTTTCAAGCTGTTTTACTGTTACTGATCAAAGACAAATTGGAACTATTTATGAAAACAAAAATTTCTCAAAATTCACTTTGTACAAACTACTCTACAACGCTCTATAACAAAAGATCATTTTAAGCCTACTTATTAGAAATAACATAAAGATCAAAGACACATTCTACTGTGTTGGGGATGGTGTCTGTGTCTTGTTGTTTTTGGGTCGGGGGATTATATCCACTGGGGATTTTGTCATAGGGGATTATTTTCCTTGGGGATTATGTCCAGTGGGGATTTTGTCCGTCCACCTCGCTGGTCTCCATAAATCCCGAAAAGTTATCATTAAGACTACTATTTAAACTAAAATAACATTACATTTTGTAAAGTAAACTTGTTATCAGTAGATACTTTAATGCACTGGGATTTAATTCTGCCCTCTCGCCTAAGCAGAGGCTTATGTTCAGCTTAATTTAGTAAACGCTGTAGCTGTAAGAGCACTTCTCTCTGTTTAAACATATTTATTTCCAAAAAGAAGGAACCGGATTGGTAGGTAAGAAAATGCTTTTATACAAAGCGCTCCGGGATACAACCAAATACAAAACATGACATGTACAGTATAATTATGATTACAAATAAATGATACAATCTGATTATACAAATTATGACTGTGCCATAGAAGCACTACTTTAAATCAAATCTGCCTGTTAAATTTATAAATGAATGAACTGAATTTAAGAGTTCCATATTTACAGCTGGGCAAGAAATGTGACTTCCAAACAAAATTGATTTCAGATCAAATCCCTTTGCATAATAATACAGACTTAACGATATATAATAACGAATATTGCTATAGAGAGGACATACAAGGAATTAATGAATATTCTTCAAAGATATAACCACAAGAGCAAGCTGGTGTTGGAGATATAAACCGTTGATATTTATGTGCATTATGATCAGTACATTCTGGTCGGAGACGAGATTGTATTATTTGACAAAATCTGATGCCGGTGTTTAAGTCAAAAGTGGCTGTAAATATTAGTATTGTTTAGAATGGCAGTTTTAAATCTTGAAACTGGCTGTATTTCAGTTCTGTTCAGGTGGCAATGAATTCAATAATTTAACTGCATCGATATCTGTGGGGAAAGGACCTCGCATAACTTTCAGTTTTACAATGTATAATCTGAAGATTCGAATCATTGCGAAGATTATAACCCGTGACATCTGAGAACTTCTCTCATTAGAAATGATCAAAAATAAAGATGATAAATTTAAGTCTCACCTCACAAATTAAATACATACATTGTACAAAGGCAATCATTTATGTTTAACTATTGCGAGTTTACTAAACATGTGTATGAACTTCAATGTATTCCCACAAATGTATTAACAAATGATTTGTTTTAAGTTTGTTTTAGAAGAAGCATTTATATAGGCTAGTGTATAGCCTGTTTGCTAATCCTTTTTTAAAATTTAACTTCTCATAATTTCTTTTGTGTTATATGTTATTTGGGAATAAAATACTGTTTAATCAACTATTGCTTTTTCTCAAGCAAAAACAGTTACTTTTTTTCTGCTATTTTTCCCGGTTACCTAACAGTAATGTCAAAGCTAAGTTATGTAACCCATTTCATCATCACTAAAACGAATGTGAAACACAATCATCCACATGCCATTATTATAATACGTTTAAGCTTTCTACATCGAATATACTTTTCATTGAATTTACAATAAGTACCTGTAACCGTAGACTCCCGAATGAAACAGATAGAACTATGTTAAAAAGGATGAAAGATTATGTGCATTTTGTAAAAGGCTATGTATGTAGCAAATGTGACTCATAACATATGCAGGTCACCTGACTGAGCTTCTAATACTTTCTTAAAATGTAAATGGACAATATTGTATTGTTTTGTCTGTCAAAAGTAAAAAAGTGCCCATGTCTGGTATACAATGTATACTATAAAGTATGACGTATATACCCGTTAACTATATTACTTAGAAATATGTATTCGCCAGAAAGTATATATCAAGTATTATGATGAACAACTGCACATCACGCACAGTGTTCATTCAGGAATAACAAAACGATTAAGTGCCATGCCCATTCAGGTGTGACTTATCTCGAATTCAGGTTTCTCGGCCATGAACCGTATGACATTACACACGCCCAGTACTGATCATCCAAAAAGTTAGCACTCAATACACATTGATGACTTTCACTGATTAGACTTGAAACTAGGTGTGATAAAGCGCCGATATATTGCCGGCAATTGATGACAGTGGCGACGCAATGTCTGGTTGAACATATCTTTTACCGACTGTTAAAGTGTCACTCTCTGCGCGTGAATAAACAGTGGTTACACTAATTAGACTTATACCCCTTTGAGAAGTGACCATTAACCACCACGGAAACATATTGCCCACAATTAATTACCGTTACATAATGCGTGGCTATTTAAACTGGGACTCTCTGTAAGTCCAAATCACTTCATAGATATATTCAGTTGCGTTAATCCCTCCTGGTTCCTGCAATTTATTTTGCACAAGTGTTTACCAAGTCCTGAGGAATGGATTTCTATCAAAGGTACGTTGTCACTTCTCATGTCAATGTATAATGTATGATGAATGAACTGATTTTAAGATCGAGGTACAGATAACAGATCGTAAGTAAGATACATTAGGCTGTCGAAATGTTCCAGATCAAAGTTTTGGTAAAAAGAGAGGGTTCGATGGTTTTAGAATGGACTGCATGTTCCAAGCTAATAAGGGTGATATTATTATTCATTGATTTGTAAAATCTAGCGTACATTCATTACAAAATCCAAAACAATGGCGAGTGTAGAAAGCTTTGCTACGGCATAAGAGGACAATGTTGATTAAATAATTCACATCTAAAAATGTTGCGAAGATTTAATCACTTCATCAATATTTGAATGAAAATACATCATTATCCTTGAAAATATCAATATATACTTTGTGATAAGAAAGTGGATGTGTCTTAAACGTGAATAACATAAATGAGTATATATCTAAAATAAATTATGGTTTAGGAAATAGTAAAATTTATATCACAGAACACATGGAGTGTAAATGTAAACTTGTTAAGGCATATTGATAATATAAACACTATTTATCTATATATTTTAATTATTATTCCTACAAATTAGAGAGATCATTTAAATAAAGGTCAGTATAATGATCATATCAAATATTCCTTTCACATTCTATAAATATCTTAATTGTATAAAGTTACTTGAACCGTTACACTAGCCCATTGGTTGTTTCGTTTTGAAAAGCCGAATGCATTTACGCTCGATTCTTTGATGTTTGATATCTGTGGCTAGTCCGGTTAAATTAAACAATTGACTTATCTGTGTTTATTATCAAACTTCCTGTTCCCTGTGACGTAAATGCATGGGACCACAGACTAAAAGGTTACTACCTCGTATATTCTGCCAACGGCAGCACATGAGTTAATTCAATATTTACAGTAAGACGGAAAAATTTGTTTTTGATTGTGATTCTTTAGCACTTATGCATTCCAATGTACACACAAGATGATAAAGTGTATGGATATTTATTTATCAAATATAAGCGTTGATTTGATAAAGCATTACAATTAAATAAATAATGAAATTCATCACGAATCTAGATAGAATTATATAATGTATATACTCGTTCTTGACGAGGGATTGTGATATCGACCTTTTTCAACCGGCAAATTAAGAATTAAAATATTGATTTGTACACCATATTGGTTTCGTTCCTTATAACATATTGATCAAAACATGGGGAATCCTTAATGACAGCAGAGTATATTTGATAATGTCACTACACTATGTTTGCAGAATTTATCTTTTAAAACATTGAATAACTATCCATTTCTTACAGAAATACTAGGGATAATGGAAAATAAGTATTTGACCACATGCCACATGTAGTTTTGACATAATTTAACCAAGGATATGATTGTCGTGCTTATAATTATGCATAATACTTGTCCAGACTGTGTACAGTACGTATTAAACGGTTTGCAATTTGCTATAGGCGCTGTTTTGTATGATTCTCGCAATTCCTTCATTACCGAAAAAGACTTTGTACCGTTTTTGACCCTGTTGAAATGTGTTAGCTTGGCCTACACCCCATATTGCCTACATCCCCAAAACTCCTCGTATCGCCTTCACTAAATGCAGAGCGTCACCTATTGTATAACATACTACTGTTCACTTAGCAATTAATGAACTGGTTCATTGTTATGAAGTCAAATCTGGTAAGGTATACATAATGACATATATACAAATATACATGAATATAACGCAAAATTTGATGGAGCATACGAAATTCACGTTTGTTATGCAAAGCAAATCTAACTAGTATTGGTTTGTATGTGATGGACATAAGTGAAATATATTTTTCAATGGATACATGTTAACAATAATAAGCTGGATGAGGCTGGGATTATGCTATCAAATAACGTGCGTATTCGTTTCAGAAGTTTTATATGGCGGTATTGCAGTGAATATACCAGAATAGGTCGATGGTTAGTCGACATCGGTAATTTTTTATTATGAAATATGATAATCTTGTAAATTGTCGAAAAAGCATTTGTCTTACATGTCCGACAGTACAATCTTACACCTGAAAAAATATGTAAACATATATAAAATAAAATATATAAGGAAATTATATGGTCTATGAAAAACGATAGTACTTTATTAACAGCCATCTCCTTCATGTATTTGATCTGTTTGTGGTAGGTGAAGTTTCTAACTAGTTTTATTCAAGTTATCCATTGGCATCTAGCACGTGGACGTAATTATTCAAATAATATACAGTATATAGTATTCATACAGTATTTGCCAATATGTCGCTATTTTGCAATTTTGATATCCGTTGCAGTGAGCAGATACACTAGCTGTCATGTTTAACCTTCTAGCAAATTGCATCATTTGACCATGACGTGAATATACAAATGTGAGAATGTACCAGATTAACTGTTAAGTAATTACTGCTCATTATGTCTCAGGGTGTTGAAACTGCGCTGTGTATGTGTTTTGTTAATTGACTTCATTGGAAATTGCGTTCAAGATTAAAGATGTTAATGGTGGGCCGACCGTGAAAAGGATCTTTTGTCACCTAACTAACAACCTAACAAGTAAAGATATAAAGAATATCATTGAAAATGACACAATTATAATGACATCAACATACATTGGGAGATATATAAGGTTTACTTATTTAAAAGGTTGATTGTTTGGATAATAAAAGTAGCTAATTTCCCATCCGACAAACCAGGGGATGAACCGTTGTGTGTATAAGGACAGACAGACAGACAGACAAGTGTTTATTAGAGTCTCACCCCGTTACAATATAAAACATACAATAAATATATACATAAAAAGGGCCATCCACAAGTGGGATTATGAGAGACTATAACTAAAATATACCTAAAATATATATACACATAAATAGAACATTGTTACGTAAAAGGCTAAAGTAAAAGAAAAACGTTGGTAAAATTACGAGTATAAAACCTGTTTTCTCTTCAACAAAATATTTTGGCAGGTTTTGGCAGCAATCATAAAAACATAAACATTTGATAGTATAAAACCCACTTTCTTTAAATCATTAAAACTACAAAACTCTTGATTAAACATATTGCACATTTCAACTAAATATTCTCTCTCACATTCATACAGGGGGCAGTGAAGTAGTACGTGCATTTCGGACATGTATTAACCCCTAAATTATATTCTGTTGTATGATATATCATAACGTTGACGTTAGACCTGCAGTCTATATCGATTTGTGTTTCATGCATAATAATACAACAGTTCGATCATCAATAATTTGAATAGAAAGGCGGTTGATTTCATCATATCATATCATCTCGATGAAATACATGGAATAGATAACGAATTGTGAAATTTTAATAATGTTAATATTATTAGAAGTTGGAGGCTTGAAAAGACAATACACCTTGTTATACTTTAGAGGTAAACCATCATAAGATAACAAATGTGGATCTTTGTTCAATAGTTTTTTAAATTTGTATTGTTGTTTGTATTGTTGTATGTGCCTAACTTTATTTATCAAGATCAAGTTTGTCAAACCTAGTCTATATCGTATTGATGAATGATACCATACAATGTGGAATATTGTTTTCTTCATGAATCATATCGTTAACGGTAAATATGCTTTTTATTATGTACTTAGAGTGATTAAACCAAGCCACTATAAATGCACGGAGAGTAAATGACACAAACCAGGTACCCTCTAATCATAACTGTCATTAGCGATAATAAGTATGTACCTGCACGAACATAAATGTATTTAACTCTCCCTTGGTTATCCGTTTGGATGTAAGTTGGCTCTGTACCCCCCTCCCCCATTAAATTCTCACATATATATATAAAAACTAAAATCGTTTATGCACATTTGTATCTCTAAAAAAGGTTACACATGACTTCATATATGCTTCATGCTTGAATAGTTACACATTGGTAAAAGCAAAGTCGTCATTTTAATGTTTATATGAGAAAAATGCTCCCAAAATGTTGAACTAACTAATTCTAGTGATTGAAATACATGTATTATTTACACATAAACGCATTTCATATGGCATTTTGCATTGGCATTTTAAAATCCTTCACACATTTTACTTAAACTAGTAACCCACAGTTGATTTACAGTGAAGCTATCACTTACTGAATTGCAATTAATTTATTGCCCCAATAAACTTGCTCTCCAAAAGGATGTTCACAATCCCGTTACGGTTCGTTAATCACCGCACTATACAGAAATTAACCCCTAATTAATTTATTGCTACAATAAACTCGAGATCAGAGTCTATGCAACACCGTTATCCAAATGTACGTATGGTTTGGTACATATAAAACTATATGTTAGCACGAATCAGACTTTATAATTATTATTATCTAATTAATTAATTAATTAATTATATCGTAAGTTTTATCATACAGCTTCAAAATATGCTAACAGATGTTTAGTAAGTATCTGTGTTTGGTTTGTTATTTATCCATATATTCATGTATAACTCAATTTAAATTCTCACATATTTAAAACCGATGATGTAATAAGAAATGAGTTAATCCTTGTCTTAAAGGTACATCCATTGTGTTTCATAACATTTGGCTTTAATACGTTCCAACTCACGACATGTTCTGTCTACAATACAAATAAATTCACTCAGCTTGCAAATTTATCCCCAATCGCCAAATATATCATAATTATTAGTTTCCGATTAAAATTGAGTAACATAATTATACATGTGCAGAAACCGAAACTGCACGCCCCATTTGCATGCACAGTGATAATGGGACCTATTAAACATTATCAACTCAAATTTGTCTTTTTGTCTGTTATAAATATAATTCCAAAATTACGTTTGACTCATTGACGCGCGCCACACGCTGTGCATTGTCCGGTTTTCGATCATATCGTCAATATGCTAAGTCTGCTATCATCAAAATGGTAGTTTTCGGTAACAGTCGGTACTTATCGATAAAGTAATACCATTTATAGCGTTTGCAATATGTGACCCCCAACAACACAATGGATGTACCTTTAAGTTTGTATGGAAGGCAGAACGGTCTGAGGAGAAAATTTGTTTTCAGATAGTGTGCAAGAATTCCTCTATAAATGTCTAGATTCAGTATTCAGTGATATCAATCGTAGTGTACAATATGTGGCAGATGAGATGTGTACTGTTGCAGCAAATATGAAACGAAAATTGTCGTTTAGAAATGCGGGAAAGGATAGTCCATGGGTTGATTCTGAATGTAGAAGTTTGAAAGCTGAGCGTTGTCACAATATTAAACCAGTTTAGAAAACATAAATGTAAGCAACACTTAGATGATTACCACGTAACAAGAAATTTATATAACACTGAAATTAAACAGAAACGAAAGGAATACTATAAGCAGAAACCAGTTAAGCTAGAAAATAATATCAATTCCAAAGAGTTTTGGTCCATCCTTCGGGAGTTGCAGGGTAAGCAATTCAAAAAGTATAATATAAGCAATAAAGAATGGTATGAACATTTCAAACATATGTTTTTGTCTATCGGAAAGGAAACAGATAGCACTTTCAGTGTAAACTCGACTACGGGAGTTACTGGCGATTTACGTTATGAGCTTGAAGAATTATAGTGAATATAGTGATATTCTGGATTCGCCAATAGATAGGCAAGAAACATTATATAGCATACAAAAAAGGACAACAAAGCAGCAGGTGTAGATAATATTTTACCGGAATTTATAAAACACTCGGGGGATATTTAGTTATATTAGTTTTTAACGTAATCTTAGAGAGTTGCAACTTCCCATCGACTACTGGAAGTGTTATCCCAATCCATAAGAGTTGAGATGTAAATAATGTAGATAATTATATAGGTATAAAGTCCCTAAGTATATTAGGGAAAGTATTCGTCTACATCATCGAGGTTAACATTCTGGGCTGATACACTAGATAAAATAGATATTAGGCTTAAGGGCGGGATATAGCACAGTAGATAATATTTTTATATTGCAATTGATAGTTCAGAAGTGTCTTGGTACAAAAGGTAATAAACTATATGCCCTGATTATTGACTTAAAAAAAGACTTTGACTCGATACAAAAAATAAAACTTTGGGAGGTAATGGAGAAACATGGCATAAGCCCTAAGATGAATACATTGTTCAGAAATATGTATGATAAAGTCAAAGTTGTATCAGAAATAACCATGACATTTCAGATTCTTTTACCTGCAATTCTGGTCTTAGACAGGGATGCATTTTAAGGCCGTTTCCGTTTTCAATGTTTATAAATGAATTTTTGATTATTCAAAGTAGTGGTTCTCATGGCATCCAGTTACACTCTTATTTGACGAATTGTTTTTATTAATGTTTGCCGATGATATGATTTTATTTTCTTCAAGCGTCATCGGGTTACAACGGCATATAAATGAATTAGAACATTACTGAGAAAATGCAGGATTGACTGTCAACATGGAGAAAAGTTAAGTTACAGTATTCAAAAACGGAGGTAAGCTGTCTAAAACGGAAAAGTGGTGTTATAAAGGTCAGCCGCATATCAATATCTTGGAGTAAACTTTTCAAATTGCTTATGCCTTTCATGCAAAACATTGTTCCACACTAGCCAAAAAGGTGTTAATTGGTGTTCTCAAAAGTATTTATAAACTAGTAGATACAACCAATGTATTGATTGCAAATCATTTTACAAAATATTTGACTAAAAAATTCTTCCACTATTATTGTATGGATCAGAGGTATGGGGAATTAAACATTATGATATTATTGAAAAGATACACTTTTATACCTGTAAGAACTTTCTAGTAGTGAAGGCAAGCACACCCAGTAATATGGTGTATGGACAGTGTGGCAGATTCCCAGTTCATATATTTGCCAAAGCTGGAATGATAAAATTTCTTAAATATGCCCTCTAATAGATACCCTGTTATGATATGATGATTCTGTATGATAAGAGAGGAAAGGCAAATTGGGTATCCAACGTTTGTGAGTTATCAAATACTATTAGTTTTGGGGATATATGGCAGAGTCAAAACGTGGATTTCAATTCAAATTTTGTAAATAATGTTACACAAAGACTGAAAGATATATTTACACAGGAATGGGCTACATCGCTGTCACTTTCAAACAAATGTGTTGACTATAAAATGTTTAAATCACACAGAAAGAGAATATTATTTGAGTATGTTAGATATAAGGAAATTCCTAAATGCAGTTTCACGTTTCAGGTGCTCATCCCACGAGTTAGTAATTGAGACAGGAAGATATTACAATATGGCATTAGAAAATAGAATTTGTAAATTGTGTAAACTTAATTGTGTTGAAGACGAATACCATTTTCTTTTAATTTGTCCTTTGTATACTGTCCTGAGAACAAATAATATTCCAAAATATTACTAGGTACCTCCAAACAGGTGTTTTCTATGTTTGCATGTGAATCTTTGCACGTTTTTGTACTATAGGCCTGTGGCCTCTAAGTATAAGAAATACAGATTATCATAACTAAAATCGTTTGTATGCACATTTGTATCATTAAACAAGGTTACACATGACTTCATATATGCTTCATGCTTGAAGAGTTACACATTGGTAAAAGCAAAGTCGTAATTTTAATGTTTATGTGAGAAAAATGCTCCCAAAACTAACTAATTCTAGTGATTGAAATACTTGTATTATTTACACATATATATAGTCGCATTTCAGTATATGAACACAAGCACTTTATTCATTGGTTCATATGGCATTTTGCATTGACATTTTAAAATCCTTCACCCATTTTACTCAAACTAATAACCCACAGTTGATTTACAGTGAAGCTATCACTTACTCAATTGCAATTAATTTACTGCCCCAATAAACTCGCTCTCAAAAAGGATGTTCACAATCCCGTTACGGTTCGTTAATCACCGCACTACACAGAAATTAACACCTAATTAATTTATTGCTACAATAAACTCGGGATCAGAGTCAATGCAGTTCACACTTCCAACACCGTTATCCAAACATACAATTGGTTTGGTACATATTAAACATTAGTTAGCACGAATCAGACTATATATTAATATTTAATTAATTAATTAATTATATCGTAAGTTTTATCATACAGCTACAAAATATGCCGTATTTCTGTACTTGGTTTGTTATTTATCCATGTATAATTCAATTAACTTATTTTAATCAATTGACTGACTACAGACGCGTGCTTGTAATTTGTACTTCTGTAAATGTTTTTGTACTACCGAACGTTGTTTTTGAGTAAACAGTTTGTAGCTTTGTATTTGTAACATTGGGATGACATACTATACCACCATTCACGCATTAAAGAAAGTAAATAATTACAAAGATAAGTTCAATGATTAATAATAATAATTAATAATGATAAATCGTCCTATGTAAGACATATCATATTCACTTTATTTTTAGATGTTATACATAGTTGTATTGTAAGTCTAGCATGGGTCTGTAACCTTTGGAATTATATAAGAACGCAATGTTACCATTTTTGTAACTGTTTCCAGGTTGAAATGATTTGCGCCATCAGCATTATATTTTTTACCCAAACCGAACATTGGTTGATATATCTATGATATATCTTAACAATTACTACTGTATGTTTTACTGTAGTTTGATAATACTTGTTGAATCATGTGTCACATCCATAATCATCTATAATGTTCACTGAATTCAACTACACAGTAAACAAAGCATCTTTGTTACAAAAGTTTCCTGCAACGACAGGCAGGCTCTTACGTAATATACATAAACCATATCACGGGACCGTGGAATATTAAACAACTGTCCCTTTACATTCACAGAAACACTTCTATGAACAGATACGACTCAGCGACTTCAATCTACATAAGCAAACCATACAATAGAAACCATACTTAGCCACATTGACGTATCTTAAAACATAATGACTGACACATTACACAAAAGTTAGTTACTTCAATCACACACAAATCCGACTAATGCTCCCATAAATATGCAACATACATGTAGCGCTATATCATTGTAGTTACATATAGAAATGACTCCACCTTGCTTTTCTAATTATTGTTTTCTTATTTTACATCTTAGACAATGTGCATCTCAGCATAGTCACCCGAGTCTACCACTAGGTACATATATCCCCAGCTCCCAGCATAACTCTTCACTTACATCCTTCCTACATCACCGTCCCCATTCCCAGTAATTTACCATGCCGCTACCAAACCCTGCCTTAGTAATCCTTGATGACGAACTTCACTCTGAAAAACGGCACCCCACACCCAGTCACCTACCCTCAAAACTCCACAACCCCAACCACCAACATACAGATTTGTAAAAATTATAAATAAACCTGTATAATTAACATTAATTAAGTTACTATTATTATCAGACTACATTCATGAAGGATATAAATTTTCATGCTCATTCCAAAACTTCATTCCTTATTATGTTAATGTTATTAAAGTGTAAAATGCACTCTGAAGTAGTTAATTCAATATAAAATAGTTCATGCAAAAGTATACAAGAGTATACAAAAGTTTCCTAGAGTATACAAGAGTATACAAAAGTTAACAAAAGTTTCCAAGAGTATCCTGAGTTTGGATACCCGCCGTATACTGATCAGGATATTTTTGGATACCCGACGTATACTGCCGTATACTGGTTTGGATACCCGACGTATACTATTCAGGAAACTTCAGGAAATCACTGTATTTTCTCCTGTGTATCTACAGTCATTTGAATGAATTAATTGGCGACTGTGGTTAAGGTTTAGTTAAATTATCTTTGTTTAATTAAGACGGGGTAAGAAATGAAATTTTCACCGCTAAGAAATGAAATTTTCACCAACATGACCCCTACCATGTTTAAAATTTTATAAATGTGTGCAGAATCAGGCACATTTATTTTCACATAGAATACATGTATGTTTTATATGTCTATGAACAGTTGTATATCATCGGAAATATTTTTTACCTAAATTTAAAATTTAAAATTTCATTTAAAAATTTTTTTTAAATCAACATGTAGAAGTATTCTTTGACTGCTGGCTAAACACCAGTACTTTTCAGTTTTAGATTATGACATTAAAAACTTGAGGTATTTGCAATTGACAATCATACATATGAGTACTTTTTTGGGCCTGTCAGTTTATTAGGGAGGTCTTACTATTTAGAGTGCACTAATTCTTGCAATGACGTCGGTTCATTTGATATTCTATGAGGTGAATGTTTTGAGATAATTCAAGACTTCATTTGATATTTAAACAGTTATTTACACCTGTACATGCGTTGTATTTCTTGATAGTTATCTAAGTTTCTCATATAATGTGCATTATTCATGGTTACCATCCTTAGTTATAAAGGAGCATACAGTTATCCATATACAATTGATAAGTCAGAGATATCATTTGAACTTTAAACAACAGTTTTAGTGAAGAAACATGGAAGTTGGTAGAGGAAAGTAGTTTTGTTATCAAAGTCAACCCCAATGCCCACGTCAATATTAAGTATTAGTGTAGTTTAAGTGATCGTGTTTTACAGATAGACAGACGTTGAAGGAACTTTTAGCGTCCCAAGCCAAAGAAATACCGGAACCTCCTGGGAGAAGTGGCCACTATGAAGTACAAGCTGTCAATCTCAGGGCTCTATGGGAGTGTGTTTAGGTAGGACTCCAATTGTATGTACAGTTGATGAAATATTGTTGCTCTATTTTGTGATGCAATTGGTTCCGGTATATGAACTTGTATTATATCCGGATATTTTACGACCTGAAACGTAATGTATGCATACAGAAAATTGCATAACATTCATATAAGTGTTTTAATAGAAACATGGTATAAAGTGTTATGTCTAATGCTGTACAGTTGTTATACCTTTATGATATTCTTACCCAAAGCTGTTGTATTTCAAATAAACCGTCTCCACTTAAAATTTTATTGTAAAGATCTTTCATTCCCTTTGAGGTTTCAGTGACAAATCATGTTGATGAATAAGAAAAAAACATGTTACTGGTTGAATGAATGTTGCTTCATCCTGTATTAAATGACCACACATATTTGTATTACTGAGGAAAGTTTTTGGTTCATATTCCAAACAAAAAGAAGAAAACTGCCTCAACAAGGATAATATCTGTTATAATGTCCTCGCTGAAATATAAGCTCAGAACTTTCTCAAATAGAAAATATACCAAAATGTCAATATCTAAGAGTGATACCCATATTTACCTCATTACTCTATTCACAGTCTTTTTAATATCAAGAAATATTTATTTCAAGAAAAAGATTGTCATTTCGCCGAGGTTGCTTTCCGAAATGGAATAGAATGTTCATTTAAAATGTCTGTTTCAATTTTCAGAGACTAAATATTAGTGTATTTTCAATTTTTTCTTTCCTTTTCTCTATCAGCTTAACACCACATCAAACACCTGTATCAGTGATTGTAAATGTTGAAATGCTGGTGAACCGAGAAGAGAATCAAAGAGATTATTGGTCTTCCAGACACAGCGTGTTAACCCACCTGACAACTATGATTAGTCTGGTAGACTCGGACTACCAATGCATTCCGACCAATCAGAAGTGATTGCTTCTGAAATCGTTCTCTTTGTATTACCGGTAGTGAGACGTTTCAATATTTACATTGATTAAGGACAGAAACCAATATTATTCCATTGTAGATAGCATTAATTTTCACAGTAACTGACGAATTCACATATAATCAAAGTGTTAGTTTGTTCCATATAATCAGTTTATTAATGTCTACTAGTAAGCACCATGTATATATATTTATAGTAGCTTTATTTGCTAGAGGACGTGTATGATGAATTAGTGTTTATAATGAATGTACATATTCATGAGATTAAAGTAGTCTGATGCACAAAAGGTGTCTTATAGTTGACCAAATCGTATATGAGCTTCCAGATA
This sequence comes from Gibbula magus, assembly GCA_936450465.1. NCBI lineage: Eukaryota > Metazoa > Mollusca > Gastropoda > Trochida > Trochidae > Gibbula > Gibbula magus. The sequence continues at coordinate 12,587,474 of OW388289.1, forward strand.
CACGTCACTCAACATCTATTGAGCACGATTCTGAAGCAATATTATCAAATGATGAGATTTATGGTTTCATTAGATGAATGTAGGTTTATTAAAGTGTCATTTTAGTAAGAAATTTATACTGAACGAAATATCAGATAGAACAACGAAGTGTTTGATTATCAGACCACTTCAATGATACAGAACTGTATCTGAGCCGAGAGCAATTCGTAAACCACACCAGTGAAACCGTACATACCCATGGAATCATCTTACAGTTACAGACGTGGGAAACCAACTGAATGGCCAATTTCATCTTATTTACAGCACATCTGACATTTCCCGAGGCGCATTGCCATATCTATATCAGACGTCAGTGGGCATAGTTTATTGACCTCAAGTCATATAACCATCTACTCGCAAAACAGTGTTATATCACTTGGCAAAGTTTTATGTTAAGCATGAATTAACTGACACTATGTACTAACACTATGTACTAACACTATGTACTAACACTATGTACTAACACTATGTACTAACACTATGTACTAACACCATGTACTAACACCATGTACTGACACTACATGTATGTGCTGACAAAACGTACTGACACTAGAACTGACACTATATACTGACACTATATACTAACACTATGTACTGACACTAAGTACTAACACTATGTACTAACACTATGTACTGACACTATGTACTAACACTATGTACTGACAATATGTACTGACACTATGTACTGACACTATGTGCTGACACTCTATATTGCCACTTTGAAAGACACTATGTGCTGACACTATGTACTAACACTATGTACTGACACCATGTCCTGACACTATGTACTGACACTATGTACTGAAACTATGTACTGACACTATGTCCTGACACTATGTACTGACACTATGTACTGACACTAAATGCTGACACTATATTTTGAAACTATGACTTGGCACTGACACCATACTACATACTACATACCAAGCTGAACACTAAAACTCTGAGTCTGGTTTGACAGTGGTCCTCTATGACTGAAAAACGCTGATGGTTATCACAGCTAGCCCCGGTATTGTTACATAAATGTTTGAAGGGAAGTAAATAACTTCTAGCGTTGTCCATCATGTGGAACCATGTCCAGGAGAATCCTAGCTCCTGGGGTGGTAGATGTATGTGATCTTGAGTGATATTTACCTTATTTATATAGACCTGAGTTGCTTCATTAACACCGTCGGTGACTAAACCAGTCATACCGTGGCTATTGGTATCACTAATGGTTGCACTTACAACTAAGTACTCCCATCATAAAGAAAGCACTTTGTAGAAATATCATTTCATTGAAATAGACACATCTAGACAAGGATTTTATCTTATATATCATCAATTAATACCCGTTACAAGCTTCCTGATAATCAATGTCAGTGCTATATTTTACTGCCGAAACCTGCTTTTATATTCTACAAATAAGAAGAAATATTGTATATGAATTCTATATTTCATTTAACAAAGTTAAATATATTATTTGTTTTAGAGTGAATACTTCCAATAGTCTCTCATAATCCCCAAAGGGCAGCTCACTTTTATGCTATGTTGTATATGTACATGTTTTAGTATGTATTTTATTTGAGGTGAGACTTCAATAAACTATCTACATGTCTTTCTTAGTTACTTAGTTACCGTTACAAGTTGAATGAACATTGGTTTGGTTTGTGGAATGTGTTGTTTGCACGTTGCCTATGACTACGGCTAACCATGTCGTATTTTGTCATTATTTCTTCGGTTGGTATGGTTGATAGTGGGGAACAGTGTTAGAACCAATACAGCAACTCAGTGTATAATAATTTTAAATCAAATACAAAATTCAAAAAAAAAATTGCAAAATTATGTAATCTCAAATTTGCCATTATTTGCCAATCTATTTTTTATGTTAGAGGATAAAACATCTCATTACACGACCCAATAAGCCGTATCCACAGAAAACGGTTAACCGCATTGTAAGAAAATGATGTGACGTATAAACAGACAGTGGTTGACCATTCCATTCTGGTGCCATAATTAAAACCCTACTCAGAATGTTTAAGTATCTACATCAGTCAGACCACTAGAGCTACCTTCGAGCGGAAATTTTAAGGTGAACACCTTTAAATGGCCATTCCAAGGGAAATGGACTCTCATGGCCAAACCGAACAAGATACATTCGTTTTGGAACTTTTTGTTTATTGATTGAGGAGTGTTATTCAGCCATTGATAACACTTATTTACCTCTTATTTATCTCTTTATTTCAGTAACCAAGGCGTGTTACAGCGGCTTTAATATCGAATTTATGAAATGCAAACAATGTTGCAATATGTCCACAACATTTTGTAATGTAATCTTTTCCCTAGATAACTGTTTATTCCGTAAAACCGGAAGTGAGTACGAAATACCTTTTAAACATGTTGTGTACGTTCCCGGAAGCTATGTATTTATATTATTTGAACTTTCATTAATCCCAGGGATGTTGTTGAACCGTGTTTAGAATGAAAGCACTGTTAATACGGGTAACGACTTCTAGACTTGGATAGATAGAGTATAGATACTCACTTCCTCTGGACTGTTATCTCTGCAATAGTCGACAGTGTACACGACCTAATGCCTTGATGACTATACTTGTTGTTTATACTGTAGCATGTTTAACCATTTTGTGTTTTAGTTGAAAATTGTACCGCTATACTGTCTTAACTTACATTCATGTTATTGAATAACATCGTAGGTGGTGTTTTTCCTTTGCTGGTTTCAAATGGGGCCTTTTTCATTATTAATTCTTAACAGTAAGAAAAATCCATTCGCAGTTTGTCAGTTATATCAGTTTTCTATTACTTCAAATGAACTGATGCATTTTCTACAATATAAATATATAATATTTGTGGGTGACAGATACAATGTACCTCAAACATACACTTTATAGGCAAAAAGGTCAATTGGTCGAGCAATTTCTGTAGTTTTAGTGAATTGATAATGTACTTGTTATGTCATGCTGTTAAATCATGAGTTCTGTATGTCTTTGTATATTGAGTTGATTTATATGTACTGGTGATGAATGCAATATGAAGCTATGTAATAATTGCAATGAATTAATGAATCTATATTTGAGATGTCTATTCATACAATGAACTTATTACTTTATATCTGTTTAACAGAGCTGTGTAGATGCTGCAATAAAAAGAAGTCACGACCACTGATGTGTTGATTGGTTGACCGTTACATTTAGATGATGTCAGCTTCGCTATCATCAGTTATCATAAATCATGTTATTATAAATGTTATCGACATATAGTTCATCAAATAAGTGTCATCAATATTGGTAACATATCACCCACTAATTAAGTCCTACACGTGAGGCTCACACTAATTCTATTAATTGGATACAACGAGTCTTGACGGGAACCTGATCACAGAGCTTATTAGTAGGCTGAAATTACTGTGTATTATAAGAGTGGCATCCATTCAGTTTCATTATTAGCAAGATTCAAGATTCATTTATTAAGCTCAATTGCCACCAACGGTGGTACAAGAGCAATACAGTTATACAAACATATATACATAAATTAATCAAGACAGCAGAGAGAGACAAATATACACATACAGATCCATGAAAATACATATCATCTATTATGTATATGAAATATTTACATAAAATATACATTCATCAAACAAACAAAAAACAAAACAAAAAAAATTCTTTTAGCAGTTCTTAAAGATAATGTTTATAAATTTTGCAAGTTTCTTTAGTACTCTAATATCATTATTCGCCATTAGTTTTTTAAATTTAATCAGGTTCGGCCAAGTGTAAAAACAGCTATCAATTAGTAAGGATCTTTCATTATTCAGTTTAGGACATTTAAGTAAATAATGGTACTCGTCACCGATTGAAGGGGAGTTACAGAGCTTGCATATTCTATCATGTTTAACAATATTTTGCCAGCGTCCAATTTCTATGGGTAGTCTATGGTTAGTGGTTCTAAATCGAAGTATTGGGGTTGAAATGGTTTTAGGAATAAATAAATATTTTTCAAAACTTGGTAATTCTTTTAGAAGTTGGTAGTACTGTCCCTTTGAGCTAGATGTTACATCAGTACGCCAAGATTGATAAAATTGATCTGTTAGAATTGATTCGATTCGCAGGAGTAACCAAGAGGTATTACATGCTGTTGGATTTTTAAATATATACGACAAGCCACAAGTGTCTATTATATGTTTAACATGTACTATCCATGGATTAGTACCAATATTATTAGTAAAATTGAAGGAAATGAATGAATAGAGAACTTGAGATAACTTTACCTTTTCGTTATTGCCCGCTAATTTATGCCAGTATGAGATCATTCTTTTTGCTATTTGTATTGACAAAGGAGTCCTACCGAGCTCTCCATAGAGCATATATGACGGGGTAGAAGATTTTAAACCTGCAGCTAATTTCAGAAATTTCAAATGGGTTCTTTCAATTATGGACGTATTTTCATATCCCCATACCTCACACCCATACAATAAAATAGGTACAACCATGGCATCAAATGCCGTTAATAGGCAATCAAGTGGCATATTTATATTTCGCGCTCTTTTTAATAGACAAAACATCGCCTTTGGGGCGCTTTCTGCGATAGATTTCAACCCAGCTAACATTCTTCTATTTCGGTGAAACTTAATACCAAGGTAGACGTAATCATCAACTGTATCTAAACGGGAGTTGCCAAACATAAATTTGAATTTGCAGTTTTTTGAGGGGCCACTTCCAAAAATTAGAATTTTCGTTTTCGAAATATTTACTTTTAGATTCCATTTAACACAATACTTGGAAAAAGCGTTGAGGGAATTTTGAAGGCCTTTAGGTGTATCACTAAAGAGGGCGGTATCGTCTGCGTACAACAATGAAAGAAACGTTATAAACAAAGATATATCATCGCCTGACTTAGTTTCAATGCTTATACCGGAGCAATCATTTTCATGCAAATATTGTTCAATGTCGTTTACAAAGATACAAACAAGAGTCATCAGAAGATGACATATCCCACCGGTTCCACAAAATTTGTAAAACACATCTTTTACAGATACTTGTGTATCTACTACCGTACTGCAGTTACTGGGTATTACAGAGTTTCAGGAATGTTAAGGGTTTTAGACTTCTGCTCCAGAAGCAGTCAAAATCAACAACAACCAACATCCCTCTCATGTTTCTATGGAAACAGAAAAAAAATAATTTTTCAGAAAAAAATCGGATAATATCAAAAGGCACCACTTCAGTCAATGGGTAATACACATGCAAAGTTTCAGGAAGATATGATGAACGGTTTTGGAGCTGTGCTCCGGAAACGAACCTGTCTCTGAACAAAGTCCAACTTCAACATGTTTCTATGGAAACGAAAAAAAATTAAATTTTCAGAAATCTGAAAATATCAAAAGGCACCACTTCAGTTAGTGGGTAATACACATGCAAAGTTTCAGGAAGATATGATGAACGGTTTTGGAGCTGTGCTCCGAAAACGAACCTGTCTCTGAACAAAGTCCAACTTCAACATGTTTCTATGGAAACGAAAAGAAATTTTTTTTCCAGAAATCTGAAAATATCAAAAGGCACCACTTCAGTTGGTGGGTAATACACATGTAAAGTTTCAGAAAGATATCATGAATGGTTTTCGAGTTCTGCTCCGGAAACGAAATGATTACGGACGGACAGACGGACGGACGGACAGACGGACGGACGGACGGGGCGATGACTATATCCCACGGTATTACATACCGGTGGGATAAAAAGTAAAGGTGAAAGGTTTTCTCCCTGACGTACACCGGATCGGCAGGGGAACAGATCAGATACTTCATGGTTAAATGTGACAGAGGATTTTATATTGCGGTACATATTTGTAACTAGAGTCATAAATTTTCCTTCAATTCCGGATTTCATCATTTTAAACCACAGGCCAGCTCTCCAGACGGTATCAAATGCCTTTGAAAAATCAATGAAAACGCAGAATAGTTTTCTTTTTAATGATTTCAGTAACTGATTAAGTATATGAAGTAAGTATATATTGTCAATGGTGGAGAAACCTTTTCTGAAACCTGCCTGAGAAGGGTTTAAAATTTGATTCGTTTCAAGTAATAGTGTCAATCTAGTGTTCATGATACTCGTAAAAAGTTTACCGAAACAGCTCAAAATTGTAATCGGGCGGTAAGAGTTTGGATCTTCAGCATTACCTTTGCCTTTATAAATCGGTTTAATAGTACCATTTAACCAGGCTTCGGGCATAACACCCGATTCGAATATAAGATTGAAATATTCAACTAAGAACGGAAGTAGTATTTCATAGGAATCAATCAAATAATCATTTTCTACCATATCAAGTCCTGATGCTTTATTCCGTTTAAGATGTTTCACTGCTTTGACTATTTCTTCTTCGGTAATATCAGAATTAAGTAGATAGGTATCGAGGCTATGATCCTTTCCAATATCATAATTGATATCTGGTTGTTCCACTCTTGGATTATTTAGTTCTTTATAGAACTCAAAAAAATCTTTTAAATTTGGGGAAACAGCGTTTTTCTTTTTCTGACTAGTATTTATCATTTTCCAAAATTCTTTAGGGGAGCGTTTCTTATTTTCCCTAAATAAATCAGTTAATGATTTTTTATATTTTCTAATGTATTTATTCATACACTTTTTATATTCGCTTGAAATTTGCTTTAAATGGGATCTATTCGTTTGGGATTTGGAATTTTTATACTTTCGTTTAGATTTATTAAATCTTTTTCTCATTTTCCTACATTCACTGCCAAACCAGGGTTTACTATGAGTTCCTCTTACAGGCTTCGTTGATTCTGATGAAATCCGTTTAACCCCGAGCGTTTCTCGTGCAGCGTTGACTAGCACGTGCGTGATATCGTCAGTCAGGCAGTTTACTACCATGGGGTCAGCGTGACCCGTGCGCGCTAACTGTGCTTGGTCGGTCAATATGTCGATGGATGACAAGTCGATTTTCTCACAAAACAATTTGCTTTTCGAAGTATCATATCGCCTAGGGATCCTAGAACTGTTATCGGGAGTTGAAACATTCGGGCTAATATTACGTTCTGAAGCGTTGTTTGTGTCATCAGCAAGTAAAGTAAATTGGATTGGGCAATGTACATCCGAAAAGAGAGGCGAAAATTCAAGAATATCAAAATCAATAACAAGCGGTAACAAATGAACAGATGCAAGTAAGTAGTCTACAACCGATTTGTCTTTACATGTATTACTACCAATATTCATATCATTTCCAATTCTACCGTTGCATATGAACAGATTTAAATTTTTACACATTTCAATTAGCTTATGTCCAAAATTGTTAATTCTACCTCCGTCTTGGGACTTTCTGTTAATAGGCAGATTTAATTATTCCAATACATCTTTAGGATGAAACATGTTATCATTTTCCGGGATATCAATGTTCAAGTCTTCTATTATGTGTTTATCAAATTCACAGTATTCACAAGCAACGCTAGTTCTGGCATTAAAGTCACCAACTAGGAAGACATAGTCAGTTTTTGAGAGATAATATAAAGCAGATTCTTCTACATTGATAAAAGCATCATGTGTTACATATCTGGAACCCTCTGGGGGAATGTATACATTACCAATATATATGTCTTGGTCAATGTTAAAAAGTACTTTTGACAATTTTATCCAAAACACAAACTCATTTTTCTGATCAGCTGGAAATATCAAGTTTTTATACTTATCCTTTACTGCGAATCCTATTCCCCCAGATTTCCTAGTTGATTTTTGTCTGTGTTCCAGATATATTGTGAAGCCATCAATAATTATATCATCTAACATATCAGTCTTTGTCTCTTGGAGACAAATAACATCATTTTTATCTAGCAGATCAGTAAATTCTTTGTAGTGTAATCTATTCCTCAGTCCACAAACATTTATGGAGGTAAAATGCAATTTCTTATGTTTTGATTTCATATCATCATCATCATCATCATCATCATCATCATCATCATCATCATCATCATCACTATCATCATTATCATTAGCATTATCATCATCACTATCACCATCATCATCATCATCATCATCATTAAACACATGAATGGAATCATTGGTTTGTCTATCATCATAACTCTTATCAACAGAGTAAACCTCATTTCCTTCAACACTGACATAATGGTCAACTATGACATAATCTACATCAGGCACATTGGTTTGGATAACTTGGTAGGATTCAACTGATCTTGCACTCTCAGGTAGATATACATTTCTATCAATAATCAACTTATGATTTTTACTAATTTCATTATTTCCTAAGAAATTACCATTGTCAGTCATAAAATGGGTTTCTTTTTCAATTGCAATATATTTAGCATATATGTTTTTGACATCATTAACACAACTTCCTTCTTTACATAAAAATCCTTTGGATTTCATAAATTTGGTATTGTTTTGATCAAGTGTTTCCATTTCAAATGATTTTAAAATAGCACAATTCACACCTAGTTCATCTTCAGTTTGTTTTGTTAAGGCACACTTAGTATTGTTTTTGGCACATGTTTCATCTTCAGTTTGTTTTGTTATAGCACATTTAATATTGTTTTTAACACATAATTCATCTCCAGTTTGTTTTGTTATAGCACATTTGATAATGTTTTTAACACAGATTTTCTCTTCAGTTTGTTTTGTTATAGCACATTTAATATTGTTTTTAACACATAATTCCTCTTCAGTTTGTTTTGTAATAGCACATTTGATATTGTTTTTAATACAGATTTCCTTTTCAGTTTGTTTTGTTATAGCACATTTGATGTTGAGTTTATCACTTAATTCCTCTTCAGTTGGTTCTGTTACAGCACATTTAATATTGGGTTTATCACAGGTTTCCTCTTCAGTTGGTTCTATTATAGCACACTTGATATTGTTTTTATCACATTCCTCTTCAGTTGATTTTGTTATAGCACATTTGATATTGTTTTTCACACACATTTCGTCTTCAGTTGTTTTGTTGTAATACATTCAGGTTTGGTTAAATTACAATATTCTTCAAGTGATTTGGTGGTAGCACAGTTGATGAAATTTTTATTGAAACATATCTTCCCTGCACATGGTTTGTATTTAACACTTGAAATATTGTCAACTGTTGCATAATTTTTGGTGTTAACACATATGATACTGTTTTTGTTTACATCATTCTTTTTAACTGTGTTAATTGTGTCATTACAACATGCTTTGTTTTCAGATATAAGATATATGCAGTTACATTGTTTATTTGCAGACACACATTGTGTCACATGCCTGTTTCCTTCATAACATGTATTTTTATCAGAGTAGCAATACTGTAATGGATCATATTGGGTATTGTAGTCTACTGGGGGCTCATATCCACCTAGCCTGTCCTATACAGGGTGGGTCCTGGGGGTAGAGTGTAGTGGGTGGCTGCTCCCTCTGTAGGGGGGAGGAGTGACATTCTTCTGCAGGACTCTATCTATGTATAGTCTGTCCACTACAATATATGCCTGCTTGTTTTGTCTTCTGGCATCTCTGAGAAGTGGCATTAAAACATCTCTCCTATATGAGGATACTTCCTCTGGAAATTGTTCCATGATTCTATATGGTGTGTTTTTCAAGAGTTTGCCAGCTCTTTTGATAGCATCCCTTTGGGGGGTGTAAAGGAATTTAGCAATAAGTGGTCTCACACTGGGTGTATCTCCCCTATAGCTCTGCCTTGGTTTCCCTATTCTGTGGACCCTCTTGAATTGGATGTCACCACTGTCTATGCCAAGATTCCTATCAATAAATTGCCTGAGAACTTTTTCACTTTCTTCCATTGAGAAATGCTCTTCCCTTTCAGGGATATTATGGAAAATCAAGTTGTCCCTCATTGAGCGACAACGCTGGTCAATGAGGGACTCTCTCAATGATATGTTTTCTGATTGTAGGGAGGAGATGACAGGTGCACATGTACTTACAGCATCTTTTAGGGAATTCATTTCTTTTTGGAATTCAGATTTGTCAATAGCCCATTGGTCAAAGCTTCTGCTTACAAAATCAATACTGTGTTCAATTTCATTTACTTGTGTTTTCAGAGTGTCTATCTCCTGCACTTTAGCAAGGAACAGCGATACGGTTTCGTGTCTGTTATTATATGTGCAATCAATCACATGCGAATCTTGATGTTAAATCCATGTTAAGTTACATTACATTTCTATTTCGTTTTTCAAGGATCAACATAAATCAAGATTATGTTAAGTAATCCACAGTGAGCAACCTCTTCTTTCTGCAAAAAAGTTAATAAAGTGATTTCTGCTGTGGTTTACTATGTCCTAAGCAACTACATGAATTCATGTCAACGATCATCCCTTGCTGTCAACTCCTTACCATTATATCTGGAGGAGATGTAGCTTTGCTAACTTGGCCAGTTAAGAAGAGAAACGTTTGTCCATCATATCCCACAAGGTCAACACAATCAGACTAACACCACACGTTCCAGATCAGACATAAAATATTGAGAGCCTTTCCAGTGTGCCAGATTCAACATCAGTGAATAATCTTCAAAGGGTTTGGTCTTCATGGAAATTAGAAGTGTACCGGTTGATTGTCATCGACCTAAGCTCAGCACGTAACACCCAGTTTGTATTGGGATTTTAGAGTAGTTGAGGCAAATATTTGACATTTTATGGAGAATTGCATTGATTATATTGCGACTGTCCTAACACTAATGGTAAGAAGCAGAAGATCTGATCCCTCAGGACGGGGAGAATAAACAACACATACCTACTCAAGTTGTGGACCGACAGCAGTTGGAGAGTGGAGATTTAGTAGCAGAAGCCGATCATTAATGGGTTTGGCAACGAGTTTGTCTCTGGATTTCAGAATACTTGTATGAAAGTTGCAACATATATAAACATGGTAATAGTTTGAAAGTTTTTTTTTTATGATTCACAAAGGTTTGTCTTTGTTTGTTTTCGTATATGAAATTATTTAAATTGTGAAAAATTCAACAGTGAAAAACAAATTTAGCTGATTATACTTTGCGATCTATGATTAACATAAGAGAATTCATCCAGATAAATTTCATCAACATGTATATTTGTTATAAGATGATTTTATAAATCAATGAATTATTACAACTATCATACTGCTGAGCGGTAAGTCAAGTCTCTAAATCAATAACTGAGGATGACAAACATGATCTGATAAACAAGAACCTATATGAGGACTGATTATCTGACCAATCAAAGACCAACACAAAGGGGTTATAATAAATTTCATAATTCATCCAAAGCAGGTCAGTTCGTGATTTTAGCTTTATCACCATAGTGACCAGTGTTCTGCCCGAGGAAGACAAGGAATAAATACCACACTTCTGTGACTAATTATCAATCACGACCAACGAGAAAAATAACAATAAATATTTGATGTAATGTTTTCTAAGGCTTCATCATATTCTTCTAGTGTCTTTTGTTTCTAAATGATCATCAGAAGGATATGAAACAAGAAAAGCCTTTAAAAAGGCATGGTTGGAGGCATCTTGTTAACGCTAAAATTTATTATAAAAAGGATATGTATGTCATATGTACATATAGCAAAATGAAGCCTGCATTATGGTCATTTTGGGGGGTAAAAGCTTTGATTCATAATCACACAATTAGTTATTCAATGCAAAAGTCGCAAATAAAATAATTTTACCTCGATCATTTAAGTTGTGTATATGCTTTTCAATTTACATACATTATTTATTCATAAATAAAATTAAATTATATATAATCTATCATTTGGAAATGAAAGTGAACATTCAACTTCCCCGATTTATTTTAAGCGCAACTCCCGGGTGCTTTTGCTCCAATTTTGAAGTAGGCCTATATTATGAAATTGATCAAAACGTTGTTGACAGTTGTGTCATTGTTAGATTCCAGCAATAAGAATATGTAGGCATATTTTCCCTGAAACAAGCAGTCAACCATTTGTTAAACATTGGCAAATTTAAAGTGTACCAATTCGATTGATTATGAAGCATATTCTGTTTATCTGTGGAAGGAAGGCATATGGACCTTTTTTAATACAAGGATAATGGCCCGCTATCCTCATGCTTGGTGCTATCAGTTTGGACATAAATATGGTTCTATCCAATATGTGCTTATACATGTACAAGCTATACTATCATTAATTCAATAACAGTACATTGAGTAGGCCTACCATTATGCAAATCTGATTGGCATTGGAAATATTGATAACTGAGTGGAAGGTTGGTGTGTTGATTGACAACCACTATTATCGTTTAGTATATGCTTGCTCCGCGCGTATAACATTAGCTTGTAAAGTTTCTTGGATTTTCCGAAACTGCAGTGCGAAATTATGCACTTGAATTGGTACATGTCTGCTCATGGAGGTGTAAAATGGCTTTGAATTGAAAAATCTTATGTTTACTGACATTCAGACTCAGAATAACACAACGGTCATTTCTATTTTAGATGTTTAGACAAAATCTCTTTTCGCAGTAAAAGGGGATACTTATTTCGGATAACCCACATGGTCACGTGGTTACAAATTTGTTACAGCCGTGTTCGTTGGTCATATGCTTTTTCCAAAGTATGAAGAGGCCAAGCATGATTGGTCGAAAGTTTATTTTGAATATTCCAACAGTAATATAGCGTGAATCCAACTGCGTATCAGGTTGGAGGCGGTTTGCGCCTCCAACCAATAACGAAAGAACCATTACACAAGTCAGGGTTAGTTCTTGGTAACATATCTGCTTATGTTCGACACGAATATTCATATTTTTATAGTTTGATCGCTACACGTGGTTTACTTGTTTGACTGTATGAAAGGATTCAACCCCATGTGTTCTTAACTGCACTCTATGGTAATGATAACGTGTTTGTATGATGTTTGTATATAAACTAGGTGTATGATGCCTAATAACCAGGGCCCATATTTTCGAAGCTGTCTTAGTGCTAAAATAGTCGTAAGTCAATGTTAATGTATGGCACATAAGACTATCTTAGCGCTAAGAGAGCTTCGAAAATATGGGTCCTGCCTTCCTGTCGTAACTGGTTCTATAATACAACTAGGTTACCATGTGCTTGTAAACTAAACACACCATTTATTCTTAAATGATTGAAGCAGCATGATCGGGGTTATCATTTTTGATTCTAGAAATCTGAAAGCTACTTGACAATCAAGGGACTGAAGTAGCCCTGCGGATAAATGATGGAGCAGGTTGTCAGCAGTGAACGTGTGACAAAACATCAATTATAAATCCACAATAACAGTAATATTCATATGGAGCAATATGAGGAGTGAAGGAGATGGTCAATAAAAATATAACCATGTGTGACCAACAGGACCCATGAGGATACATTCACTTTCCAAGTGTTGTACGGGAAGCAAATCACCTTGAGCCACACTTACTGCTAATGGTCGCTTCTTAACTGATTATGTTCTAAATCTCTCAAAAGTGTAGACGCGAAACACATCCGTTAACAAACATTATCAAGATGCGTGTATCATTCAAAGTGCTTTCAATTAACCTGATGGAAATACCAAATACTCCAAACGTAGTTGATTAAGTTAGAGTAGATGTTAATGTTACACTTGTAGCAATATGAATATACATTACTATCATATTGACCTGTCACATTAGATGACATTACTCTGGAACAAAGACAAACATTGCATAACGACGATCCAGGATAAAGGCTGTACTGAAAAACATTTTTATATAATGCTTTCAATTTACCTACATTTCATTGTCCGGGGTTATCTCTCAGATGTCACCAGTCCACAATAATACTGATCGACACAAACTAAACTGATTGCCGATAGCTGCTCAAAGTCAAGTTACTTGGAAACCTCTTCAAACTATTATTTTGTTTCGCCTTGATAACGGCACCCTCCCATTATGTTGAATCCCGACAAGGGCTCGGCAACTTTGTCTGTCGTGCACAACTGTTCTGCATGCATTAACGTTTGAATGCAATGCTGTACTGAATTTTATCGCAGTACCACCCGTGGTTCGCTCTTTCCAGCCAGGTTTCACCGCAATGCATAGCTTCCATGGCGTTGCGGGATGTCTCCCTGCAATAATATTAACAGCCGTGATATAAGTGAAATATTCCTGAAAGCGGCCTTAGAACCCAACTCACCTTCCCCATAACGTATATTCCATACTGAAGTTATAACGTTGCAATGCTTCAAAAGAAATGCAAAGGTTCAATGATAAACAGATAAATTGAAACATACATGATGACATTGTATTTTTCAGGGTAAATGAACAATTCGTATATTGCTTATAAGTATAAATAAATAGAATAGACCAGGCGCTCTCACTATCATCATAATAAAAGAACTGTTCTTCAATTCCAGACTTGCAGTTTATAACTGGCTTCTAAGTGAGTGATCTATTGATTCAAAACGTCTTGGGGACTATATGGTTTCACCGGTCTACTTTATCTGTCTAGAAAATGAATTGATGTGAATCGAGCAGACACGTACTGGCGGACTGCTGTGAGACAATGTCGCATTTACAGCCGAATTTGTTATCCCCTATTACTGTATATATTATAATGCAATATAATGTAATGTAATGCAATGTAATGCTTGTCAACTGTTCAGGTATAGCAATAAATCCTAAGCAAAATAAACTTTTATGTCACAGTGGTATGACTTCCAATACTTAAAGTAAAGGTTTCACAGCATCGTGTTACCATTCATTGGTTAATTAAATCACAGGCAGGATATATCATACTAATCTAGATGTTTCACACTGTGTCTGGAACATCCATAATCTCTTTCATTCTTAATCTCTTCAAGATTCTCTGAACCTGAATCCTCCGATCAATAGTAATGACTCACAGTCTAATGGTAGACAGATTCAATGGGTCTCGAAATATAGGTTCAACTTCTGTTGATGCAATGCCCTCATTATTATAACATTTACTCAACAGTGAGATTAAAATGTAACTTTGATGAGCTCGAATTTACTTTTACAACTGAATCACGTAAGTTTGTTCTTCTGTATTAAACAATTCTTCTTTAAAGGATAGATGAAATGCATTTTTATCAAGAATGACAGATGATTACCTCTACGTATATTGTATATCGGAATCAATTGAGCATAAAATCGAGACAATGTACACTTGCAATTGATAATTAAGACGATTTTAATTCACCCATTTTAACACTATCGCATTTTGTTCGGCGAATCCTTTTGAAAATGCTCACTGAGGCGTGACTGTGATAAGCGATAGGCGGGGCGGCTAGATAGCTTCTCCGCCGGTGTCTCGTTAATTAATTAATGATAATTATCACTGCCGCTAAATGAATTTATGAGGTGTATTACATCGCCAAAAAGACATGTTTATGTAATAATTGTGTAATTGTCATCTGCGGAATTACCTAGTTGGATATCGAAACATTCGATATATGGGAAATTTAAGTTGGTTTATTGAAGATATCTTTGTGAAATTAACAATCAAAATGTTGCGAAATTACGTTGAATTGTGACTATCGCTGAAAATCAAATTCCTCCACATACGTCACAGAAGTCATCCCTTCACGGGTCACACCCCCGCAGACTTTCATTCTGGTCGCCGGGGCTAAATCAGTCGGTTTTTTAAAAAGCCGTATATAAATAATTTATGGACCGATTTCAGAAATTTAAAATCGAGCAATTGTCAAATTGACATCCCATTTTAATGAATCCGATTTGGACCATATGTCATTTCATCCATCCTTTAAACAATTATTCAATTGTCTCAATGAAACTGAACAAAGAGCTGTCGACAATTGTCTGACAATTGAAATGAAAATTCCAAAACTAAAAAACTGAAACTCCAAAAGAATCCGTTTGGATTTGAACAAGATAAGTTCAACTTCCGTTGTTCATGATATTTCTCCTTAATGACACCTGCGGGTGAAAACTTTCAGTCACTCATGTATGTTTAACCACCAAATATTATAGATCCATTCCTATGAAATTTTACTCGTACTAATGTACAGTATTCTTAACTGTTAAGAGTTCTCTTCTTAAAATCAGTATAATTTCCAAATTTGTAATTTACACATATTCCAGAATTTTTGTCGAGAGCATGGTCATGTGAACGGTGACGGAACTACTTTCTCAGTTCTGCCGCAGCTCCTCATTCGCTATCATAAATCTTGTTTAAGTTTGTTTTAAGATAGTTGTCTAAAACATTCCGAAAACATAATATCTCCAGATATTTCATAGTCAGTACTACTAACAACTGTTCAAACGCCTGCAGTCAAACTGGTTCGAGGTACCCCAATGGCTTCTGCCATCAATGACTATATTTGTTGGAGCAGGTTCGATTTCCTGTCACCCCAGCCTCAGCTGACTGGAATGGAATGTATTGCACAATATGCACGCTTTGCACGTGCAAGCACCGTAACCAAAGCGTGTCAACATGATATAGCCACTCAACGTTTTAAATAACAGACGCAATGATAATTTAAAGTCGATTTGCAGATTCATAATAAGCAAACAATTATAACATTTACTTTGTTGCGAAATATATACAAGTACTTGACCTTGATTATGTATGTTATCTTTCGAAATTGTGATGCTTTTTTGGAACTTAAAAACTAGGCAAAAATGAAAACTTGACATTTAGTTTTTCTTGCTCAAAACATTTAATATTTGTTTTAAGTCAAGTATTGCATTCGTATGTTGTGCAAAGATCAATTGGGTATGATCAGAAGACAGAAACACATAATCACGTTTGTCGGTAAGAATTGTAAACACACAAACTGACATTCAATTCTTAAGTGAACACACTAACAATTAGTCATCATATAAAAAAAGTGCAACCATTCACGTTAAAAAGTTCACTGACTTGACGAACATACTCGTATATACCATCTGGAAACAAGTATGAAATTCACATACGTGTGTATAGCTTACAACTATACAGAGACTGTAAGGAATACAGAAACAATGAAGAATGCAGAAATTATGAACTATACAGAAACTATGAACTATACAGAAACTATGAACTATACAGAAACTATGAACTATACAGAAGCTATGAACTATACAGAAACTATGAACTAAACAGAAACTGTGAACTAAACATAAACTGTGAACTATACAGAAACTATGAACTATACAGAAACTATGAACAATGCAGAAACTGAACTATACAGAAACTATGAACAATGCAGAAACTGTGAACTGAACAGAAACTGTGAACTATACAGAAACTATGAACTATACAGAATCAATGAAGAATACAGAAACGATGAACAATACAGAAACTATGAATTATACAAAAACTGTGAACTATACAGAAGCTATGAACTATAGAAACTATGAACTATACAGAAGCTATGAACTATACAGAAACTATGAACTGAACAAAAACTACGAACTATACAGAAACTGTGAACTGAACAGAAACTGTGAACTATACAGAAACTATGAACTGAACAGAAACTATGAACTATACAGAAACTATGAACAATACAGAAACTATGAACTGAACAGAAACTATGAACTATACAGAAACTGTGAACTGAACAGAAACTGTGAACTATACAGAAACTATGAACTGAACAGAAACTATGAGCTATACAGAAACTATGAACAATACAGAAACTATGAACTTTACAGAAACTATGAACTATACAGCAACTATGAACAATTTGGAAGCTATGAACTATACAGAAACTATGAACTATGCAGAAACTATGAAGTATACAGAAACTATGAACTGAACAGAAACTATGAACTATACAGAAACTGTGAACTTTACAGAAACTTTTAACTTTACAGAAACTGAACAATACAGAAACTATGAACTATACAGAAACTATGAACTATACAGAAACTGTGAACTGAACAGAAACTATGAACTGTAAAGAAACTGTGAACTATACAGAAACTATGAACAGTACAGAAACTATTAACTATACAGAAACTGTGAACTATACAGAAACTATGAACTGAACAGAAACTATGAAGTACACAGAAACTGTGAACTGAACAGAAACTATGAACTATAGAGAAACTGTGAACTATACAGAAACTATTAACTATACAGAAACTATGAACTACGCAGAAACTAAGAACTATACAGAAGCTATGAACTGAACAGAAACTATAAACTATACAGAAACTGTGAACTTTACAGGGACTTTGAACTAAACAGATAAAAGAATTCGTGACATGCCGCGGTCACCATTCAGTGCGTAAAATGTTAAAAATCAAAAATACAATTATTACATAATCTTTAATAAATAACACATCTTCCTGTCTTAAGTTTCAAACCTAAACTAGTTCATATCGACACTTATCCTTTCCATTAAATGTCTGAAGAGGATCAATAACATTATCCATGAAGATCTGGTTTATCTTATTGTCTGCGGTCACCTTTATAGTCGGAACCATCCAGATTAGTTTTTGCTTATCCCTAATCATCGTCGTCGAGGCAAAGTAGCGTCCTAAACAGCAGCTTTCACTTTCTCACAGTCTCTCGAATGTCACATATACCCTTTGAGTATTAGATCTAAACTCAACATATCTTAAATGTACATTAACTTAATATAACTGTCTTTTAATACAATCTTCGCTGAAGCCAAACAATATGAAACGTCTATGGTTATTGCATAATGTGACTTCATTAATATGTCAGGCTTCTCAGCAGGATGTTACCAGTATAAACCATCTGAGCTGTCACACTAGAAACAACGACAGTACAATGAAAGAAGTATGAAAGTGGCCTGAGTCACTCACTGCAATAACTGACTCTGAACCACAGACATCCAAGTAAATAATGGTCGAACTGTTGGTTTGCAATATGTTCACGTAAATTCTGTGAACCAATTATAGTCGTTTCAGTTGTATTTGTTTTTGGCTATAGTAAAACAAATATGGTCAATTCATGCTTCAAAATATCCTTGACGGGGATTTCATTTTTCCTGTATATGTTGAATCGAAACATTGTCATCAATTAGAGCGTCTGGTTTGACTCTTTAACGTCTTTTTGAGGCTTGTACGAGTTGTTCAATGGATGACAGACTTTGGAAGGCAGAGTAATACAATGAAACTACACGCACTACTCACATACATACACACATACCATCATACACACAGACACACATACCATCCTACAGACACACCTACATATACACTCGCACACACATATCTACCCACACAAATACACACATACCATCATACAGACACACGTATATATACACTCGCACACACAAATCTACCCACACAAATACACACATACCATCATACAGACACACGTATATATACACTCGCACACACATATCTACCCACACAAATACACACATACCATCATACAGACACACGTATATATACACTCGCACACACAAATCTACCCACACAAATAACACATACCATCATACAGACACACGTATATATACACTCGCACACACAAATCTACCCACACAAATACACACATACCATCATACAGACACACGTATATATACACTCGCACACACAAATCTACCCACACAAATACACACATACCATCATACAGACACACGTATATATACACTCGCACACACATATCTACCCACACAAATACACACATACCATCCTACAGACACACGTATATATACACTCGCACACACAAATCTACCCACACAAATACACACATACCATCATACAGACACACGTATATATACACTCGCACACACAAATCTACCCACACAAATACACACATACCATCATACAGACACACGTATATATACACTCGCACACACAAATCTACCCACACAAATACACACATACCATCATACAGACACACGTATATATACACTCGCACACACAAATCTACCCACACAAATACACACATACCATCATACAGACACACGTATATATACACTCGCACACACAAATCTACCCACACAAATACACACATACATGTATCTATCCACACAAATACACACATACCATCATACAGACACACGTATATATACACTCGCACACACATATCTACCCACACAAATACACACATACCATCCTACAGACACACGTATATATACACTCGCACACACAAATCTACCCACACAAATACACACATACCATCATACAGACACACGTATATATACACTCGCACACACAAATCTACCCACACAAATACACACATACCATCATACAGACACACGTATATATACACTCGCACACACAAATCTACCCACACAAATACACACATACCATCATACAGACACACGTATATATACACTCGCACACACAAATCTACCCACACAAATACACACATACCATCATACAGACACACGTATATATACACTCGCACACACAAATCTACCCACACAAATACACACATACATGTATCTATCCACACAAATACACACATACCATCATACAGACGGACGCCTACATGTACGCACGTCCCAGACTGAGCATAACGTACTGAGAACAATTCCAATTTGCAAGATTGAGCATGAGTTGGTAATCTTCAAAGATCTCTGCCTGCCTAAAAGTATTAGCATACTCGACTGACTGTTATCGACCTGATCACAGCACGCATTCAGGAGTACATGTAGTTGATGCAAATATTAACTATCTTTTGAGATTCAAAAGCTTCATCACAAACACATGATTATTGAAACATATATTCATATTTGCGTCCTGTTTGAACGGCTACCATAAGTAAGCTGTTTACATTCTGAAGGTCAAAGTTCATATTTCAAGAATGAGAAAGGCCTCGGGAGATTCTTCGTGACGGCGGTCTGACGCCATTCACACAGCTAAAAGTTTACAAATATACCTAAAATGTACTTTGATATTCAATGCTTGCTTATATTTTATAAATAATAAATGAAAGTCGTTCCTATAAATATGATATCGATCGAGTTGTCATGTCATCTTGCGGCATCATTTATATGACAGTTTTCATATATCGACATCATTTCGTTGCACATATTTTGTTTATTTTTATTACAGCAATTGAAAGCAAATTATTTAATAAGTAATTTCTCAAATAGTTCATTCTTGTTGTGATTTTGAAACTTAAAAGGGTCGAATAGCATACTGTTAAGAATATACATATATATATATTTTTTCAAACGGTATTTTCAGGACGCCAGGTTTTCCAAAGGTTTAAAGGGGCACCAGCACGTTTTTCGTTCAAATATGTTGATGAAATGTATTTGAAAAATAATGTCACCAATAGTAAAATCAAGTTAACAATGAGTGTACATGATTCGGTAAAGCCACGGAAATCGTTTTTGTAATTCTAAATAATATAATGTGTTCACAATAAAATGGTCGTCATGCAACATCGTTATTACAACTACAGATAATTATTGTGTGTAATAAGATGTTTTATCTGCTAAACTAAATGTAAATGACATAAACTATCGTTATAAATGGTAATTAAAAAAAAACATTGTGTGCCAAAAACGTGCTACAGCCCCTTTAAAGGTGCATCCAATGTGTTTCATATACGTTTTATATGGTTTTAATACGTTCCAATACACCATATGTGCCGTTTACAATACAAACAAATTCACTTAGCTTGCATATTCATTCCCAATCGCCAAACATATCATTATTACTAGTTTCCAATTAATATCGAGTAACATCATTATGCATGTGTAGAAACCGAAAGTGCACGTCCTATTTACATGCACAGTAGTTATATGACCTATTGAACATTATCAACCCAAATTTGTTATTTTGTCTGGTATAAATAAGATTCCAAAATTACGTTTGACTCATTGGCGCGCGCCACACGCGGTGCATTGGGTTTTCGATCAGAAATCACTACTTCTACCTTTATATCGTCAATTTCGATAAAATAAGACCATTTATAACGTTTGTCACATTTGACCCCCGACAACCAATGGATGTACCTTTAACCTTCATTTTAAAAAGAAAACAATGATAATTATTGTATACAGTCCTTTCTGAATCATCAATTTTTAATAAGAAACTCTCAACTTTAGGAAATTATACCGTGCTTGTTATATACAATTCTTCCTTGACACATTACAAGAATAAGATTATAAACATGTGACCATGTACACTGTCGCATAGTGGTCGCAGAGTGTACTTGTTCTATATTTGATGTCTATGACACTTAGATAAAGGAGAGAGATATACTCATGGTAATAATGGTTGACATCCCCTAATAGTTATAGGATTGAAATGTTATATAAACAACATAACGTGTCAGTTTCGATAATATTTTAGGTAAAACATGTCTTTTTGTGAATAGTGTCCTTGAGCATTTGCTATTTCTCCACGTGTTCTTTAAAATACCACAGAGAGAGGAATATAAGAAAATGAAATTTATTCCAAAGAGTTCATTCCTTGTGTCTTGAGATCTTGGCATTGGTATATAGTTACAGTGTTCTCATTTTGGTTCTAATAAATATTGAAAAGTTACATTTGATTTTTTTTTTTTACTGAACCCAAATATACACAAAATCTTTCATTGAGTCTCATTCGCACACAATACATACATGGCAAGTATTATATAGTTTATGTGTTCGTGGCATTTGATTTCGAAAATACCATAATATCGAACAATGTTAATTGTCCATGCATTAAATTTGCTAAAATCCATTTTCTGTTTGGGGATGTCAACCATTTTTGAGTATATATGAGTATATTTGAATGAAAACATCATATTGCATCAAATTAACAGTAATCCCTTATTTCTAGTTAAAAATATCAACACTTTCCGGTACTAAGAGTCCGTTGTCTATGAACCAGAAATCCAAATCCTCAACATTAGTTACTTGTTATTTCAGGACATCCACTGTCACCTGGATTAGCCTACATCTGTTGTAAAATTATTGTAGGTATATTCAATTTCTTATTCAATCAAAGGATGAAGAGGTTTGGTAAATCAATAAAGTTGACTGGTGTTAAACGAATCGCATGTATGTCATAAGCTGTCCACTGTTTCATTTCGTACATTGTCAAAACAAGCATGTTATTAATGATAAATCATTCTTGTATAAAAGAAGATCCTGAAATAGCCGTATGGAGAACAACTTTATGCACGTTTACCTCATATACAACATTCTCATGCCTTTAATTTCCACTTTTTTAGAACAGATTGATATACATGTAATTTAAAATTTGTCTTTCCTTTATCAACAATCTTTTACTTTATTATATGTTGGCTTATTGAGTGTTTTAATAAATCTCGTCCAATGTGCTAGGAATGTCGAAACCAAAATGGTCAGGAAAACAGCTGAATCTTTATTGTGAACATGAATAACATTTCGCAGAGTAGCAGATGTTATTTTATAGATGTCCTATTTCAAAATCAATATTATGAACGAAGCATTAGCAAAGTCATAATAACACTTTCACATAACAATTAATGTGTTTTTCGACTTTGTGAATATTAGAGTACAATATGCTGTACAGTAATTGTTACAATTTGGAGCAGGTATTACAATTTGGAGCAATTATTACAATTTGGAGCACTACAAATGTGCCATCAAGTAATGATAATATTCGTACACTAAATTCTTAAAATTCGTAATTTAATTTAATTCGAGTATTATTATTAACCACGTTAATGTTCCTCAATATTTTGAAGTTGGACACCAAAAGAACAGCGCGCTTTGTTCACCTATGTCTATTTAGTTATTTTCTATCCCGTGATATAAGAGATAACCCCAGTTGTGATGGTGAATTCTATACATGTAAGCACTTAACTGAGTATACAGTGTTACTAATGCGGAAATACAATGTAACTTTCTGTTACATGGCAATGCTAAGTTCTGACACTTCACGTAAATCAGAACATCTCTAAAACTGTTCAAAGTTATGACATTTGTCAATCAAAAATGGTTATTTTAATTTCGAATTGTTTCCTTTCTTTCTATTCTCTTCTGTCCATCTTGTATAAAGTATATGATTAAAATGTATGTAAATACTAAGGAGAGGGTGTTGAAGCATATTCCTCATGAATGAAACATGCCTCAAAAAAGCAAAATCATTGCTTCAAACTATCCCAACAAGTAAATTATAATCTGGGCCGATACGACTCATAACAGCCAGTTAGAAAATACGACGAATGTTTCAATTACATATACATGTAATAGAGGAACTCTATATTTCTGAACTGATATTCACTCATCATTTGAATATCATATAAGAATGCAGATGCATTGTTCCCTTTGGACACACAATATACATATGAACATGTTGTTCTTTCACAGAGGATTTTACTTGAAATCTTCTTGAAATTTTCGTCTTCCCAAAAAAATGAACTTCTAATATCAGTTCACGATTTGATGAATTTAACAGGCAGATTTGTTCAATAATGTATAGGTTTCACTAGAGTACATTCAAGAACGTCTTCAGAATCAGAACTCTGGATTATAATGATCAACTTCTACTAAGTGCCCAATTAGCATTCTAAAAAAATCCTTCGGCCAGAGATCTTTCTCATTTTGTTCATCTTCTCGTCGGAACTCTCCACCATTTTATATAAACGACTCTATAATTGCGTACTTATATTGCACACTTTCCACACCCTAAGGTATGCTCAAAGTGCTACAATTATTACCCTGACGGAATTGTACTTTAAGCGCTTCATCACTATTCAGGTACCCATTTGTACAGCTGGGTAGACTGAGCGCAATGTGGATTTAGTGCCTTGCCCAAGGACACAACACAGTATTCGACCCAAGTCACACATATTTGGTGTCTCCACCGGGATTCGAACACGGGTCGTCGACGTGAGAGGCCAGCGTGCTAATCACTACACCACCGTGCACCACTCTCCACCATTTTATGTAAAAGACTCTCCATCTATAGTTGTCCAAACTGAAAATTCATCTCTTCTCCAAGGGTTACTTTAGGAACTTAAACTAATAGAACTTGGATAGATTACAGTGCAAAACAAATACATTTATTTCTATTGGTTGTTTTTGCTGGTTCGGCCTGGACCCGAGCTATTTCTTGCATTTACTAAACGTATCAAAATAATGACATATGGTAAAATGTATAGTGTTCTATGAGAGACAAATATAAGAAGATGGTTTTGCCAACGAAAACAAAAATGAAAGATGAAATATTTCTGAAATATAATCAATGGTGGTCCCCACCTTATACTGAAACAATAATTAATATGAAAGTCCATTGAAATCGTGGGAAAACTGTAATTCGAGTCAATAACATTCATGAAAATCACGCCCAATGGAAACCACAATTTATTGTTGATTCACTTACTCACCGTAACCACGTTTCTAAGATGCCTCACGGTTAGAACAATCGAAAAAAAGTACTTTATCAGACAATAAAGGTGACGTAACAATTGGATGACGTTCCCGCTGTTCCACGCCTCCGCCATGTGATCAAGTGTGTCCATGGTAATGTAACGTCGACTCGCGTAACCCGTCTGCGCTCGTTCATCGCAAACAATACAGTGTGTACTTCTTTCCATGGTGTGCAACTCCTGCAGTCGGTAAAAATTAGCGGTGGGACGATGAACCTGAACGTCACTTCCTCTTTATTTATTTTTACCTTCTTTCTGTCACGTCACTTCCTCCTTATTTATGACGTCACTTTACCGTTACGCCACTTCTTCTTCGTTTGTCCTTCAGTAACTACCATTTTCCATCATCTGTAATTTCTTCATCTCTAATTTCTTCGCTATTTCTTGCTGAAGGTGATTGCATATAGCTTTATTACATGCATATTGCTTTACTTGGAGTTCATTGGGAATATAAGATATTTATTTTCACTTGTGATCAAGTTACCTAGATCTTTTGTTCACCATGCCTCCCAAACGACAGGCTGTGAAAAACAATAAGTTTGCGAAAGGGAAACAGAGGAGGACGGAGGAGCCAAGCAATCATGCAGGTGAGTTGAATGATAATTATTTTTCCCGAACCCCTTCTACATTGCATGCGGTCGTGGTCGACTCATCTTTTATAGCACCAGCTGCGACAGCTCTCGCAGGGGATAGCACTCATCCCTCCCCTACGGTCAACTCAAGCCTCGGTCTTCAAGGGACGGCAGCGAATCAGATCTCATCGCACTTGGGGGCGATTTTAGATATCATTAATTCTGGTAATTCTATTTTTTCCATTTCTGTAGCAGGTGAAATGGCGGCATCGGCAGTTCCCGCCAAATCAACTAAACTCGCCTATCCTATTCGGCTCGGCGGAGAGGATATCCCCGCTGACGTCACACCCTCCGACTCACTGATTGGTCAATCATCGGGAAACTCCCTTTCGTATGCTGTCAACAACATTGGCGTCCATGTCAAAGAAACATTGAAAGAAAAGATTTGGAATGGCGAGTACGTGGATCTCGCAAATTTGACAGACAAGGGGATAGACAGCGAGGAAGACGAAGGCTTTCGGCTAGTGATGGACAGTTTGGGTAAGGTGATGTTTACACGAGTACAGGCCACCCAATCTCGTAAGTCCCTTGGTATCGGTGCATGGACCTCAGGTTTTCATGTTTACATGTCCGTTTATCTTGAAAAACATGCATCTCCATTCACAGTTCAGGGGATGCTGTCATACATTGAGACGGTGAGAAATGAGGCCACGACGTTTGGAGGGGACGGGTGGAGCATGTACAATAAGCAGTTCCGTTGCAGGGTGGCTCGTGAACCGATGAGACAGTGGAGTAGAATTGATGGGGAATTGTGGCTTCGATACATGATCCCTGAGGCAAATCGTGGAAGGGGTAATACAGGTAACACCATTGTGTCCATGAATAATGCTGGCGCTTATGCTGCCAAATCTTTTCATGCAAACGTTTGCTGGGATTTCAACAAGGGGGCATGCATGAGGTTGTCATGTCGTTATCCACACAGGGAAGTGCGGGGACTTGTCTCATGGGGCTGTCAACTGCTTTCGGAACGAGGGGGTCAACAGGACCGAATCATCCGTCTCTCACAACAAGCGGCCAACTGGACAAAAAACCTTTGTCTCTAGCACCAACACCGGTAAGATATGAGAAAATCCGATCTTATCTTATTTATTATGAAAATCTCCCTGTACATACACATCATGCATTGAAGGCTCTCCGGATTATCTTTGGAAATCCGGTCGAGTCCGAAGTTTGTCGCGACAATAAAAGTGTCGCGACAAACATTTTTTTACAAACAAATTTCATTATTTATTGCATGAGTTCTCTGGAAATTTTCAGGTTAAAATTATTTTTTTCAATTTTTGAATTTTCCAATGGAAATTTTTTTTCCAATGGAATTTTTCCAATGGAAATTTTTTTCCCAATGGAATTTTTCCAATGGACTTTTTTTTTCCATTGGAATTTTTTTTTTCCAATGGTATTTTTTTTCCAATGTGGAAAAGGGTGGTTGGATTAGTCATTGAAGGCAGTTTTCATAATAATGAATTAATGAAATATTATAATTATATTTTTTTTAATTTGGTGAAGTTTTCAATGAAATGTTGATTTTAATAACATATATTGAGTTAAATGAAATATTGATTTTGGAAAAAATATAATGTTTGTGAAATGTTGACTTTATTGACTTTGGTGGAAGTTTTATTTTGATGAAATATTTAATTTGATGACATGTTAAAATATTGTTTGAGTTATGTGAATTGTTGACTTTTGAAATATTTATTGACTTTTTTGAAAGTTTTACTTTAATAAAATGTAGAGTTTGTAAAAGATATTTTGAATCTAGTGAAATGTTGACTTTGATCAAGTATTTATTTGGTGAAATGTTGACTTTGAAAATATTCATTGACTTTTGTGAAAGTTTAATTTAAATAAATGTTGACGTTGAAAAAGATGTTTTGGAATTTAGTGAAATGTTGACTTTGATCACATATTGACTTTGGTGAAATGACGTCTTTGAAAATATTTATTGACTTTTACGAAAGTTTAAATTATATAAAATGTTGACTTTGGTGACATGTTGCTTTTGAAAAAGATATTTTGCATTAAGTGAAATATTGACTTTGATCAGGTATTGACTTTGATGAAATGTTGACTTTGAAAATAATTATTGACTTTTGTGAAAGTTTAACTTAAACAAAATGTTGACTTTGAAATAGATTTTTTTGAATTTAGTGAAATATTGACTTTGATCAAGTATTGACTTTGATGAATTGTTGACTTTGAAATAGATTTTTTTTAAATTTAGTGAAATATTGACTTTGATCAGGTATTGACTTTGATGAAATGTTGACTTTGGAAATAATTATTGACTTTTGTGAAAGTTTAACTTAAATAAAATGTTGACTTTGAAAAAGATTTTTTTAAATTTAGCGAAATGTTGACTTTGATCACATATTGACTTAGGTGAAATGTTGACTTTGAAAATATTTATTGACTTTTACGAAAGTTTAAATTATATAAAATGTTGACTTTGGTGACATGTTGCTTTTGAAAAAGATATTTTGCATTAAGTGAAATATTGACTTTGATCAGGTATTGACTTTGATGAAATGTTGACTTTGAAAATATTTATTGACTTTTACGAAAGTTTAATTTAAATAAAATGTTGACTTTGATAAAGATATTTTGTATTAAGTGAAATATTGACTTTGATCAAGTATTGACTTTGATGAATTGTTGACTTTGAAAAAGATTTTTTGAATTTAGTGAAATATTGACTTTGATCAGGTATTGACTTTGATGAAATGTTGACTTTGGAAATATTTATTGACTTTTGTGAAAGTTTAACCTAAATTAAATGTTGACTTTGAAAAAGATTTTTTTGAATTTAGTAAAATGTTGACTTTGATCACATATTGACTTTGGTGAAATAATGACTTTGAAAATATTTATTGACTTTGCGATAGTTTAACTTATATAAAATGTTGACTTTGGTGACATGTTGCTTTTGAAAAAGATATTTTGCATAAAGGGAAATATTGACTTTGATTAGGTATTGACTTTGATGAAATGTTGACTTTGGAAATAATTATTGACTTTTGTGAAAGTTTAACTTAAATAAAATGTTGACTTTAAAAAAGATTTTTTTGAATTTAGCGAAATGTTGACTTTGATCAAGTATTTATTTGGTGAAATGTTGACTTTGAAAATATTTATTGACTTTTGTGAAAGTTTAATTTAAATACAATGTTGACTTTGATAAAGATATTTTGTATTAAGTGAAATATTGACTTTGATCAAGTATTGACTTTGATGAATTGTTTACTTTGAAAAAGATTTTTTGAATTTTGTGAAATATTGACTTTGATCAGGTATTGACTTTGATGAAATGTTGACTTTGGAAATAATTATTGACTTTTGTGAAAGTTTAACTTAAATAAAATGTTGACTTTGAAAAAGATTTTTTGAATTTAGTGAAATGTTGACTTTGATCACATATTGACTTTGGTGAAATGATGACTTTGAAAATATTTATTGACTTTTACGAAAGTTTAAATTATATAAAATGTTGACTTTGGTGACATGTTGCTTTTGAGAAAGATATTATGCATTAAGCGAACTATTGACTTTGATCAGATATTGACTTTGATGAAACGTTGACTTTGGAAATATTTATTGACTTTTGTGAAAGTTTAACGTAAATAAAATGTAAACTTTGAAAAAGATATTTTGAATTAAGTGAAATGTTGACTTTGATCAAGTATTGACTTTGATGAAATGTTGACTTTGGAAATATTTATTGACTTTTGTGAAAGTCTAACTCAAATAAAAAATTGACTTTGAAAAAGAAAATTATCAAGTGTCCTTCCCCTAAAACATATATTGAGATTATAGATATGTAGTATTTTTTTTAATAAGACGTTTCCACAATATATTCTCCTATCAAATATTCACCTTTGCGAAATGTTGACTCTTGAAATATTAATTGCGTTGATAAGGTTTCTATCTATTGCCTTTTTTAAATTTGAACACTATGTGTGACAGTATGTGTTTGGTCATTTGACTAGGCTATTGCCCACATTACATCAGTCACCATGACTGATTATTTATACACACCTGATTGCAGGTTACATATATATAACGATAAAACAATTGCAATTTAATCATGCAACTGAGGTTTAAGGGATATATCAGACTGGTGTATTGACTCTCAGAATACCCTACGGCGTCCCTCTCGGTATTACGTAACATGTATATTCGATCAACTCATTAAGGCCAACAGGTAAGTAATTACCGGTTCAACGGCATTGACCCAGCAGCTAGGTGTTACAAGAACACAAATGTAGTCAGACTTCAATAGAGTGCCCACATGAGCACTTATTTGTTTCCGATCTGTGTGCATTACACTGCAAATTTATCTGCGATCAGATGACATTCTCGACCATGAACTAATAGCGCTTGGTAAAGGTATTGAGAATGTTTAGGTGGGACTTACAAACGTAAGTTATGTAACTTTAACATATCAGATAATGAATTTCTTATGTTGTTGTTTCAGGCGAATAGTTATAATATGCATAATAGTATCCATGTAGGATTTGCTGACTTTTAAGAGATTGACTTTGGTGACTGGAAACTATTTATTGGCTTATAGCCTAATAAGGTAAAAATGATTCTAAATCCCTATGTGTGACGTCTTGGCTTTTCTAAAAGGTTTAACACTTTCAATTGGACATCAAAGGCTGATTGTTTCAAATATGTCCAAACCCATGTATATCACAACTAAGCTGATGTTGGTGCATACTATGTGAGACACAAACTATTTTCATCGCTTTGACGGTTATTAACTAGTGATTGACCTCTCATGTGTAACATATGCATACTGAAATATTGAATCAACATCGCATTTCATTCGAAAAACATGGAGTGTAACGAATATTTAATTTAAAGCGATAATATAATGATTTTAACGGTATTTAAGTGTGCTGTGTATTAGAAAGTCCCAGGTCTTACATAATGTGCATGCAACAAAGAACGTCTCCCCGTCAGTAGCCATGGGAATTCGCGTGTTGATGTAATTACAGGTAGCGGGAATGACCATTAACTAATTATCATGTACCGACCCTTACTTAATTGTTTGTTTATCTCCTTCCAGAATATATGGGGTGGCCAGCATTCCGACACGTTCAAATGTTCTTATATATCTAATGCACAAGTATTATATAACATGTGTTCTTAGAGAGGCAGTAATGAAACTTCAATTATCATGTACTGTAACAGTTTGTTTAGTGACATCTTGACGTTGAGAAGATATCCCGAGTTTGATGACATGTTGACTTTGGAATTATTGAATGACTTTGGTTAAAGTTTATCTTTAATGATATGTTAACTTTGGTGACATATTGACCTTGCGAAGATAATTTTAGTTTACTGTATTGTTGACGATCAAAAGATTGACTTTGGTGACATGCACTGGATGAAAAAGTCCTATTTAATCCGGAGTAAATATGGATTAAAGATGTCATTTAATCCCCTTTACTCCCCTTTACTCCGGATTAAAGACACAATTTACAACAGAGTAAAGGGGAGTAAATATCACATTTAATCCATATTTACTGCATATTTACTCTGAGATTAAATATTTGTAAAGGTGATTAAATAAGATTAAAGTTTTGTAAATATTCAGACAGGTTTTTTACCATGTTGTAATAAAAAAAATAATTATTTCATCAAAACGTAACTTTATTGAAAAAAGTTGCTTTGAACATTGCTAACAAAACATTACTCTAATTGAAAACTATTTTGATGAAAAGAAATGCTTTTAAAGAAAAAGTGACTTGAATGGAGAATATGACTTTGATGAAGACAAAAATGATATGTATGAAGATTTTGACTTTGATGGGAAAAAAGACTTTGATGAAAAAATTATTCTGATGAAAATATTTGCTTTAATGGATAAATTAATATTAATTGCAAAAAGTTACCTAAATAGAGAATACATTTTGATGAAAATTTTTTACTTTGATGAAAAAAAATTACTTCAATGAAAAAAAATTACTTTGATGAAAAAAAAGACTTTGATGAAAAATGTTACTTTGATGGTATATTTTACTTAAAAGAATGAAATTACTTTGATGAAGAATTTGACTGTGATGAAATAATTGATTTTAATGAGAAAAATTACTCTGATGAAAAAGTTAACTTTGATGATAAAAATGACTTTGATGAACAGATTGACTTTGATGGAAAAAATTACTTTGATAACATAAATGTTGTTAATTTAAAAATTTAATTTGATGAACAAATTGTTTTTGATAATAAATTGACTTTAATGAACAATTTACTTTGGTGAAGAAATTGACTTTGGTAAAAAAAAAAAAATTACTTTGATGATAAATAAGTCTTTAATGGAAAAAATGCCTTTGATGAAAATATGACCAATTCGGCATAATGACTAACATGATTTAGTAACTTATACAGATATTATAAGTATCATCTCATGAAAATATCTACTTACATAAAAATGAATATAGATGGATCTATTGTTTGGCAATTGGTGAACCAAATCACTTTATTAGTTACCATTTACAGCAGTTTTACATTTTTTGCCAGTCAGAAAAAGCTGAACATATTACAGAATTCAACTGCGATAGCAACATTTAGCAAGGTGATGGGGACATATTAAAGGAAGCATAACGTTTTGATTATTTAGATTGCTATTTGAGTGTTAAACATTGTTCATTAATGCCATATTGTAACATTGTAATCACTTTGTGATTCGATATAGCAGTTCAGATACACAGTTATGATAGATATAGACAGGCAGACAGACAGATATATTTTATCATAATGTCACAAGTTAAATATACATTGTAAAAAGCATGTATAAAAGACATAAACTATAAATTAAACAACGAGCCAAGTTTTGGCTAATGGGACACTTTACAAGATAAAACAGTGTACAACATATTCGTAAATATAGGTAGGTAAAATAGCAATGATACGGGTTTATACTAGTAATTAAATAAGTAAGTAAATAGATATAAGAATGATAAAAATAATTTCCATCTATAAACCATATTTCTAATGGTTGTACAGATGCATTTTATGCGTTTGGGGCTATTTTCCGTTAACATTTTGATAAAAAGATCTAGAGGCCCCGTTACATTATAAACATCTTGATTAAATTACTTCTGAGGTCGTTGTAAAAGTGGAATTCTGAAATAAAATGAACCTCAGTTTCCACATTTTGACAAAATCTACAAAATCTACGCTCTAATGGCGTGGGGTCTTGGTCTATATATATATATATATATATATATATATATATATATATATATATATATATATATATATATATATATATATAGGCATAGCATGTAAGTGAAAGTATTAATATAAAGAGTTGATTTAATTGTGCTATATGTCTATTACATCATGTGCGACATATATATAGGCATAGTATGTAAGTGAAAGTATTAATATAAAGAGTTGATTCAATTGTGCTATATGAGTATTACATCATGTGCGACATATATATAGGCATAGCATGTAAGTGAAAGTATTAATATAAAGAGTTGATTTAATTGTGCTCTATGAGTATTACATCATGTGCGACATATATATAGGCATAGCATGTTAGTGAACGTATTAATATAAAGAGTTGTTTCAATTGTGCTCTATGAGTATTACATCATGTGCGACATATATATATAGGCATAGCACTTTATGTGAAAGTATTAATATAAAGAGTTGATTTAATTGTGCTCTATGAGTATTACATCATGTGCGACATATATATAGGCATAGCATGTAAGTGAAAGTATTAATATAAAGAGTTGATTTAATTGTGCTATATGAGTATTACATCATGTGCGACATATATATATATAGACATAGCATGTAAGTGAAAGTATTAATATAAAGAGTTGATTTAATTGTGCTCTATGAGTATTACATCATGTGAGACATATATATATATAGGCATAGCATGTAAGTGAAAGTATTAATATAAAGAGTTGATTTAATTGTGCTCTATGAGTATTACATCATGTGCGACATATATTCACAAGATACTAGGTTTACTCACATACCATATAGTTCATAAACAAAGATGTGATCTTAGCATACATTCTTTACATGATGCATAGGATGTAAGGATGTGTGACAAGCTGATTTAATGTCCTTTTGAGTATGACACGACTTGCGACAGATATTCAATATATATTCCATGATTGTGTGGCTATTTATTTGAGAGAAGTTTATTCACATACCATATAGTTCATATACAAAGTTTTAACAAATATTTTAAAATACATATTCAGTACCTGTTGCATTGAATGTGATAAGATGTTGATATAAGTGTACTATTTGAGTATACTATTCCATTTGCGACAGGTAGTTATGAAACTCATGACGATTGATCACTTATCGCACTTCAATGAAATTCTATAACGCTATACATGACAGCCGGTAACCTCCCATCACAGAACCTTCATCACTGGACTTTAACTCAGGACGTTTCACTTCTCAATGTACTAGCATGGTAAGTGTCACACCGAATGCGATATCTACACTATTAAGTGTTAAAGAGAACTGATTTGTTATTCGATTTTGGAATAAAAAATACTCCAAGGTGATAGGCAAAATCTTTTTGCTTTCAAGATTGTATAAAACAGGTTTACTGGTGCGTACCGTTTTCTTGTCTTTGGAAGCTAGACATTCTAATGCATTTGTATAGCATCTAATATCCAGTGAGATTAATATTACCTTAATGTATTGTGAACTCACTTACCTACATACCGGTGTAGTTTAACTATTCCTCGTTAAAAATGATGGGTTATATTGATTCAGCTTAAAATAATGATAAAGGGAAATATATGATCTTGACAAATATCTTTCTCATATTTTGGTTTATACCATCACCACACTTTAACAATTTATGTAAAAAACGTTAATCGTATAGCCTTCAATATTTAATATTAATACTTTATTTCAAACAGAAAATATCGCTACCTAGATCAAACTATCCATATGCTGTCACCACGTGTTAAGTTGTACACTTATTGTCAATATATGTAACTCTTGTTAACCTTATTATGCTCTGTTAGCAGCCAAGCCAAGTAGCCTTGAGTTTATAGAAATATTCAGTATCATCACAACTAGTGTCATTATCCATTAAATAAACCTAATATTCAAGCCAACTAAGGGTACTTCTTAATGCTACAAACCGGAAATAATGTAAAGCGTGTGTTTAAATCCTATCAGATTGGACTAGAATAATGCATTTTAAACGTCTAGAATCGTATGCACAGCTAATTATGAGAGACCATTATTTAACAACATATAAGGTTCTTAATGAATTAGATTTACAAATAATATTTTCAAGGATGCTCTGTTTATTATAATATGTAAATTATGTTTGAAGTAATAATATTGGCATTATATATTTACAATGCACTTACCATTGAATACATGTGATTTGAATTCATTCAACTAAAAAGAACAAAACGCGATAAAGGCAAATTTTCACAATCACATGTTGCGTAGACATAGGTATTGTTCGTCATAATTGTAGATTAAATCTTGATACCCCTAGGTAATCAAATTGGCGCCACCCAGTCTGGTGTCGTTATATATACAAAATGGCGGGAGGGTACAATTAAAACATGGTGACAAAACCCAATTATCTCTCCTACGCAAAATGTCATCACAAAATTCAGTTCTTGAATGTAATGGAATATACATGCCGTTACACAAATAACGCCTTTGTCTGACAATGCAAAGCTGAACCGAAATTAATTTATTACCCCTAATTAGCGGCAGCCAAAGGAGATTCACTGGCATTACACAACTCAATACACGCTGTGCACGGGCCGTGATGATCACAACTCTTTAATTAAGATATTCTGTTCAGATACACAGACAGACGGATAAGGTCTCACCTCACATAACAAGTTAATATAGATATACAACCACATTTTAGGGTTATGAGAGACTGGATGATATACAATCATGGAAAGTTAATGCTATATATTTGAGTATAAATGTACATACATAAGAGACACAGATATCCTAATAAAATGTAAAATATAAAATCATTTTCTGGCAGTAAAACAGATATTGTAAAAAAGTAAAACTAAAGGTAAAACATGTTTTGTTATAAATGTTTATGATTTGAACAAATGACTTATTTTTTTAAAAAATAACGGGCGGGGTAGCGCAGTGGTAAACGCCATCTACTGTTCCTCTGTGTACCCATGATTTCTGTCAGGTATATTTTCATGTCGATATATCAACAACTCTGGAATAAATGCTGTTGTATTAATGTGTTATTATGTCTAAACCTCCCTAGATTCTCTACATTGAGTTTGTTGTTCCCATATGTCAAATGTTATCATCGATGATATATATCGAGCACAACTGACAGCTACTGAAAATAACTATTTTCCCCCGTTCAGTATAGTGAGAATAACTACAATGCACCAAGACAGGCGTGCGCGCAAATCAATGTAAGTTTGGAAACTTATCTAAAGAAGACACAGTTGCTTTACTAGTGGGTCCTATAGATACGTAAAATGGGTGCACAAATGCGGCTTCATGTACATATGTGAAAACATAACTCAACGTTAAGTAATTGTGAAATATGTGGCCTTTTGGGATATATATTCAAGTCGAGTGAGATTATGTGAACTCAAATCATCACATACATGTATGGTATTTTGGCACATCAGATTTTATGAAATATACTCTATTCCAGTCTATAATGGTACACAGAAAAATCACTATAATAAACATCAACATGTAATTTCACATCTGTATTGTTACTCTTTGCTCATGGTGAGTGCATATGTTTTTGTTCTGTACCATATGCCGAATATCTTGTTGTATAGAAGCAAGATGTGTTTGTCAGGCAATAAAAGCAACATGAATGACTATGGCGACCTTCAATACACAGGTGTATTCTGAACCTCTGTGTATTTGATTTTTGACCCCTTTGGTATTTCAATCTATCTTTATCAGTCAAATTGCACACCTCGTTAACGAGCTGGAACGGTTGTCCCCGGTTTAGCAGTCTCCTTAATTGATTTGGGGGGGGGGGGGGGTATAGTTGAACAACTCCTGTGGGTGCGTGTACTGTTGTTATTGTGAAAATAATGCGCTAACTAGAAATATACTATAAGTTTCCTATGAGTCAAAGGGATTGAAGAAATTGTAACACTGTATATGAATATCCTTTTCTCATTGTATGTAACGCCTATAGTAATTTTAGAAAAAACAATTTATCTTATAAGTACACCGGAAACCCCACAATTCATAGCTGTAACCTCTTGTTAACCAATACTGTAAATAATACATGTGCTATATGCCAGTATATATTGCAATTCTGTGAAACTAAGATGTATGTTACACGAGCTGATAGCCCATATGTATCCTATGAAAACAAGCAATTCAATAAATGTCATCCATGTCGGAATACGAAACCAACTGCAAATGCAATACCTCGCTCTCAAACTTGTATATGTTGTTTATTACTCGCGGGTAAATCAAATCAACGGGTACCTTTCATTATTGCAAAGTTGTTAAATCAGTAAAAACAACTACCATCTGCTCCTTATTTCACGTAATGCATTACACCAAAAATACTCCTTTAGTTTAGGCAATCGTCAATCTTGCAACGTTTATAACCTAAAGAGGTTCTGAATACTCAAGTGTGCATTCTCTAATGATTTTGTGTATTCGGCTTATGCCTTTTTAACCATCGGTCATTCTCACCCTTGTTAACGAGCCGGAGCAAATTCGACAGTTAATGACTTACACCTGTTTGTTATCTTGTTAATGAGCCCTAATTTAGTTAATCAAGACGAAATGCGGAAATGACACAGAGACAGACAGACAGACAGACAGATAGAGAGACAGACAGACAGACAGACAGAGAGGTACATACATTTGATTCAATAAAATATATGAGCCACCAGAACAGAAGGCTATACAAGATAAATATAAATTTATATGTATGAAATATACAAATGAAAATAAAATAAGATAACCACTCTTAAATTCAACCACCATCTGTCCGTGCACTCACACACCTCACACTTCCTAATCACCTTAACAACATACATAAATTATGGATTTTACAATGAATTATTTCTTCACACACAAATAATTGTTAACAAACATGGACACATATACACAAACTCTCACATTCAACCTGTACAGTGTTGCAAAAGTACAGTTCATAACCCCCGGGTGAAACCCAAAGGGGTCTATGTCGTGGCGCGAATCTGTCTGTCCGCCCGTCTTGAAAAATGTACCTGTGTTCTGAAATCAACTCCTCCCACAGTTTTTGATCAATCTTTCTGAAACTTAAATTTACACATGCTTTGGATATACATAGGTGTTACGCATGTGCTTTTTGGGACCAATCGGACCTGTGTATTTAGAGTATTGACCCTTGATAAGAGCATTTGACTTTCTCATTTCAGACCGTGGGTTAAAACTGAACTTATAGCTTGGCTAAGACGTTTGATTTATCAATGATATGTCTTTGAAACTTGATAAATGTGTTTTAATTTGTCAGGATAGGCCTATGAAATGTTGTTTCGGATGACACACACTGAGGTCATAACCTTTGACCTTGTGACCTTGTGACCTTGGTGTAGGATGTATTTTCTGAAAAACATAACTATGGTCATCGGCTTTTTTATTGTCACTAGATCATTCAGATCTGAATTGTCATACTTTACAAGTTAATCAAAGAAAATCTCATATGAAATGCAGATCAAGATTATAAGATGTAATCTAATCGTAAATTACACTTACATTTAAACTGCTTATTTGGAGGGAAGTTTGTGCATCAAACCCTGGGCGTTCATGTTGCAAAAAAAGTAGGTCTTATACTCTCACATCCGGTTTTAAATACTGCTGCCAAAACCTGCCATTCTATTTTAACCAAACGTTCCAATATGTTATACTCGTGATTTATCTGTAGATTGTGGATGGCTCGACATCATTTATCATGATGTAAATATATTTACTGTATACATGTATCGAGGTGAGACTTGAATAAAATATCTGTCTGTCTGTCTGTCTGTCTGTCGGCATTGTTGTGATACTGAATTAAAAGTTACTGATTGTTAATCGTTTATAGACTTTTTGCAGTACAGTATTTAAACTACTCACATATGACAACACCTGCAGCTCACTCAACTGCTTTCACGCTTTGACGCTTTTCACGTATAGATGCGGTACAAAATCGTACACTAAAATTTTCCTTGATTAACGAAAAATGTTTCAAATTATGTTATGTGTTGTAATAATATGAGTTAGTAATCAGCGATGAAGTGTCGCTAGATTATTTTTAGACATTTACATTTGTATGTCCTTTAATTCCATTCTGTGTAACATGTGCAATTATTGTTTGAAAAAATTATTGTTCTTTTAAATTAAACAGCAGTTTAGAGCACATTTCTTCTTATTCATTTGGATGTTTTAACTATTTCTGAAAAGAATATATTCTTAACGTAAATGTCTCAACATGAAAGGAAGGTAACATTAATTAAATTTTTAACTAGCGATTGCATCGGCATACATTATATTCCTGTCTGTCGTTTTGCATAAATCACAGCAGGCTAAATACTGATTGCTTTTTAGGAGGCTTGATTGATCATAATGAGGCAGGTCAGTAGTTCCAGTTTTTACTGTAAGTCACGCATTTATGGTCCACTTCATAACAGCAAATCTGGTTTAGCAAGGTAGCAATCAAGAATATTGTTTCTTTACTGATATGTGTGATCCTTGTAATGTTAAAATTGTTTACCCTTAATATAATGTCACCTGCTATTGTATTGTAACCAGGTTGAACTAAAGGAAACACTTTCGTTCTTTGCATGTATATGTTTGGAAAAAATGAAGAGTATGTTATAGATAAACATCTGCGCAACTGTGTGTTCAGGTGTCACTTACTCCCATGCTTTTCCTTACATAGCTTACTCAGTCACTAAACAGGATGTTCGTCGGGATTTAATTGTCTATACACTCAACAGTAACATTTAGCTGGTGTATTCTGTACTCAACCGCAAAAGAAACGTCACCATACAATATACAAGATAATTCATTCCACGATTGATACTCACGACTGAAACAGAGATACATCATGTCTTCAGAAGGAAAACTTAACTAAACCTGAACTTTTAAAACATTATCTATGCATATTTCTGAGAAACACACATTTAACAATTGGCAATTCTCAAACTCCACGTTTTCGAATATCCTTAACTAGATGAGATAGGAAAGTCCAAAGTGGCTTTTTTGGCATTTTTATGACATTCTACAGTAAAGACGGGTCAACAAATTTAAGTTCAAGAAGGTTATTCATGTCGATACCATATTTTATTGCATTTTATGTAGTTTCTACATTTTAAATGCCAAATACTCTGGCCCAAAAACATTTTGAAAAAGCGATT
This sequence comes from Gibbula magus, assembly GCA_936450465.1. Taxonomy (NCBI): domain Eukaryota; kingdom Metazoa; phylum Mollusca; class Gastropoda; order Trochida; family Trochidae; genus Gibbula; species Gibbula magus. Next base: position 12,627,739 of record OW388289.1, read on the forward strand.
TCAACACTGCAACTGTATTTGAACTGACATTAAAAGAAAAGTGTCATTCTCTAACGTATGAATTTGTTACTACTTCTTCAATATGTCCATCATAAACATTCAAAATCTATTTTCTCAGACTGCAATATTTAGGGGCTGGTGACATTTCTTTTGCGGTTGAGTACATGATAGTCTTACACTCAGACTCTGAAAAAAGTATGTATTCTGAAAATATCACCATTTTATCAAATATTGAAAAGGGACTGTAAGAAATGGAATTTTAAGAGACCCTCCTTTTCAAAGTGTTTGATTAACCTTGAAAAACGGGACATTCACAGTGTAAACAGCTAAATCAACATCGTAAATAGTATTATATCATATAGATGGCGTAGACGGTCTTCTGATGATTGATATTATAACCAGGGAAAATATTAATTTGTTCAAAATTCAATTGCTTGCTACTGAAATTGTCTATTTCATAAAATGTTATCATATTTGTGGGCTTCATGTTTTGGCAAGTAAAAATATGATTTTATCCCACCGGCATGCAATACTGTGGGATATATAGTCTTGTCTTGTCCGTCTATCCGTGATTATGGATAAAACTTTTATTTTCTTGAATTATTAAGTAACTCAATGAATGTTTCATATACTTATGACAGGAGAGATCGCATTTAAAGTAAAGTACTCCGATATATACAAACTTATGATAAAATATTGATTTTTATGTATTCAACTTGTAAATTCCCTCCAAAGACATGATAAATATTTACTTTTTTTACACCTTGACATAATTCAATTTAGGGAGTGTTTCATTGCTTAAACGAATCAAGTTTATTTATTTAACAACTCTTTTCATTGATGGACAGTATTATTAAGCCACTGCTTACACTTCCTTCCCGTTATAGAGCTCTTTATTTCCGTAAGAACGGCGTGCTACATTCCGTTTAAAGACAATATATTTAATATCATTTAAAATTATATTTGCAAATATTGAATATCATATACACATGATATTAACAAACATTTAATCTTGATTAAAGATGATATTTACAAATATTTTATCTTAATTAAAGATGATATTTACAAACATTTAATCTGAATTAAATAACATATTTACAAAACTTTACAAATATTTACAAATATTTACAAATATTTACTCCGGATTAAATATGACTAAATATGATATTTACTCCGGGATTAAATATGACTAAAGATGATATTTACTCCGGGATTAAATAGGAGTAAATGATTAAATATCATTTGTTTTCCCAGTGATGTTGACTTTGAAATATTTTTTGGCGTTGCTGAAGTTGGAATTTAATGACATTTTGAAAACACAAATGTCTGGCTAAAGGAGCGCGTTTCAGACAGTAATTCTTTAGCGTTTATCCATCAAGTCAGTGAACCGTATCTCCTGAACATCCCAGTGACAACTTGTGTGTATCTCTGAGTCAACTCAACATGTGTCACGGTGCTCAGATTGACATAACAGTATTGGCGACAATACACATTCGTACGTATTTTTAGATTGGTTTATGGTAATACCCGCACAGACTGCCCCCTAGCAATACACACATATCCTAGTATATTCAGACTTGCATATTCTATTTAACTCGTTAAGAGCGCGACTTGGCTCCTCACAGGATGACTAGTGATGGTAATTAGATACTTCAATACTGTACTGTATACACACTGGTTGATTTCAAATTTTGTTTGAGAACTTAATGAATAATTTACATGTGTTCTCTTATTATTTTAGTGTTGACAATGTTGCTAAATATAAGTGTTACTACAGCACGAATAGTTTAAATAGTTTAAAATGTTTGTTACGTTTGTAAGTCCCACCTAAACATTCTCAATACCTTTACCAAGCGCTATTAGTTCATGGTCGAGAATGTCATCTGATCGCAGATAAATTTGCAGTGTAATGCACACAGATCGGAAACAAATAAGTGCTCATGTGGGCACTCTATTGAAGTCTGACTACATTTGTGTTCTTGTAACACCTAGCTGCTGGGTCAATGCCGTTGAACCGGTAATTACTTACCTGTTGGCCTTAATGAGTTGATCGAATATACATGTTACGTAATACCGAGAGGGACGCCGTAGGGTATTCTGAGAGTCAATACACCAGTCTGATATATCCCTTAAACCTCAGTTGCATGATTAAATTGCAATTGTTTTATCGTTATATATATGTAACCTGCAATCAGGTGTGTATAAATAATCAGTCATGGTGACTGATGTAATGTGGGCAATAGCCTAGTCAAATGACCAAACACATACTGTCACACATAGTGTTCAAATTTAAAAAAGGCAATAGATAGAAACCTTATCAACGCAATTAATATTTCAAGAGTCAACATTTCGCAAAGGTGAATATTTGATAGGAGAATATATTGTGGAAACGTCTTATTAAAAAAAATACTACATATCTATAATCTCAATATATGTTTTAGGGGAAGGACACTTGATAATTTTCTTTTTCAAAGTCAATTTTTTATTTGAGTTAGACTTTCACAAAAGTCAATAAATATTTCCAAAGTCAACATTTCATCAAAGTCAATACTTGATCAAAGTCAATATTTCACTTAATTCAAAATATCTTTTTCAAAGTTTACATTTTATTTACGTTAAACTTTCACAAAAGTCAATAAATATTTCCAAAAACAACGTTTCATCAAAGTCAATATCTGATCAAAGTCAATATTTCGCTTAATGCAAAATATCTTTCTCAAAAGCAACATGTCACCAAAGTCAACATTTTATATAAGTTAAACTATCGCAAAGTCAATCAATATTTTCAAAGTCATTATTTCACCAAAGTCAATATGTGATCAAAGTCAACATTTTACTAAATTCAAAAAAATCTTTTTCAAAGTCAACATTTTATTTAGGTTAAACTTTCACAAAAGTCAATAAATATTTCCAAAGTCAACATTTCACCAAAGTCAATATGTGATCAAAGTCAACATTTCACTAAATTCAAAAAATCTTTTTCAAAGTCAACATTTTATTTAAGTTAAACTTTCACAAAAGTCAATAATTATTTCCAAAGTCAACATTTCATCAAAGTCAATACCTAATCAAAGTCAATATTTCCCTTTATGCAAAATATCTTTTTCAAAAGCAACATGTCACCAAAGTCAACATTTTATATAAGTTAAACTATCGCAAAGTCAATAAATATTTTCAAAGTCATTATTTCACCAAAGTCAATATGTGATCAAAGTCAACATTTTACTAAATTCAAAAAAATCTTTTTCAAAGTCAACATTTAATTTAGGTTAAACTTTCACAAAAGTCAATAAATATTTCCAAAGTCAACATTTCATCAAAGTCAATACCTGATCAAAGTCAATATTTCACTAAATTCAAAAAATCTTTTTCAAAGTCAACAATTCATCAAAGTCAATACTTGATCAAAGTCAATATTTCACTTAATACAAAATATCTTTATCAAAGTCAACATTTTATTTAAGTTAAACTTTCACAAAAGTCAATAATTATTTCCAAAGTCAACATTTCATCAAAGTCAATACCTGATCAAAGTCAATATTTCACTAAATTTAAAAAAAATCTATTTCAAAGTCAACAATTCATCAAAGTCAATACTTGATCAAAGTCAATATTTCACTAAATTCAAAAAAATCTATTTCAAAGTCAACATTTTGTTTAAGTTAAACTTTCACAAAAGTCAATAATTATTTTCAAAGTCAACATTTCATCAAAGTCAATACCTGATCAAAGTCAATATTTCACTTAATGCAAAATATCTTTTTCAAAAGCAACATGTCACCAAAGTCAACATTTTATATAATGTAACTTTCGTAAAAGTCAATAAATATTTTCAAAGACATCATTTCACCAAAGTCAATATGTGATCAAAGTCAACATTTCACTAAATTCCCAAAAATCTTTTTCAACGTCAACATTTTATTTAAATTAAACTTTCACAAAAGTCAATGAATATTTTCAAAGTCAACATTTCACCAAATAAATACTTGATCAAAGTCAACATTTCACTAGATTCAAAATATCTTTTACAAACTCTACATTTTATTAAAGTAAAACTTTCAAAAAAGTCAATAAATATTTCAAAAGTCAACAATTCACATAACTCAAACAATATTTTAACATGTCATCAAATTCAATATTTTATCAAAATAAAACTTCCACCAAAGTCAATAAAGTCAACATTTCACAAACATTATATTTTTTCCAAAATCAATATTTCATTTAACTCAATATATGTTATTAAAATCAACATTTCATTGAAAACTTCACCAAATTAAAAAAAATATAATTATAATATTTCATTAATTCATTATTATGAAAACTGCCTTCAATGACTAATCAAACCACCCTTTTCCACATTGGAAAAAAAAATTCCAATGGAAAAAAAAATTCCATTGGGAAAAAAATTTCCATTGGAAATAAAATATCCATTGGAAAAATTCCATTGGAAAAAAAATTTCCATTGGAAAAATTCCATTGGAATTTTTTTTCCAAAATTGAAAAAAATAATTTTAACCTGAAAATTTCCAGAGAACTCATGCAGGGCATTTAAATAATGAAATTTGTTTGTAAAAATAATCTTAGTCGCGACACTTTTATTGTCGCGACAAACTTCGGACTCGACCGGATTTCCAAAGATAAGCCGGAGAGCGTTATTGTTATTGTTATCTGGTTTCTTATCAGGTTTTCGTTTGAAGTACCAGGGCAGCCGCACTTACTGATTGGCGGAGAATTTGAAATCTGCAACCACGACAGATGTACGACATATTGTGCAGCAAAAACTGAAGGAGTTAAATATGGGGCGAGTAGCAGGACCATTTACTCGCCCTCCATTTGACAACATTCAAGTGTCACCGATTGGTCTGGATCCGAAAAAACAGGAATCTGCAACATACTCGCAGGACTCGCCGGATACAATTAGAGACTCATTCACCACTTATCTTTTCCACATGGTGACTCCATTAATGATCATATTTCTTCACTGGACTCATCGGTCAGCTATGCACGGTTTGACGAAGTGGTTCAAATGACACAGAAACTTGGTCCAGGTGCTTTACTTGCCAAATTTGACATCAAGTCAGCGTTCCGTATAATTTCGGTACACCCGTCAGATTTTGAATTACTTGGTATTTATTTCCAGGGTAATTATTTCTTTGATTAATGTTAACCATTTGGTTGTTCAATTTCATGTTCCATATTTGAAATGTTTAGTTCCTTTTTGCAGTGGTGTATGCTGCAAAAAAACTCACAATAAAGAGGTCATGCACTACTTGGATGACTTCCTGACTGGAGGCCGGTCCGAGACTGAGGAGTGCCGCAACAACCTGGTGGCATGTCTGCAGTTGATGGATGAGTTTGGAGTTCCAGTTGCTCCAGAGAAAACCGTTCAACCCACAACATGCATCAAGTTTCTTGGTCTGGTGATCAACACAGTGGCAGGGGAAGTGAGACTGCCTCCAGACAAGGTTCAGGAAGTACGGCGACAAGTGTCGCAACTGCTCTCGGATGACACAAAGAAGGTGACAAAGCGGGAATTGCAATCTCTTGTGGGTAAATTAAATTTTATTTGCAGGGCAATTCCCATAGGGAGAGCATTTTGTCGTCAACTGATAAACCATATGAGTGCAGTCAAGGCAGCTCATCACCGCATACGTCTTACACAGGCGGTGAAGGAAGACCTGCACATATGGTTGTATTTCATGTCTCATGTACAATGGCATTTCTATATTTCAGACCCCAAATTGGGAGGACAATGACTCCTTACAGCTCTTAACAGATGCAGAAGGCAGTGCACGCTTTGGAGTATACTTCAAGGGTCATTGGGCCTATAGTGCCTGGCCAAGAGAATGGGTTGAGTCAAGCATCATCAGGGACATGACATTTCTTGAGTTGTTTCCTATCGTCTTGTCTCTCAGACTCTGGGGGAGTGATTTGACAAACAGGAAGGTAATTTTCTACTGAGACAATCAGCCGGTAATAGAGTCATGACACTGGTAGGACGAATGGTCTTGTGCTGTCTCAATTTTAATATTCTCTTCAAAGCCAAATACATAAATACACATGACAATGTAATTGCTGACGCCCTTTAGAGATTTCACTGGACGTGCTTTCAAGTGGCGGCGCCAATAGCCGACCTCTTGCCAGTGGAACTGCCGAGGGACATCTGGCAGACCTAGACTGGGGATTGAACAGGCTACTGGACCGCTCCCTATCACGGAACACCTGGTCGACTTACCAGACAGCGGTCAATGCTCTGTTCAACTTCAGAAACACGCACAGTCTCAAGCAGGTGTGGCCGGTACCCATTGATCATCTTACCCATTTTATAGCTTACTTGTCTCTTCAACAATTTTCTGTAAATACTGTAAGGACATATATTTCTGCCTTATCAACATGCCGTAAGCTTAAAGGCATCCCAGATTGTACAAATCATTTTATTATCCATAAGCTATTATCGGGCATGAGTAAAGATAACCCCCTAGGGATACACACCAGCCAATCACATTTAACCTCCTTCAAGCCATCATTTCAAATTTGCCCTTTGTTTGCTCTTCTACCTTTGAAACATGTCTGTTCTCAGCAGTGTTCCGGGTTGCATTCTGTGGCTTCTTCAGAGTGGGCAAGCTTGTGCAAAGTAAACCTGAACAATCAGGCATAGCTAGGAAAGATATAACACTCTTGGGCAAGTAACATTCACACTGCGTCACTCGAAAGGAGATAGAGCACAACATGGAGTGAGTGAGTTATTGTTTAACGCCACTTGAGCAATATTGCAGCCATTAGTGGCTCACATCAACATGGAGTAACGGTTACTTTACAGGCCATTCCGGGACATCCACTCTGTCCAGTCAGGGGTATGCAAAAATACCTCCGGATCCAACCAGAGGGAGCTACATCGGCTTTCGCTCATTTTCACCATTCCAATTTAACCAGATATCAATTTCAGGCTGTTTTGAAGAAGGCATTGGCACACATCGGACTCCCAGCTAATAACTTTAAAACTCACTCTTTCAGGATAGGCGCAGCCACCTCTGCAGCTGCAAACGGCGTTAGCGCGGAGGATATTAAGAAATTTGGTAGATGGGGGTCTGATTCTTATTGCACATATATTCGTACTACTTAACATGTGATTTATTCATAGAAACTGTTCTGCTGTTCTATTGCTATGATGCAGTTTGGCTCATCGGGTCAAGTTACCGAAGGGCGCGTCAGCATGTGTCAGCAGTGGGCCTCCTGTTTGTCAAGGGTGGGATGCAGCGGCAACACCTCATCAGGACCGTCATCCCAGGGCCCTGGTTGTCCATCTCGGATCTAACGACCTAGGGTTCACCAAGGCCAGCCAGCTGTACCTGGACATTTACACCGACCTATTAAGGATCAAGCTTCTGATGCCAGCGACCACAATTATCTGGTCATCAATGTTGACGAGAAATGCCCTCTGATCCGCCCACCTCTGACCTTAACCCAAAATCCTTGTTTTTTTAATTACTTATGTTCATGCGGAGGTGTTTTGATAATATTCATATTAAATCAATGACAAATTTCAATTTCAATATTAAATTACTGAATCAAACCAATGAAATGCCTTTTTTTTACTCACGGGGTGGGTTTTATACATGGAATAACCGCCCTGTTCATGGATTATTAATATAAGGAATGTAAACAATATTTTTATTTCCAAATTATTATCATCAGAATGTCACCTGTATGGGTCATTTGGTATCTTTGAAAATAAATAAAGTTTGCTGTACCCCAATGTTTTTTGTAATATATAGTTTTGCCCTGAACTATTATTACGTCAAAGCACTCAGACTAACGTCCTCGTGCTTTAAATATAATAGTTCAGGGCTACGTTATTACAAAACACATTGGGAGAAAGCGAACTTTATTTCTTGAACATCTGTAGCGTTATCACCACTTTAATGCGAATGCGTGCCTGTATTGTTGCTCGTGATGAAAATCTGTTTCAAATGGTTTTCTGATCACACACTGTTCGAAAACTGAAAATTCTGTTGTCTCATTTCAACAATCGCCATTCTTTTATGACATGACAACAGGCAAAAGAAAGTATACATTTTGTAAAATGAAATTATCGAATATTTATATCATTGATTTTGACAGTAAGCATCGGATACACAGGGCCTAAACATTAACTTGTGTTTTTTAAAGTTGAACAAAAACCATATTAACACATTTTGGAGAAAATTGGAAAATATTGATAACCACGTGACCTTCATACTGGTGTAAAGTCACGTGACACATAGGTACAATTGCTACACATTATTAATATTCGCCATTCCATCTGTGCAAAAAAAAACCTAAAACCCGTCAAAAGTAACACGTGAAAAACTTCTGAAATATGACAAAAGCTCGGCAACGGATACCAAAGGTAAAAAAATCGCCCTTGTTCCTGCATTTTTAATGTCAATGAGTTGTCACATTGCAGCCGAGTTAGGAAAACATTTGACAAGCCCAGAACACAAAAAAACATTGATCTTTTTGCCCAATGAAGGCTGCTTTCTGCTTGCGTTAGACCGCCGCCAACGCTATATCTGAGTGACGTCATTGACGGCGACCACCATAGATCGGCGTGTCACTTTGCACACGTGCACCAGAAGACATTGAACTATTAGAGACAAAGTTTTTCCACTGCTCAATAAACATTTTCTGACCGCTGAACTTTGACGTATGGCTAATGTCATTATGGCTGTGACAATGTCGGTTTGGCATGCAAAGTTCAGCTTTACAATGATTTCTATTTCCTCAAGACTTGTCGCTGATTGCACAACTGCCAGACGGTCCACAATGGCATGTTAGAATCAAACCACACCCTCCAGTTAATGAACAAGCCTCGATGCAGGTTTTGTGACGTCATAAGACATTTTTAATTATTGATCAGACAGTGCATTTCATAATGCGTTGACACACGAATCGGACACATTTGGCACCCATTTGGCACATTTTACAAATTGGAAGATTTCAGGGAATAGAAATAATCAGAATTAACGAGTTTTGGTTGCGTTTTTTTACCCTACATCTTTTGGATTTCTTGTGTGCAAAACTGGCTAATTAAACATTTAAGTTTAGGATTTTGATGTTTTCCGAATTGAATGAACTATCCAAAGAACCTCTTTTCAAAGTTTTACCATATTTAGTTTTTTAATTATAGTGATTTAAAAAGAGGTGTTCACTTTATTTTGCCTGCCAGTGCATATTATGCAGAAATGGCGCAACTTCATAATGCTATAATATTGCTAAACTGTTCATTTTAGTTTTTAAGAAATTTGATAAGATAGGCGTTTCTGTTGGCCGACAGTGTACAAGGGTACAAGAGTACAAAAGTACAAAGACAAGTAAATACTCACTATAAACCAAAGTTGATCGAGAGAAATGGCATTTCAACAGTAATATGGATCTAAACTTGTCATGACAGGTACATTAAAATTCTAGAAATGTTAATGTTTTATGATTTTGAGAGATTTGTTCTTTGATAAAACAATATTTGCTCTAGAACCTTAGATATTTATGAAAGGATCTAACTAAACGAATGTTCCAACTTGAACAAATACTTTGGTAAAGTGTTATATTTATGACATTATCAAATTCATGACATTCTTTTCTACACAATAACACCAAATTTAGCTATTTCCAAATATGTTGTTTTTTTGCATCCAACTTCCGACTTATATCAAACGCATGCAACTGTTAACATATCAGGACGAAAAACAACATGCAAATTGAGGCCATAATGAGACCATAATGCTTTGCGCTTGAAAATAATAGACTGGATGTATATTTAGACTGGAAAACACCTTTACTAATTAGTGCAATTTCTCAGCTTATTTTGGGGCGAAAAAAATTGTGAAAAATGAAGTGTATTTTACGCAGATAGATTTTTGGCAATTTTCTTACATGTTCATCAACATCCTTGATGGCTCTTTAAGGTATGGTTTATATGATATACATTAACTTGGTTTTAAAAAGTATTAGATATTAGTATTAGTACATCGATTAGGGATAACTAAATATGCCAAATATATTTACTACATTCAAGAAACAATTTTTCCTTTGACATCCAGAATCTTTGTGTCTTTCTAATCATATTTCAATGCGTTTTACCAACAGACAAATATATTATTCCGGTATATTTTTAATTATATTATGAATTCAAGAAGAATTTTAGACCTATTCAAAATCACGTTGTGTGTTTGAAACCAAGTGCTATGCTACCTGTGCTATGTTTTCAACCAATCAGTAACAAGGTTATCATGAATCCTTGGTGTGTGATGTAAGTCTTTGTGGGTAAATCACCGGTCTTTAATAACTTGCGTTCAACGAATATCATTGATATCTGCCACTTAGTTTAAAATGTAAGCGTGTATGACAAATAAACGCACTAATTGAACGATTTTAAAGTTAATTAACAATAAACCTTTTCAACAAGTATATAGATGCAATTAACACTGATGCATGATAATAACTAAAATATACTGAACAAATTTATTGGACAAAATGATATGAGGAGGATATAAGAAGCATAAAGAATAATAAGTGCTGAGTGATTAACCACTCTCCGAAGTAGATAAACAGTATTAACTGTCTACATGTTGCGGCCATGAATGGTCGTCCAGCATATGGTAAGTTCAAGATCACGTAGCAGACAGAAGGATGACAATTAAGAAAGGTGTAAGGTATCAAACACCTTCAAGGGGGCATTTCTTCCTCTCAACGTTTAGTTTCTTCTCCATTGGTCTGGGAAGTAGCGACACCACTGTCTCTGAACCAATGATTACCTCCCTTGGTTTCAATGAAAAATCCAATTTCCGGTGCATGTAAAGCCCGAGATGTTTTCCTGTTCAAAATACATTAAGACGTTTATAGATTGTATATATTGACTATTTAATACTTGTGCATGTTTAGAATTTTAGCCCTAACTTGTATAACCCAAATGTATTGCAGAACATTCATATCACAGGAACTCGACATCGTAATTAAAACGTAAGTAAAACGTAGGTAAAAAAAACTTCTCCCTATATGACATAGAGTACTTTACTCTATGTTATATAGGAGGCAGTTTTTTACCTACGTTTTGCCTACGTTTTACGTCCAAACAAAATTACAAGTATTTTGTATATTTATGAATGATACCTACCTCTAAACTTATCTGCATTTTCCTTGTTTGTTTACAAACATCAACAACAATGAAAAAAACTTAAACGCAGTCTATACTAGACCTGTTAATCTTTAGAGTATACCCACTTCGCTTGTGCCGGCACGTGCACTTCGTGACCCATAATACCTCAGCCATATCGCATCACTTTTTCCTTGAATCAAGTCACACGATACGCTGATAACCTTTTTGTGGGGAGGTCCGGGCGGGTTCCAAACTATAAGTTTAGAGGTAGGTATCATTCATAAATATACAAAATATTTGTAATTTTGTTAGATTTCTTTCATTCACTACCTCTAAACTTATCTACAGAATCCCACAGATCGGCGGAAGGTAGGTAATCAGCGAGTGATTCAGAAGACTCAAAAGAGAAACGGGCTAAACCAAAAAACAGAGGTCACTAGAACGAAGTTCCTGCTAAACCAAGTAATGGTAGGCTGGCCTAGGCAGTCATGGATTTACAACCGTAAACTGCTGTCGGCCAACATAGGATTTCTCAGCGAGAAGGAGGAACTCCGTCCTTACAACCTCTTCCAAAAAAAAGAGTTGTAATTACCTATGTTACTTTTTGTCGGTCTGGACTGCCCCCGCTGCAACAAAGGGTCCCAGTTGATGCAGGCCCTGGAGATCAGTCTGGACGTCCCTCAGGTAGGAGGTGGAGAAGGTCGTTGCAGAAGCCCAGTATCCAGCAGCGAAGACGTCTTCGACCGAAGCAGAGTGCCACAGCGGAGCTGACGTAGACCAAGCTCTAATCTCGCGAGTCGACACCTTAAGATAAATCGGCGCAGAGTTCGCAGATTTATGGTAAGCTGCCTTGATCGTCTTTTTCAGGCAAGCTGAAATAGTGTTCTTCATGATGTCCTTATCGGAAGAAGGGAGACATGGCAGGAAGAGCCTATGTCTACCCCTTCTAAAGGATTTGGTCCTGGTCAGGTATTCTCTAAGAGAACGGACAGGGCAGAGAAGAAGGTCCTTTTCCATGCCGTCTGATCAAGCAGCGGACAGAGCCGGAACAGAAAAAACATCTTCTTCCTAATGGGCCAGCTATCATCTTCTGGTTCTTTGCTACAAAACCCGGAAGAGTAGAAAGAGAAACCGATTGCCAGTTCTTAGAGTGCATCATTGTAGAATGGTCTAGCGCATGCAATTCAGATACCCTGCGTGCCGAAGCCAGCGCCAACAGGAAGGCTGTCTTCCATAATAAAAACGGCAAGGAAACGTCCTTGAGGGGTTCAAACGGTTCCGCAAGCAGGGCAGACAAAACCACCAAAAGGTTCCATTTCAGATGAAACTTGGGAGTCTTCAGATCTTCTAACTGGAACGACCTGGACAGTCGATGAATGGCTTGGTCATTCGACAAATCGACCCCTTGCAAAGCCAAGGCAGATGTTAATGCCGATTTGTAGCCATCAATTGTACCAGCTTTCAGCTTCTTGACCTTCCTCAGAAAGAGCAAGAACTCAACGACGAGTGGAATGGAGATGACAGCATCAGGCTGGAATTGCTGCTTCCACTCGGTGAATTTACTGTATCTACAATCATAGAGGGCGGAAGTAGAAGATCTGAGGCCTCCCTTGACTGCTTCAGCGACTTCTTGGGAGAACCCACTTCTCCTGAGGTTTACGTTGGATAACCTCCAAGTGTGTAGATGTAGTGACTCTGGGTTTCGATGGAATCTGTCGGACCTTGGCTGTCTCAATAAGGTCGGAAACACTGGCAGCTCTACCAAAGGATGTGTTGACGCCATCAACAGATCTGGATACCAAGGACGATTGGGCCAACATCTCCAGCTGATTGATGTGAAGATTGACTTCGTCTAGAGACCAGGCTCCCTGAACCATCTGATCCTTGAAGTGTGCACCCCAGCCTACGTTTGACGCGTCCGTCACCAGTAGAACGTCCTGATCGAAGGGGACCAACTGAACTCCCTGCAGAACGTTCTGGTCTTGAAGCCACCAATGAAGCATGCACAGGATCTCTTGTGGAGGACAGCACACGGTCGAAAGCTCGAGCGATCTCACGAAATTGATCGAACACTGAAAGTGAAGGAGTCTCAGTCTCCCCCAGTTGGTTAAGTCCTGCATGCTCGTGAGCCTGCCGAACAGGGACATCCACTGCCTTAGGGTCTGAGGAGACTGGGACATGGACCGAATCAAATTCCGTGCGACCTCTACTCTGTCCTCTGGAGGTAGAACCTTCGAGATATCTGTGTTGAAGATGGCTCCTATGTACTTCACTCTCTGGGATGGGAAGAAGTCGGACTTCTCCGGGTGCACAATGAACCCTAGGTGTTCCAAGGTAAAAACGGCAAGATCTCTGTTGGACTCCAGACAGTGATGAAGCCGGTCTGGCAGAAGAAAATCGTCCAGATACCCGTGAATCATGATGGACCTGGAGTGGAGGAAACTCAGCACCAGTGCTCTGATTATAGTGAACAGCCACGGAGCTATCGATATCCCGAACGGAAGAACCCTGAACTGGAACAGCCTGTCGTTGACAGCAAAATGAAAATATTTCTGTGACGCTGGATGAATCGGGACGTGGAGATACGCATCTCTGAGGTCTAACAAGACCATCCAGTCCCCTGGTCGTAGAGCCAGTTTCAGCGCCGATATCGATTCCATCCGGAAGTGAGGAGGTCTGCGCAGGAAATTCCGGTTCAGGTTCTTCAGGTCGATAATCATACGAAGCTCGTCCGTGTCCTTCTTGGGCACCAGGAATAGGGGCGAGTAAAGCCCCCTGGAAGCTTTCTGTGGGTCCAACTCCAAGACTGCTTCCTTCACTAGCAACTACTGTATTGCCTCCTCTGCTGCCTACAGAGGAGGACCAGACAGGAAGAACCGAGGAGGAAGTTGGAGGAAGGACATCGAAAACTAGCCGGTAACCTTGACTCACTACTGACAAGATCCAAGGGTCGTTTTCAGACGACACCCCACCTGACCAGGAACTACTTTCAAAGGAAAAGTCGGGGGGTACGCAAGAGTCGTTATCTGATGAGAGTTCGGTAGAGGCACGTCAAAACCGCTGTTGGCCTCTGCCACGGCCTTGTCCAGCACCCTTGCCAGGAGTCCCGGGCTTCTGGTATTGCCTGTCCTGGTTGCGCTTGGGCGTCGTGCTCTGGTTCTGGTATCTACCACCAAACTGTTTCCGGGATGGAAATAGAGGGCTTGTTTTTCGGTGATTGACGAGTTCTGAGAGGAGAGACTGACAAGGCAAGGTTCCTCTCAAGTTCCTTGTCCCTCTGGACCAGAGCTTCACCAACCGCATCTCCGAATATCGTTCCCGAAAACAAAGGCGCCGAATAGAGCTTATCTGTGGTCTTTACTTCCGTGGACTGAGGCAGTTGTTTGACATAAGCTGAGCGACGGAGCAGAGTGAGCTGTGCCTCCATCCACAAGAGATGCCGATCAAGATCCAGTACAGCATCTCCCAGCGAATCGAATAAGGCGAAAGCAGTAGATAAAGCTGAGAAGGGAATAGACGTCGATCCCTTGGGGTACGCATCTTCAGGAAAAGAAGAGAGAAGCCTCACCGCTGTGGCCGCGAACCAGTGGATGTACGTTGACATCTGCATCGCCTTATGGATCGAAATCTCCACATCCTGGAGCCGAGAATCGCTGACCCGGATCTGTTCTGAAGTGGTGCCCTTGCCCATAAGATAGCAGAAGTTGTCATCTAAGGGGGTCTCCTCTGGCTTAGTGAACATTTCGCCCTCGATGGCTGCTTGTCGAAACCCAGCTGCCCAACCCTCTCCGACAGCTGAGTAGCCAGTTGAGCTGTTGAGTCCGGTGGAGGAAGAGAGTTTGTGACTGCTGGTGTAGGTTTCTGGAAAGCTCTGCTGATGTCATTATGGATGGGGGGCGACTGCGCAGGTGAAGGTGTCAGGTCCAGGAAATGGCGGTACACCTCGTCAATCTTATTGTACCAAGACAACCCTGGAAAAGCAGGCTAGGAATCCTTAGTTTCCTTCCTAGCCTCTTGCTGGTCGTCGCCCTGGACCCGTAGTAGGACATCTCTGGCGGATCCGCGGGCCTCCGTTTCCCTCCGGCCCCTGTCAGGAGTGTTGCCTCATTGTCCTGTGGCTGCGATGTTTGGAGCCTCCGGTTCCCGGTCTGGTCCTGATGAGTGGAAGATGAAGAGGAGGAACCGTCATACTAAACTATGGAGAGCCGCGGCCCGCGTTGGACGTCAGTGATGCCACGGGCGAATTCGAAGCTGAGGCCTTCACCTTGGGCTGCCCCGTCCGTCGGGAGAGAGATTGGAGTCGCCCTGGAGCCATGGATCCCCGTCACGGTGGCCGTCGTCACTGCCATGACCGTCTGAGCCTTCGTGACCACAGTAACCGCCTCCGCCGACCTCCATACTGCGTCAGCGTTCCTGGTTGTCATCCTGTGGACCTTCTTGGCGAGGCGATGATCCCTGGAAGCCGGTGTCTGTTTGCCGGACTCGATGACCGACGGAGCCAAAATTGAGATGCCAGCTTCTGTCTTCTCTTCAGCCCCCCTCGTGTCAGTCGACAAAGGCATTAAATCATAGCATAATACCTATTTAGCAGAGAAAACATAGCTAAATAATGAAAATTATGAATACGAATAGAAGGCATAGAAAAAATCATTATAATTTTTAAAGCGAACAAGAAGGCCGCCATCTTGGACAAGTGCCACTTATACCAACACGCGACAAAAGTCAAAATACCATGAATTTTTTACAAACGTTACATCTAAAAGAAGGGTGTGATAAACATAACAATACCAGGATACAGAATATGTAATATATCTTCAAGAAAAAGGTAAGATTTCTCTGGTATACGAATCACATGTCTTCGTGTGACCAACAACAAGGAAAAAGTTATGCGATAGGGCTGAGGTATTATGGGTCACGAAGTGCACATGCTGGCACGAGCGAAGTGGGTAGACTCTAAAGATTAACAGGTCTAGTATAGACTGTGTTTAAGTTTTTTTTTTATTGTTGTTGATGTTTGTAAACAAACAAGGAAAATGCAGATAAGTTTAGAGGTAGTGAATGAAAGAAATATATGTGTTTTCAGCGAGAAAAAACAGTCAAAATGTTCGAGCTGTTAGAAAATAATTAAATTGGCAATATATACATCTTATATACATGCCAGTTGCATTGGAAACTGATGGCTATATTTTATTTCTTGCATTTTTTCGCTACAACGCAACAGCAACAGATCCATATAGATCCGATAGAACCTTCCCTTTAATGTAGCTGTGTACTTACCAGGCTTGAGAGAGTTGATGACGCGACACTTGCACTTCCTGTTGAATACGAGTCGGACAACACGCCGAACTTTAACACGTTTAGCCGGCCGGAAGTCAGACAGTATCTTCACCCGGACCTGCGACTTCCGGATTCTCAGACCAATAACTTTATAGGCTGAAATTAAATTACATGGAGATTTAAAATTGGTGAATCATCTGAAATGTTAATCTTTTGGTTGTATGTTGGACAGCCTTATCTGACAGCACTGCTTTTTGTTTGATCGAAGTAAGGTTTGCGAAGTAAGGAACCAAGACATACTAGACAGTCTTCAGTGTTATACAGTTTTTAAATTAAAAATTATGGAATTTGCTATCAACAAGGTAAAGCGTGTATGATTGCAAAATTATTCATTGGTTACATAATAAAAGTAATACACAGGAGGATTTTTGGTTGTTTTTTATTTATTCCACGCCCATATGTAGAGCAACCATTTTAACGGTGCCAACATAGAGTGTGTCTTATATATCTTACAATGGGTAATGCATTATTTCATTGTGTCACCTTTGCGTCTATGTCAACACATACAGAAAGAATGTTCGAACCTGACTGAGCCTGACAGAAAGCATAAGCGATCTGACTGGTGGAGATATTCTTCTCGCACACCGGACACCCCACCTGAAACATCCAGCAGACACTGGACTACTCACTTCCTCTTACAATGATACATTCACATCACATTCCCATGTGAACCATTGTTATATTTTGCATCCATTCTTCAATGATAGAAATTCTAGTATGTTTTCGAGATTAGGTCATTGTGATATTCATATGTCCATGTGTTATTCGTTATATTTTAGATCCTATATTCTACAATGATATAATTCGAATACTTTTCGGGAAAAATCCACTGCGGAATTCGAACATACACCTACAAGTCAAGCACCTGTTGCCAACATTGAATGTTATTGTTATATATGGGATGCATAATTGTACCTCATTCGGAATCCATCACCAGCTTTGCCACTTTTATATTCCCATTCTATTTTGTGAATATGCATCAGATAATTATGACTTATGTCTAATAATATTCCTGAAATTTATTAATTGCCTTAATTATCTTAATTTCTTTATTAATCTAGCCTAATTGAAAGGAGATTGCATATTAATGAGTTTCCATCGATGAAGTTATACTTACTGTAATAAAAGGAGGAACTGTTATCACGGTCGTTGGTTGAACAGTTGTCGTCATTATTTCTGTAAGCAATGTATGTTAAAAGCACTTATCATGAAATATGTTGCCAACTTATAGAGAGATATGAAGATATGTAGGTGCAATGAGACTGAAACTGAAAGTACCTGATTCGGTGATCAGAAAAAAAGTAACAGGAAAAAAGGTAATGGAAAAAAAGTAACAGTTGTTTGTTTTGTTTTTTATTTCATGAGGTTTATCACAGTATGACACAATATACAAACAGATAATGGTCAAGGCCTGGTCTTTTTGGAACCACTGTATGGCCGACCAGGTTGTTTTATGTCTGTAGTTGTACTAAGGCCAGTCCAAATGAACAATTAAGGGAGAGTATTTTGTCGATATAATTGAGCAGGTGAGAAGGAAACTGTTAATACCAATGTAATTATGTTGTTTTAAGTAACAAGTGTACCTTTGATGTTAAATGTGATGACACTTGTTACTTAAAACAACATAATTACATTGGTATTAACTGTTTCCTTCCTGTACCTTTGATGTTAAATGTGATGTTATGTGTGATAGTCCTCTTTAATGACAAGATTATCAACACTAATCCTAATATAATTCAAACTCAATTTCCTACTAAAGTGTTTCTTTATATAAGAAGTTTTACTTTTTTTCCTGTTACTTTTTTCCGTTACTTTTTTTCCTGTTACTTTTTTTCCTTACTTTTTTTCCTACATTCACCTGATTCAAGGTGTACGGACTCAGGCGTTAAATAAAAATGTTGCCGATCCGTATCCCGGATACTCATGATTTAACCTATAAATTATACTACTATGTAATCGCATATAGAATTTAATAAGTCTACACACCAGCACTTCCATGGTTTTAAGTAAATAAATCAATTATTAGCGCTGTACATGGTTACTTTTACTCCTAAAGATAAAACTTATGACTTAACCCTGTACAATGGCTGTACATGTCGGCTGTTCTAATTTAGCAATATACCAGAAAACCAAAACAAGGAAAATGGTATAGTGCGTTAGTCGAGTTCTTTGAAGTGTAAAAACATATACGTCATACATGTTGACTCAATTTTCATTTATCATTACCCCAGACTGTTTCATGACTGGCACCAAAGAACACAATAAACTCTCACCAAACATCGTGACTACTCCAGCCACTATTCCGAATCCGTTGTCTATCTCACACCGGTAGTCATCAAAGTCGCCGCTCTCCACGTTGCTGATGACAAGTTCTACTACGTAGTTGTTGGCGTCCACTAGGATGGTGTTGAATGAGTATTTGGCATCCAGTCCGGCGTCAAGTTGACGTCCGCGTTTGGTCCAGCGCGGTATGACAGGAGGTGATGCCATCAGCTGAATCTGTAGGCGGGCAGTGTCCCCTTGGATGACACCAACCTGGCTGATGGTCCTCGGCAAGATGAACGGTGGAACTGATATGGACATAGGGTAATGAACTGGCTGGAGTTTATGTTTACGTGTGCATTATTCTCTAAAGCATGACGATTTAAGCAGAATTTAACGGAAGAGAAAACTACACTGTCGGTAATAAGGACAGTGAAAGCATGAAGTTTTCAGCGAGCAATGCCCCTGTACTATAGAGTAATAATGTCGGATTGCACAACCTTATTACCCATAATACATGTGTTAGTTTATATGGACATTATGCTTATTCGGAAGTAGTATTCGTTTATTCAACAGGCACATCCCAATGTATTATAATAATAACATAACCAATAATTTGGCATGTGCTTTATTAGGCGTGTGGTTTCAATAACTATAATTTGATCGAAAATAGTGGTACCAAATAGTAGTAGCTAGCAGCAGCAGCAGTAGCAGTAGCAGTATTAGTAGCAGTAGTAGTAGCAATAGTAGTAGTAGTAGCAGTAGTAGTCGCAATAGTAGTAGTAGTAGTAGTAGTAGTAGTAGTAGTAGTAGTAGTAGTAGTAGTAGTAGTAGTTCAAAACAGTCATTACACAACTCTATAATTAACTTGAGAAACCACAAGAGTATTGTAAAAAGGTTAATTTGGAGTTCATGTCCGTCATGTTTACTTCGTCCTTAAGTAAAAAACCATGCACATTACAACTCACCATTTTGATGATCCTTGTCGGCTGTGGAAATGATTACAATACATTCTATCACACATGTCCACACAACAAACGAGAATTAATGAATGAATTGCCATTAAGCGAGTATTCGAATGTTGCCAGTTTGTATACCGATTATGTTTCAAGGGAGGTGAACAGACGTTACAAGAGCCACACACCCGCATATATACTCCTTTGAATTGCCGTCTTTACGTTACATGAAAATGAAAACTGCCAATATATTATCTCTGATTTCTCGAATAAACTGAATATACAAGAAAGTAATTTAAACATGATATCAAAAATGACATCAGTTATAAATCGGCAAACCTCAAGATAACACGAGATATCGCAGTGTATGAACAGGCATTGTTACTCTTTTTATCATTTGAAAATTAATATGACAGTATGAAGTGTTGGCTGGTAACTTATCAAGTTGAACAGATGCAAGTGAACAGTGGAGGAATCACTAACCGGACACCACCAAGGTGATGTTAACCCTTCTCTTGACCGTCCCCGTCACCTGGCACTCGTACACGCCAGAGTCGGATTGTCGAGAGTCGCGAATAGCCAGGTTCCAGCTGCCCACTCCGGACACATTAGTGGACCGGTCAACAGCCACACGGGTGTCTGAGGTCCACACGTACTCGCCCACCGAGAGGATCTTGCCGTCACCTTGGTGACGCCATGCTACCTGTAGAAAAGGTAATAAATGATAAAATACTCTCGGATGAGGAAGTTTTTGAGGAGGTGGGGAGTGAACTGGAAGGAGGAGGAGACTGGGACTGAGGGGAACGGGGAGGCTAGGAGGAGGAGGAAAAGAGGGGGGAACGCAAGACATTGATTGGACACTCCACATCGTACTGCAAAACATGCTGACGGCGCAGCATCTGAAGTATAACTTTTCTACCATACTGTGAATGTATGGAGTTTAGAGGAATTGGTTCACCATATATCTTTTTGATTACTTTAAACCTATTGTATCAGTTCAAAAATCAGGTGGACTCAATTCACTTTAAAGACAGCAAAGTATCTCCTAATGGTTACATACTCTTCACTTCATGGGTTTTAAACGGTGGAGGCGAGATCATGTGATTTGCTTAAGGTGTACTTTTAATTCAAGTAAAATAGTTTATTGTATTTAAGGCATGCGGTCCACATACAAAATATACTCATACAAATGATAGATAGAATACAAATGATATAGAAATACAAACGATAGAGAACACCACTAGAACAACACGACAGGCAATTCTAAAATTGTGTGTTAGCTTTTAGAAGGAGTTTTTCATTTAATATTTCAGTTCTTAGTCTCATACTATGTTTAATAACGAATGACAGGTTAAGAATTATATTGTCATTTTAAGAAGACATTAATGATATAAAAGCGAGAGCAAGTGGTTTTGACCAAAAAAATCAGGAATGTATTATTTTCCTTCAGTACGCGGAATAAAATGGACAAACAAGCATGAAATAAGTTTCGTTTTCAACTGCTGATTTACATAATGGACACATTATTCTGCTCTTTTCAATATACATTTTTCTGCCTTTATTTATCATTAAATCTAATAAACAAGTCTAAATTTGATGAAATTTCCAAATCTGTGTACATTCACATGTCTTGTCACACTGACATGTTGTCCTATCATATTCTTGTAGCAGGATGGTTCGAATTCTTATTTGTACTTATAATAATGAATTCATTCCCTCTTATCCAGACAATATAAATGTTAAAATGAATAACGTCTGAAATTGACAAAATATACCTCCTGCATCTTGCAGGGTGTTTGAAAATATAAATAAATAAAAGTTTTATGACTGTAATATTGTAGACGACAAAATTGGTGATACTATTTTTTTGTTTGCAAAACGTCTTCATATACATAAAACATAAACCACAATTTAAAACATTTTCAAAATAACAAATTATCATTATATGAAGTTTTACCTTTCTCACAAAAGTAGTGTTAGGGTAAGGTAATTGCTTCATAAAACGAAGTGAAGTTACAAAAACTATCTATTTATACACAAGAAGAACAGACGATGTCATGAAAGAAGACACAAGATACAAGACAGGGTAATTAACTACCTTCCAAACGTCACGTGGTATTTATGTAAGTAATCAATATGTTATTTGTAAATATGAATGATCTTAAAGCATATAAAGTCAAAATAACTCTCCTGCAATGTGATACATTTCGGTCATCTGTGTTAGAGAACTTTTAGTTCTGCAAATTACTTCTAAAATCCTCTACAGAGGCAATGACGTCATCGTCAGAGTTCAAATGCCAACGGAAAATACCTGATGGATGTCTAACTGAGATAGATCCGGCAAGTATGACTGGCGCTGAAGAAGTTGACAACAACAGTCATGGATCAAGGACAGGGTCTTCACACCGTGTCCGCTGTTGGTCGAGTCGAAATCTTCCTTATTTCCAAAGTTTACATTTTAATAAATGATGTCACTTCTAATTAATGCCAGCTACACCAGCGATTTAACATTCGATAATAACCCGTGGTCATTCATTATCAGATCACTGATCTGTTGGACCATGCCGGGTGTTGTTTACGTCTTTGGAGACCAGAGTGTGGTTCTTCTGAGAGTCCTCTTAATGGCTGACTCTGCCTGGTCACCTCTGGACAGGTGTATATGGCGGGACATCGTTCCCTTATGTCTCAAACCTATCGTCATGAACGACGTGCAGTGTTTTTCTGCAAATACTCAGTCACTGCTTGTGCCTCGATATTGTCCATTTTTTCAAACAAAAAACACAGTTTGATGGAGACAACCTGAGTGTCTTTCCATGAGACCATGCTTTCATCAAAACTTTATGGAAGTAAACCTACCCAACGAAAGTGCACCTGCAGAAACTTGGGTGTCCCCCATAACTCCTACATTCCCAATTCACCTACACTATTTTTGGTAAAACGTGAAATGGGGAATCTTAAATAAACACTGATATTGTCCCTACAATTTGAAATGAATTCATCAAATTTGAGTGTAAAACAAAACAACATATCTTAAAGATAATATAACCTCTCAGTTTTATTCGATGTTAATTCGTTTATTCATATAGACAATACTTTCAAGTACACAAAACACTAAATATTATTTCGAAGCGTCACCTACTTAGCAAGATATGGCGGTTCAAAGTGAGTAAAATTGGCTTGCTAATTATCTAATTCTTGAAACAGTTTTCCGCGGCCACTCAGTGTAGCATAACCTTCGTTAGCGATGTGACATCATACACAGGAGTTACTACAATGGAATACATAGGCGATTTGTCGATTTTCGTCGATGATTCCTTTAAAACATAATAACAGCTTTTGACATTGTAAGTTTCCGATAGAATTGGTATTTGTGAGTCTGTAGGGAGTAATTTCGGAGATTTTGAAGCATTTTTCTATATTTAATCCCTGGTTTTAGTTTTGTTCCTTTCCCAATCGAGTGGAGTGTTAGGTTATTTTATAGGCTACAATACGTTTTGAAATGAATAACTGACAAATCAAAAATAAAAACGATCATGCAATTTTTTAAAATTATAAACGTCATTATTATTTCAATTGTTGTTATGCTTGATTTTGTGTTTGAAGTGGCCTATTGTTTGAGGTCTACTGTGTCAATATTTCTCATGGTGATTTTTTTTATTATTGACAATATAATAATTGCATTATAACTAACTGTTACTGGTTTACAGTTTTTAGAAAAACATTATTCGGGCTATCGTTGAATATATAATCATGTACATTTACAATCACGTAGATTCAGTGTAATACCACTGGCCTAAAGTATACATTTATAGATATAGCATCGCATGAGCTTTACTGAAAAATCAGGCTTCATCATTTTCCAAACATGATATAAAAAAGGCATAAATTATTTAAACATTTACATTGGTTGAGGACATCTGTATTGTGATATGGGATATTTCAAATATTTACCAAGAATAGTACTTAGTCTAGATATGCTTTACAGTAAAAGGAGAACATGTATTCATCTTCAGTCAAATTAAGATAAGGTAATTTACAAAAAGGAAAAATCTTAAAACATTGTTATATCTAACAGTCTCTAAACTAAATTTAAATTTACCACGAAACTTAGATTCTAAGGAAAAGAAAGCATCACTTCATCATTATATGTAACCATGTTTTTAGGAGAACCTGCTGATCCATTTTCCTTACATTTATATTGCAAGTAGGTTTTACTTAACTGTTTAATACGCATCGATAAATATATGGAATATGTATCTTTCCCATTTTTAAATGAATGAATTGGAACTAAAGAAATTTGATCAACTTACCATGGCCGTATGTTCGTTTTAACATCGGTACAATTCCGAATGCGCAAGAGGGGGTGTGACAGGATGACAGGATAGGATGTGATACCGGATGTTACATAAGTCAGATGGGGCCTAAGGTTTAACAACAATCCTTTGATGTCATGAGCAGGGTGACACGATTGATGTTGTGTTAATGAACT
Source organism: Gibbula magus (assembly GCA_936450465.1). Lineage (NCBI taxonomy): Eukaryota > Metazoa > Mollusca > Gastropoda > Trochida > Trochidae > Gibbula > Gibbula magus. The sequence continues at coordinate 12,651,917 of OW388289.1, forward strand.
TATAGTAAATTGTTAGTGTATTGCTTGCAATGTGTCAAACATACTAAGCTCGTATTGGTCAAAGCAAACAGCCAATGAATTTTCCAAAGTACAGAAAATCCATAGAAGTAAGAAACAGATATGTCTATAATTATTAATGACAACGGATTACCATGGAATGAGAAAGAAACCTAACACGGTAGGTTTTGTTGTGTTTCTCTTTCTTAAAATTGTTAAGTAAGTTTCATAATGTCCAATACTTGATGAGAGTTAAACAATTCCCATAGTTATGCATCGTAAGTTTCACTTTCTAGAATCATAATACTTTGAGATAGTATCATACCTATGTGCTTTCATTTCATTTCAAATGTTAAATAATGGAATAGATAAACGTGAGACATAGAAACGAGATGTGTTGGTGCTAGCAAGATGATCCCGTATGTACATCCGCTAGTTCTTCATACAAATCTTCATTATCACTAGACTAACTTGTTCAAAGCATGATCTTATTGCTAGAATCATAGTCTGACATAACGGAAAATGGTCAGTCAAACACACAAAGTTACGCTATAGAATTAACACTTCAAAATGATACAAAGAAAAGATAATGGCGGTAAATTTACGTTGGGATCCAATCGGCATTATCGGAGATTAAACAATCTAAACACATGTGTACAAGAGCCAAAGTTAATTAATGACTGAGCAGAATATGCCGACATTGTTTCTAATAACTTTGATCATTTTGAGGCTGTTTAGACAGGTGAAATCAGTGAAATATACTTCACGGCTATACGAGTGTATAATGTAAACAATAACATGAGCCAGATAATTGTTAGGGCACGACTCCTTAGTAACACGTCACACCCCCGCTAGCAGCTGATTGGCTAATGAAACGTTTGGCGGCTGTGTTAGTGAAGTATTTAAAAAAAACGTTTTTCTTCTATTTTGGGGTTGATATTTTATCCAATACTTTTGTGTCTTTATTCTTTACTGCTGTCAGAATCATTTCCGCGAAACCTACCCCCTGAGGTTGGAATATCTTTAATAGGGTTTTCATGGTGAAATTTGCATATGAAACAGTAGAACAGTTTAAACGACTAAATACAATGTCATAAAATAAATGGATATATTGTAAATATCAAAAAAGGAGCGCCTGGTTCTGAGGCTCATGAAAGTTATGTCACCATGTAGCGTGAGTGTTTATTTGCGGATTATTACCTATCTGTCACCACCTCTACTCACGTCTCCGTACAGAATCACTTTACTTACGTCTCTGGAGCCCAGGTTTGTAATTGAACAGGGGAGGATGGCTGTCTCCGTCTCCATCACAGTAACTGTCTGGGAGCTGGTCTGGAAACTTGGGATTACTTCATCACCCTTGGATGGCAGTTCTTAATACAACATAAATGTAAAACACAGGTAAAAAGAATAGCCAAAATTATTTGGTACTATAACTTGTATAACTATAATGAGATGGTTCGAATCTCTCTCGGTTAAAAACAAAAACAAGTTGTCAAAAATTGTATATGTTGCCAGCAAAATGTGTGGGGTATCTCTCGAAGATATCACAACTTTAGGCAAGCGGCAGATAGAGAATCTATCTAAAAAAATATTTCTGATCCCGATCATTTCCTGCATAAAGAATATCAACTTTTACCTTCAGGTCGCCGCTATCAAATTCCTCGTTTCAAAACCAAGAGAGCTTCGAACTCATTTGTTCCTTTTAGTGTTATTATTTTAATCAAATTTAACCGTTATTAACTTTATCAATATATCTTATAGCTGCTTTTTTATCTCTACATTCCGTGCATTTAACAGCATCTGCCAGGTGTGTGTGTGTGTGTGTGTGTGTGTGTGTGTGTGTCTGTGTGCGTGTCTGTACATGAGTGCTTTGTTGTCTATTTTTGCAATGTGTATGTGTATGTTTCTTTAATATTTAATATTTATATAATTTATTTTTTTGTCACAACTGTTTGTAACATGCAAAACAAGTTCCCTTCGGGTTAATAAAGTATCATTATTATAATTATTATTATTATTATTAACCTTCGATGGAATCATTTTAAAGTTTGTAATATCAGATATCTCCTATATATATGCCATACCACAGTGTTCAGTATCATTTGCTTGATAACGGTATTGGTATCTACACCGAAACGTTGCATACCGTTGCAATAAAGAAGTTATAAATCTATATATATGTTGATGTTTCATATTACCAACTTCTAAGATGCCTCTTAAAGAAGACAGATATCTTAAGCAGTTCTTTAGATTCCTTCCAGGTTGTAAGTTGAATAATTGAGGCTCAACATATGTCCATTTAGCAGCTCATAATCAAAGGACGTGAATATGTTACACACTCGCAATATGAGATTCTAGAAAATCGTCTGGCATTTCGTGACAAACTGTTGAAGAGATACATTCAAGTGTGACAAATTTGGCGTGCATGTCTAAAGCATTGAGTCTTGGAAGTTGTGCCACGTTACATCTGATGGCTTTATTCAACTTAAGGAAACTTACCCAACTTTATATATTAAAAAATCGAGAATATAGTGGAATTTTCCTGTACCCTACCGTTTTAGTATATCTGGTAAAATGAAAATAACAATGAACCTACTTTTCACTGTAATGTTTACTTCTCTGCTGACGTCAGGAGGGACACCATTGCTGGCCACACATCTGAAGGTGGCGGATTCTTGTATGGAGTTGACTATTAGTACCTGGCCTTTCCCTTGTCCTGAGAAAAGTGTTGTTAAAGCATCATGCAGTCTGAGAAATATAATGCATTTGGTTGAATCTAACGTCTATGTTTCAAGGTAAATCACTCCTTACGGTTGTGTGAGTGATTAACCATTATCAACGCTGTTTGTCGGTCAGTTCCTGGGACGTTCCTTGTCTAAACAGATGGCATTTATAATATTGATGATCAAAATTGCAATTCAAAAATCATCCACATCTTATCATTCACTGTTTGAGTGTGATAAATGATGATAGATTTCATCATCGGAAATAAACAATAGAGAGCAACAAACGTGTGTTAATTGCGATGTTACATACTACATGTGTATATTTAAAGAGAAACAGAAATACTATCTAGTTGTATTCTCTTGATGTCTTTCAGTATGTTTGGTGGAATATTTTCAAAGCTCAATGAACACATGATATAACAATCTCAGGGTCACCATGGCAAGCTTAACATACTGATTCCCATGTATCATAATTTGTCTCTGACCTTGAAATAATCACCAAATCAAATAAAAAAATGTTTTGTATGAAGAGATACAGTGAAAAATTCTTGAGATATCCTAACATGGGTAAAATGGCAGTTTTATTCATTATAAACTAGAGTACATTGGATCAAGCAGCCTAGATGTAGACATACTTTTCCTGACAGCCTGGGACTGTATATTGTACCAAAATACTCTAGGTTTAGGGACGCCAGTGACGTTACACATGATCACCACGTCCTTCCCTGCATCAACCACAGCGTCCTCTGTGATGGACACGATCTGGGGGGCATCTGGAACATACAGTGTCTCTTTGTCTCTTATTGAAGGTTTTAGTTCAACAGAATTGACGGTACTGACTCTTCAATGTAACAACTCTTAAGTGAACGGGTATTGACTCTGACAGACAGTGAACCTCTACAGTTTTTACCATGGATTATTGGAACATGATAATGAATAGAAGGCGGAATTATTTTCAAAATGAGTAAGTACTTTCAACAGTGATTTTTTTCAGAATTATCAAAAGTAAAAATTGCTCATTCTGTTCAAACTGTATAGGATGTATATTGCATTGTAGGGTTATTTTCCAATCGAGTCTTGAATATCACTTAAAAGTTTTACTAAAAGAAGTGTGATGTTTGACCTCTGACCTCACCTTGAGCTATAAGAGTGACTGTCACTGTCTCAACAGGCACGGTGTTAACCTGGCACATATATTTCCCAGAGTCCTCTACTGTGACGTTGTCGATGCGCAGGTTGACGGACTGGACCACAGAGAGGCGATCGTTCGAGACAACCTTGTTGCCGAGTACTGCCAAGACAACTTGGTTTTTGTCTATCCATGCTAGCTGGAGGACAGAGCAGAATAGGGGACAAACTACTTCATTTGAATTTCACAAGAACATAACAAAAATAATGTATATATATAATTTATAAAGTCCATTTGTATATCTGAACGGATTGGGTTGTGGTGTGAAGTATGATTTTTCTTTGTGCTTTTGTTTCTTTTTCGACCACAATACTTTGCGCGGTTAAATACTAAGCTATATCTACATTTAGACTGGAAACGTATTTACTTATCAAAGAAATTATTCAGTTTATTTATTTTTTTTTTTTAAATCGGCTAATACTTACGTGTATAGCTGTCCATGGCAACTGTTTTAAAACTTTTTTCAACATACGAGTTTTGCAACTTGTAGGTACCTTGTACTGACGCTCAGGGGTATCCTGGTACTTCGCTCTCAGTGGGCAGTTCAAGATGGCGGTCGATCCCAGCCTCGCTTTCACCTCCAGCATACTGCCATCCCCCTTGTCCATGTCAGTCTCTGAAATAATGATGTGCAAGTTGTATTATACATAATGTGCTACAAAAACTAATTTGATAAATGTCGATATATTCAGCATGTGTAATAAACCCTTGCAGTCATTCAAATTGTTAGTTCACGTCTTCAGAACCAGTTATGATGCATATTTAACAAAGAACATTCGTTTTCATAGATACACAGTTACAAAGATATTACTATTGAAAATTAAGTGTTTGCATTGAGTGTCTGTGTGGATTCTATTCCTGCAATAGATCTGCAGCAGTGCTAGCAATGCTAACATTACACATACCGTTAATCCACAAATACCGTAACCAGCGGCAGACCTCGTACAACCGGATTCCCATTATCAGTAAACCCCGCTATCCGCACGATTATCAAGTGAAACGAATATTTTGTTAAGAAATTTTACTCAAATAAACAGAACCCTGTATTCCGCATCCGGTTGAAATTATTTCACATCGTCTATATGTATTTCTGTTAAAATGATGAATTGACATGCGTGTAAAATTATGTATTTGATTTTGATTCATTTCATATGTGAACTAATAGATATATATCAATCAATACTTAAGTATTTTCGTTAGTCAAATACATGTCTGATTCAGATAACCACACCAATCTCTATCAGGACGATTTTCAACTGTAACCAAATCGTGCAGATAAACCAAGTCTTACTGGATATCTGAGGAACATAAGGCATGATTTAACGAGTTAGGGATTGGTTGAATATTACAATCAACACTGTACTAAGATGCCAAATTATCTTACCTTTCTCGAAGTCTATCTCCTGAATGACATCAAAGAGGTTGCCGACGGGTATGCTGTTAGCACTAGGGACGAGTCCATCAGCGAGGTAGGTCGGGTTGATCCTGTCCAGAACTCCACTTCCGTCCTCCGGTTCCTCCAGCCCCTTGTCAATGTCCATCCCTCTGTCTTGATCCATATCCTTGCCCTTCTCTTTCTCCCCCAAAACTCCAGTCGATGATTTAGGTTTAGCCTTTGGTGTTGGTTTGACTATGCTCGGGGACGGTTTTGGTGAGGAAGAGGTACAGCTGTCGTTGATTGAATAGAACATCTTGGTCACCAGCTCTGAGAAGTGAACATATTTTCGTTGGTTCATTTAAACTATATTTCAACTCATTTGATAGATTGGGTAACAAGCAATTCACGAACAGAAATAGTTCACCACTTCATGGATATATACTTTAAACATCGGCGGCATCTTCCAACGTTTAATAAAAGATCAATATTTTCACATAATATTATCAGATTCAAATGGCAGTGTGAGAATCTGATAACGTTGATTTGTTTTCCGGACGACTTCCATTAACTGTTACCAAACTGTCCGGATAATAGAGTTCCGGCTAATATATTTCAGTATTGACTTGTAATATCAGGTAAATGCATAATTGAGGAATATACAGCTATGCAGCATCGGTCTAAGCGATCTAAGTCTCTGACTAAAACATACATTTTAAGTTCATTCATGTCTGTTAATATCATGCTTCTCACCTGTATAGTACTAATCGTACACCTGTATCACGCTTCTCACCTGTATCGTAGAAATCATACACCTGGATCACGCTTCTCACCTGTATCGTAGTAATCATACACCTGGATCACGCTTCTCACCTGTATCGTATTAATCGTACACCTGTATCACGCTTCTCACCTGTATCGTAGTAATAATACACCTGTATCACGCTTCTCACCTGTATCGTAGTAATCATACAGCTGTATCACGCTTCTCACCTGTATCGTATTAATCATACACCTGTATCACGCTTCTCACCTGTATCGTAGTAATCATACACCTGTATCACGCTTCTCACCTGTATCGTATTACTCGTACACCTGTATCACGCTTCTCACCTGTATCGAAGTAATCATATACGTATTTTTAGCAAGTAAGAAAAGGCGCTTGTTCTTGAAAATGTAATACTTTGCGCTATGTTATGCTTTACCTTATATGACATGTACATGTGAAGTGGGCCGGTGGCCTGTTTACTGAATAAACCACATCTATACCTGTATCACGCTTCTCACCTGTATCATATTACTCGTACACCTGTATCACGCTTCTCACCTGTATCGTAGTAATCATACACCTGTATCACGCTTCTCACCTGTATTGTAGTAATCATACACCTGTATCACGCTTCTCACCTGTATCGTAGTAATCATACACCTGTATCACGCTTCTCATCTGTATACTGGTAATCATACACCTGTATCACGCTTCTCACCTGTATCGTAGTAATCGTACACCTGAATCACGCTTCTCACCTGTATCGTAGTAATCATACACCTGAATCACGCTTCTCACCTATATCGTAGTAATCATACACTTGTATCACGCTTCTCACCTGTATCGTAGTAATCGTACACCTGTATCACGCTTCTCATCTGTATCGTAGTAATCGTACACCTGAATCACGCTTCTCACCTGTATCGTAGTAATCACACAACTGTGTCACGCTTCTCACCTGTATCGTAGTAATCATACACCTGAATCACAGCTGGCTTTGTGTTCTCTGCTTGGATTTCTTGGTTCACCTCAAACTTCAAGCATCTTTCTGTCCTGGTTAACTGGAAAACATTCAACATTAGCGATGACTTACATGTCATATATACATATCAAATGAAAGTAACGTAATAATTAAGCGAACTGTGCATACAAAGTAATGATTGGACAAACATGTTCAAACAACCCCCCTCCCTCCCACCAAATTATCCAATTATATTTAGTTCTATCAATTAAAATAACTCGTCGACTATATTTAGTATAGTTAATTCATCAAATAAAAGGATTTGAGTAATTAAACAGCTAAATATATTTTCGATTTGGTTATTCAAAATTGATTTTTTTTTTAACACATTGAAATCCATTTTCCTGTTCCTATATTTCTATTGTCTAATATACAAACAAATGGAACTATCATAGGTATATAATGACCGAATATGAGGCAAACGTCTGATTTCCTTCTCAGTCTGCCTCACGGAATACTGCCTACATTTTAATAAAGGAAGTCCCGTAGTTCTATTGTATTAACTTTAAAATGCCATTCAAAGACTGAACCAATTGATAATCAGGTAATTGAAAACAATATCGAACCTCATCGAAGTAGAAGTGGACATTGTCCGGTCTCTTCTCGTCCACCTCCACCCTCTTTAGACCGAGCTGGGGGTCAGCCTTCAACTGTCAACAATATATACGTGATACAAATAACTCTCCACTGCAGGGTCCAGAGGGGGGTGCAAGGGTGCGCACCCAAAACGTTTTCATTTTGAAAAAATGACCATTGAAACCATACCATGTATCCGCCCCTGCGTTGTACATAACACATCCACTGGAAACAATGCTGTTCTTCATATTTAGTTTTGCCATCTAAAGAGACTGATTGCACTTAGGTAATGGTTAAACATAGGGTAATATTTATGCATAGGTCGATAGTGTAATTGTTACCAACCCGCTCAAGTGAGTCTGTGTCCACGACCCATCCAGTGACCATCTTGGCGTTCACTATTGCCATCCCTGACGCACCACCTCGTACGTATCTGGAAAATAACAAACCCTGCATGACGAAATAGGGGAGCCTACTCAATCTACCTCTCAAAATAAAACAATTTATCCTTGGTTTGTTTAAGTTTCAGGCCCGCGACTGATATGGTGCAGTATGCGATCATCACGATCAAGTCGGTCGCAGTAGTCCCAGACAATTCGGTGACCAATTTTCAACAATGTTTAGTTGACAGTTCCATCAAGCCACGTGTACTATCCCAATGCGACCCAAAAAGTAATCATATGTGCGAGTGGCTAAGACCATGCTGAGACCACTGCGACAGTTTCTGCGGTTGATATCGATGGACTTGCGATCAATGCGAAGGCTAGTGCAATCCAGTGTGATCACGTTACGACATTTGCGAGTCTTGTGGGACTCCAGTACGACCCATTCTCTTCCCACAGAGGTTACTCGCTTCAAATTTCCGATCCTAGCCTCTGTTGTTTTTTGCTTGAAATCGAAAGCAGAACCAAAGTCCCCTAGCGGTGGAAAGAGAAATCTCATACCCTATCCCTGCTTCTTAACCAATGAAAACTCATCTTTCAATTAGACTGAGTGACTTCAAAGATATAGGCATATTACTCTGAATGGTCTTGCTCATTAGTATATGTCATTCGAATATGTCTGATGTAAATAACGGAAATGAACTGTTTTGGTCTTCTTTATTTAGAAGTATGTTTATGATCAATAGTTTTCACAAAATCAAAAAGCATATTTCGGGGAAAACACAGAAAACACAGAAAACACAGGAAAACGAGAAAACGTTGGGCTTACGTTTATTTTATCATTATGACATGTCATTGGCAAATGTCACTTTTACAACCGCGTCGCTGATTGCACAACTAGATTCAATTGCAACCAATCAGGACACTCCCTTTCTGCACCCGATTTCAAGCATAAAACAAGGATCGGAAATCTGAAGGGAGTAACCTCTGTGGGAAGAGAATGAGTACGACCATGACCACTGAGTCTGACAAGCATACATAAAGTATCGAGATGAATTTAAATAATAATAATAATGAGGATACTTATACCGCGCTGAACTCCACTCCACGGATGATCAAAGTCTAAGAATATTCGCATTTACAGATTCAAATTTCGAAACGCTATCACTAAATGGTAACTTTGAGCCCTGCCCTGGGAAAGTAAACTGTTGAAGAAGTAACTCTGTGTTCCTACTGGGTGCAGACTCTGATAGCCCGCCTGGAGCAGGTAGGATGGCTGGGGTCCGGGTGGGTCACAGTTGAATTCAGGGTGAACGCCAGGTCTCTGTCCTTCAGACTATAGGTGTTGTACCGTACTGTAGCCTGCAGTCAGATTCAAGTATAACACAGTGAGTTTGCGTTATCTTGTACATTATACAATTGTTGACTTCAGTTGAGGTGAATCAAATGGTTTATCGACCTCGGAACAGTTATGTTCACCGAGGTCGATAAACCATTTGATTCACCGATAACTGAAGTCAATAACTGTTTTATTATTTGATACATGAAGGTGTAATTTTTTTCAAAAATTCCTTTTTTTAAATTCCTTTTTTTTAAATTCCTTTTTTTTTACAAAAAGTTCCTTTTTTCTAATTTTACTTGAAGTTAATAACAATTTACGCATTGAAAACAAAAACTTTATTCTTAAATATCTAAACATGAACAGGAAACATTAATTAAACAGCGCTCCTCGCAGCGGTGATCTATTTTTAGCTCCAGGTCATTGGATAGTTCTGTCGACCTCGCGTGACGCTCTCCGTGGTCAACATACGGTTTGATCATTGTCGATGACAATCCGTCTCTACCAATCAGAAAACAGAACACTCGTCCATCATATTATAAAGGAAAATATTATTCAGAGAACTGTGCGAATATGAGTTTAGGTTGTCTCCGGTAGCCAGAATATACTATGCGTCGAATCCCTTTTAAGACAATGAATATGCGCTTCTAAATTATAGTCCTACGTTAAATTCTTTTCACTGCAAGATTTGTTGTCACAACTCTTCTTGTTTTACCTTAAAGAGCGCACACCCTTTACCAATTCCAGAAACTGATATCTCATTGGGTACTTTCAGTTCTCTGGTCTGCATAACCATTCTGTTGTGGTCTGCAGCTATGAAGTTTGCATTGATACCGTCCCCTTGGACTCTCATCGACATCTTGAGTCCGCCGAAGTGGATCCGTTTGGAGTACTCCGCTAGTGCATCCAGGGCCACGACCGTGTCCTGTGGATAGAAGCTTTTCATTGGCTCGTCATACACCTAGGTATTGCTCTGAGCAATGATGAGGTAAGTTTGACATATATTTGTGTACGTGCTAACGATCAGGTATTACATTGATACACCAGTCTACTCTTTCCGGAAAGCCTATCTAACCACGGTGATCACAGATCTCCATCTGGTTGTGGGTGGTACTAGGGTTGTGTCACTACCTATGATATCCGTGATGTTACTGTCAAAGTTACTCCCATTCATTAAATTCATGTTATCCGAGGTCTTAAAACAGTTTATGTTACAATGACATTGGTCTTCTTAAATTACAGTCATACTGTTGCTTATCAGACAAAGAGGGAAACCATCTTTACATAACCTATTTTCAATGGTAGAGTTTAGGCAAAATGCGCTGAATCGCAATTATTAAGCGAGAGAACAATATATATGATGATGTCACATGTATTTAACTTGCAGCTTGTCATACTACCAAAACGGATATTCTGCTATATCTCAGTGCCCGACCTGTGTGGATGCAAACCCTCCCTGAGGGTTGCGCTGACTCTCCAGCCACTTGACGATGCTAATGGCGGACTCCATATCATCCTCCTGCAGGTACGCCAGCAATGCATAGGCCGTGGTCTCCACGTTCAGAGAGGACGCCCTCTGGCGGTAGTAGTAGCTGTCTGGTATCTCCTTCTTAGCTTCCCAGTGCATGTGGCTACCTGCAGTAGTACAAGGCACTTCCGGTTTTAAGAGTTTAACGGTTATGATCATGTGTTACTAGATAGCCAATATGGCCGACATTTCCCACATTCTCGCAACGTCGCAAGTGCCATACATTTATTTAACAAAGTTTTAGAAAGATCCGAAAATATAGTCAAAGACATATTTACAAAATCTTAATGTCAACCAAAGCAAGTCTGACAATGCAAGGTTCACATAGGTCATTTTGTATCATTTTCTGTACTGCAATTTTGACAATCTGTTTCAAAATATTAATCAAGGGATGAAATGTTAGTTTACTACGTACTGGGCATTATAAAGACAGAATACTAAAGCTACCATCACAGCAACAATATTGTTTTAAATCCAGATGCATGAATTATACAGGTAGGGCTTTTCATATCGTTCTTAACAGTTGATCGTTGGTAACTGTTGACCGTTGGTAACTGTTGATCGTTAACTGTTAACTACAACGACCATCATTTATATGATTCGTTACCCTGTTAAAAGAACATGGAACACACTAAAGTGTTCTCACAATATCTCTGAAACTATTGTTTAGTCTGACCGTTTCTATGCGCCCTGGCGTTAAGTTCTCTCTGCAGCATGACATGCACGCGTCCGTTGGTGTCGTGTAAAGCTGTTGCATACGCCGCTGACGCCAGGGTGTACGTATCCTTGATGGATCCACTAGCTACAATACAGTTCAGTGCGTTCTTGATGGACGGGTCCTGCAATATGAGTGCAAGTTCATTCATGAGTTGTTATTGCAAAGAAAGGATTTAGCTTAATTTAGCCTTCTACTACAATCGCGAAAGACATATAGAGAGGGCAATGAGGTGTAATGACTTAACATTCACTGACACCGAGTTGAGCAAATAATCTCAGAGTGTACCTCTTTAGGGACCCCTGCTACAAGGAGAGCATTGAGCACATATGCTGTGAGGGTGATGGCGCTGTTGGCTCCGTCAACTCCGCCCCTCATAGATGAGTGGATAACACGCCCCACCTCCTTGAAACATCCGTTAGAGCTCTGCTTTGACTTCAGCCAGATCTGTCATATACACATTGAGACAAATTGACCATGTAATATTTTTGCGGCCTGTGAGAAATAGGTATTAATGATAATGATCATTGGGATATAATGTATCTTGGGTTTTTCCTATTTCTTTGATACACAGACAATGTAGTTTAAGACTGCACTTGACCTCGTGCTGTTAAGAAAGCTTTACTTCGGTCTGTGAGAAATTGTGATTTACGGACACGAGGGTACACAGATAATATAGTTTTATATTGCCAGGACACGAACCGTTAACAACATTTATATTATAAACACATATAACTGAATTTTATTTCTTTTAGCTAGACTATGATATCATATTCAAATGTAGCCAATATCACTGATGCTAAATCCTCACCCTGGCAGTGAGTATGACCTTCTCGTCTATAGCGAGGAAAGGTCGCGCCTCTGAGAAGGACTTGACGACGAATGCAGTAAGCCAGGTGCTGCCGCTATCATCGCTGTTCCCGAAGGCGCTGTAGGACGAGTCTCTACGTCGGTACCGTAACTCTCGCTGGTAACCTGGTTGAAATAAGAACCTCAACTATCATAAATATAATATTTCTTTTAAAATAGATCATTATAGAAATAATAGGAATTAACCACTGAAACCTGTGATGCCGACATGTTTTCCTGAAAAAGATATGCATTTCCTGCTCATCCCACAACATATGCCATTCACGGTCTCTGTATAAACTGTCAGTGCCCTTTTAATAAGTTGAGATAATGCATATAACGGAAGAGGATATCATCAGACGGCCCGTTGTTGGGTGATTTGTCTGACATACCGGTATCAGTATGACAAGTATAGTTATTTTAGACTTCTATGAAACAAGACCTTGTAACAATGAAGAATAATGTGGTCAACATCTGGTATGAAGGCTCAAATTTGGACTGATTTGTTTATTGTGATAGTTAAGACAGCATTATGTGTAATTAATTCGTCAAACGGTTCCTGCGACAACATGTTCTCTATTACAGGTAGTTTGAAACAGCGACTTAAGACTATTTACCCTTTCACCAAGCGTTAAAGTGATCGTTAACCAATAAGGTAATCTTAGTGTAACGTTAAAGAATGGGAGTGAGGGGCCCTTGATCTCATTACACACGGTAGTGAAACCCACCACTGTTGAGATACTTGTCAATGGTAGCATTGATTTCCGGTGTGAGTTTGTTGACGGCCTTGAGATACCGCATGATGAAGACGTTGGGGGCGAAGTTGATCATGTTCTGCTCGCCGCACCCGTAGGGGACACGCAGTAAGCCCCCGATGTTGGTGAAACTAGGGCCCATTATATCACCTTTGGGATAAACACAGATAATTATATATAGAATTGAGAGAAGGATCTAGTATGTTTATTGAAATTTATATATCGGATAATTTGCCAAGAGCTAGGACATTACCCTTATATGTACATTGTTCCAGCTGAAGCATCGCATTTCGTACAACATACTTTGTTTAAAGATATATTTGCCCTATCATGTATATTACACTAACTTACACCTCTTGGGAAATTATTTCTTTTGTTTGAGTTGCAGGTTATATGCCACAACCATGTCATAACTTCTCTTGTGCAAACGTATATAATACACAATGTCATACAACATATACCACATTAAATATCAGGTTTAAGATTACCGAATGTGTGGTTCTTAGGACATCATATGTTCGTATTTTAAAATTTGCACAGTACCTGTTGTGACGTCATAAGCATGAGACGTCACAGGACTCACCAATGATGCTGATGACACCACGCCCAGAGTCTGGAACCTGGTCAGGGAATAGAGGAAGATCGACTGAGTCGTAGAAGTCTGAAACAAGAACAAACAGTGGCCAGTAAACAGTGTAGTGTCTTCACTTGCTCCGTTTATAATCTATACAGTGTTAAATGATTTGAAGATTTTCGTTTTTGTGAAATATTGATCAGGGTAAATTATTTCGGGGAACATGTTTGATTTGACTTTTTTATGTTACATCTGGGAGTATTTATAATTAAATATAAAGACAAAAAACACAATACATTTTTCGTTGAATGTGTTTGATTGGGTTTTTTTTCTGTAATATATTGGAGCATATCTTATTAAATATAAAGAAAACAAAACGGGGAATATGTTTGATTAGGTTTGGATGTAACATCTGGGAATATTTGTTGTTAAATATAAAGAAGAACAATAACAATTTGTTTCAGGGAATGTTTTCATTTATGTTGATATCTTTACAATGAAATATTTCTGTATATAAACCACTTTACCTGAGCAAACTAACGAACTGTAGGTATATTCCTTCTCGTCACCTTCAGGCTGTGGATAGATAGTGGCCCCAGGGTTATCAACAACATTGTTTATTCGCGTTAAAGTAAGTTAAATATATAAATTGAAATTGCCTGATATATATGTGGAACAATGTTACATTAAGACAGAGTTAATATGACGTATTTATAGAATAACCAACTCGGTACCAGTGGTTACGGGAAATATCCACTCGTCTAAATAATGTTCAGCCACGAGCTTTAGCGAGTGGCTCTGAACATTATTTAGACCAGTGGATATTTCCCGTAATCACTCGTACCGAGTTGGTTATTCTATGTATTACCCATTATGCACTTAAATTGACCAAATTACGCTTTCACATTTTCATGTTGGGCGGCCGCTGTGAACGACCCGTCGCCACAGTAACATTGTGACGTCATAAGATAATTCGTCGCGTCAGACCATTGTTTTATGACGTCATAGTCATTCTTTCTCCGGGTAACCGACCAATCAACGTTGAGAATCACTTGAGAGCACATGTGCAAATATCACAAAAATAATCACCTGTGTCTTCTCACCCGTAAGGTTAATATTTCATTATTTTGCTCAATCACAATTCAGTATTGAAAAAAACCCATATGATAGCCATATGATAATTTAGTTATAAATAGTCCTAATTAATGAGATAATATAACCCTTCCAGGTAGATTCACGTGTTGTCTGGATATGTTCTCCAACTCACCTCTACCAGTAGTTTCCTGATAACAGCATCTCTGATCCCATCATAGTCGCCTGAACTCGTCACCTTCGGGCATAGGGAGTCTCCGGGCACCGACTTGGCCTGCCATAGAAACATATACATGTAGAGTGTATAGTTGGTCTGGTAGTGAAACATGTTCAACATACACGTTTACCAAGACTGTGAATGAAAAACTATATTCCCTGACTGAATACATCAAAAGCAACGGAACAGACTTTCGATAATTGACTCATAATTACACATTTCTAAACGTCATTTGAATAGCTGGTTTTAAGTGTTCAAATCAAATGAAGTAAACGAATGGGGATTCTACAGCAGAGGGTCCCATATTTCCTCCAATGTTGATAACGACATATGGAGAACTCGACATGGTCCTGCTGTTTGTCGAAGATAACGTGCACATTACAGTCGAATAGCGTGTACCAATTGACAAGTTCCAATGATGGATTCAGTGTTTCATTAAAAAAACAAATGTTCCTTCAAATAGTCTTGTCTGTTGCTGGTGCATCTAAAAGAGATTGATTGTTCAATATATAGAGAACATATCTGTACACGTTCTGATTGAACATGAACATGTGTTATTAAGACTCAGGGGCTCAGCTATATATGTTTATGACTTCCAAAACGTCTTGTATTTTCACATTAAAGAAGTTGTTATCCAGAAAATCCTCCTGTTCTGATGTATGTTAATCCATGGGAGGCATTTAGAAATCGAGGCGAAATGGTCGTGTGGTAAGCTGTTGGTACAGTCAATGCGGGCGACAGTTGCCTTACCCTGAGGGCGTGGGTTCGAATCCCGCATTGGACTCGGCATGAACAAGTTCAAGGATGTGTACTATGGAAGGTAGTGTTATCCCAAATATGACCATGTAACACTTCTTTGTATAATATTCCCTCGAGATGTTCAGGCATCCACTGCATAAATACAAGTGATGTTTACCATTGCAGTGATGTTGATGAAGCCGAGAGCCTTGGGGATGATGACGAAGTCGTGTCTCTTGGCCTCGTTCCCGCAGATACACATCCAGGTCACACGGTCAGGGTTTACCAGCTCGAACTCCAAGGACTCGTTCAGGCGCAGCTCAATCTGGTTAGAAATGCAACTCTTATAGGACAGGTGCGTGTTTACAGGTGGCTATTGTGCTATATAATCTAGAGAGGTTAAATTCTAGGATTTGAAATTCTACGATATCTAATATTCAGGTTTGATTCTTTCTATTGCCGTCTCGAAATGTTATAAATGGTTGAGGACAATTTTAACTCGTTATCGATAGTGATATTCTTTCCGGACTAAACTTGAAATAACTTAGATATATGATTGGCGTCTTTACATAACGTTTTAGTTTTCTAGGTCTTTTCTTTCTTAAGATAACGATGACAATAGGTGTATGGTGGATGGGCCTAGTGGCCCTTATTAGGGGACATTGAGCCACCAAATCTACACTTTATCATCACCCTTGACTAAGGTATCTGTACATAATTCAAGCATTAAAGAACTAATGTTTCTTGAGAGGTTGAACATTAGAAACGTTTGCGGATGGACGGATAAACGGATTGAAGGACGGAGGACGGACGCCATGCCTGCATGCCATGTCATAGGCCCAGCGCTGAAACCATGCACTCGGCGTGATAGTGATTTTTACTTAATTATCAAAGTTTTGCAAAACTAAAATGCAAACTTCACTAGAATTATATATCACCAATGTACATTAACATTGGCTTGTACTGACCTCCATGCACTCGGTATGGTAGTTGAAGACGGAGACAGTGATGGGGATGTGTTCTCCTCTGATGGCGGCGTACGGGAGGGTGAAGGAGAGGAAGAATGGTTGGAAGGCGATGACAGAAGCCGAGTCGGACACCCCCACCCCCACACCCGAACTGGCACACACAGCACTCCCCACCCACTCTGTGATTGTCCCTGGCAGCGTCTTATTCAGCTTCAGGGTACCCGAGTCTCTGTGGGTAGCATGACAGGAGAAGTTAGTGGGCATAGAGGATTGTGTCATTTGTTGTTGCAAAGGTTCTTGCTCAGTTACACAGAGTCACACTAGAGAAGCATGATGATAGTGAATGATTTGTGGTCAGTTGTTGCATTGTTAAAAGAAGATAAATATTTGCATAAAAACAACTGATATGCGATGTCATAGACTTCAGTATTGTTATAAAGCAGATGGGCACTGCTACACAAGGATCTATGTCGAAACTTATCAAACAAGAAGTTGTGATTCACTAAGTTGTCGTCAGTTTACTCATTCCAACGATTTCAAGGCGTCTCAGGCAAGTTACGGTCACTGGGTAGTTCTAGAGAGCAAGAATCACTGGGATAAACAGAAATGAATCATTGGAATACGTACACGTATGTCTTGTCTAGGAATATGCATTGGGAATATTGCGTAATATGTGTCAATTGTTCAAGATTATATAGTTTATCACAACACGGTATTGATGAATAACAATATGAAATATGAAGTGTTTAGGTAATTACTATCCATGCTCTTGATGCTTCTGTGTCGCCCCTTTTCAGAGCTGATTTCGAATGAGATACTAGTTTCACAAACACTTGTCGTTTCAATTCTTTTGATAAATCTCCTACAGTACAGAAACTTGTTCCTCTTTAGTACTTGAACACGTTCCAATAGATATCGCTCTCTGTTTTCCATCAATCGTTTTGGAAACTTCGGTTGCAATCAGTAACTGTCAGGCCGTGAGTGATCATGTTCATACAATTCTTAATGCATGTACCTTGGTTTCTCTTCCGGTAATAAAAATACACACTCTTCCTCCCCTTCAACTAGAACTCACCCGACGACCTCAATGTCCCAGAGCCACGTCTCGGGGAAGTCCTGTCTGACTGCAGCCGTCTTCTTCTTGGGGTCCGGATCCTCATCTACAGCCGGAGAGAATGGCACTAGCTCTGTCATTCAAGCGGCGAGGCATCAGTGAGATACAAGCACTCACTGAATTTCCACCGCGTATCAACAGTCTATTATCGATAATCGAAATTGAAAAAATCAAGCACAATAAACAAAGACTAATTTTCGTTTGAAAAGTGAAAATTCAGAACCTGACATTCTCAAGACTGTTCTGAAGGTTTATTATTCATCATTTGTCATTTGTCACTTCATCATGTCACCTGCAGGAGTAAAGTCAATAAAAACCAATAATATGTTCACAAATTATGATCGTTCATATGACAAGATAGCATGATATCCTTTACAAGAATATTAGTGGATTAACGAAGTCTATTATACAAGTATTGTCATTATCGAAAACTGTCTGCATATGACAGAGGAATGCAACTGATTAGTAATACGAATCATATGATCTACATATCTTTGGACTACAAAGATCGACCTGCCTTCTATTGTTTTCATAAATCTCACATATCTAACGTATCATGCCCGTGAAGTGTTAAGTCGTAAAATGGGAAACCATAGGCCCTGCTCATCAGTTTCATGAACTGATTTATTAGGTGTAGTTGACTCTGGAATATGAAAACAATACTTAAGCGGGAAAAAAGGATTTCTTGAGTGTATTACACCATAACCATGAGGAGTGTGGATCAGTCAAAACGCTCTACGGTTCCTAAGAGAAATTCCTCTGAATCTGAATTAATTTTAAGTTTCATAATAACAATATCACGTTTTTTATATCGAACTCTGTTTGCAGCATATTTATCTTTTCAGTCCACGGAGTGGTTATAAACACTTATCCTCTATCGCTTACTTACATGTTAAGTCACAGAGGAATTTGATACACGTATTTTGATTTTCATAAAATTCAAAAGTGTTGATTTCTTAATTCCCTTATCAAAGCAATCTCGCTCGGGTAACATTATACCACTTTATATTCACTCGTGTTATAATATATGATATTCAAGCTTGGGGATCAATCTCAAACACGTATGCCCTTATAAAAAATTATGTAAACGTCACAATTCATAAAAATGGAATTTCTAATTTAATTCCAGCCCTCCAGAACATAATCTGAAAAATAGCCCGAATTGTGGCGTGACCAAAATCAAAATCGAAACCTGGACGTTTCTATAACACGCATTGTTATACAACCTCCCTACCCTCCCTCTACCCTTTTAACCGTTCCTACGCCCATGTTCACTATAAGCATTTCAACTTAAGTCATGTTATCACTATAAAGAAACAATCACGTTTGTATATATAGGAGGTGTTACATAAATACATTTTATTGTTTCATGATTTAGAATGCCACTCAAATCCAACATTCATTGACACATCTGGATTTATAAGAGACCCTACCGTATACTTCCTGTTAACAGACAGACAGAGATCTTTTGCACCACAAGAATGATGAGGTTGTATATAATGTTGGTTTAAACCTTTATCATGTTCAGAATTAATAAATTACAGGATGTAGAGCTGATATGACCTATACTGCGCGCACTCTTTTACTTATGTTATGGGCCTGTGTTATGAGTCAAATACCTCTATAGTGAATACAACTGTCTGTCTGTCTGGCGACCTTTTAACAACCCATTGGGGTTTTTTTTAATCAAAAATTTGATATTTAAATTTTTGATAATATACAATATTTTATATCAACCAAAGAATGATAATTATTGTTTGATTATAACGTTTTATATGCCACTCAATGTCAAAGTATTGGTACCTTCCGTATCATCAAACTCGGCCCCAGAGGCTTCATACCCCTCGTCTGACTGCCACCCTTCTATAGCGCTACCCAGGGAGCGCTTGTACCTGCTGTACCGGTACGTGTGTACCTTCCTGCAGGGACGCCAGTTCAGCTGCAGCCCGCCGATCTGCCGCAGGTTCGCCATCTGTGGAAAGAATCAATGTACTTCCATGGCAAGAGCTTAATTCACTCACAAGGCATAACTGGCGCCATAATTTAATAATTGCTGTATTTCGTTGATTTGTCTGTGCTAGCGAAGCGCTGCACTTGACTTTCTTTGTGCTCGCTATTACGCTAACACAGACAGTTAACGAAATGCAGCAAGGCTTAAATAACACGTGATGGAGTCTGTGCTTTGAGGTTAGGTTTAAAATGGATGTTTAAAAGTTGGTTGGTTTGATTTACATGTTCCCCTTAGCATAACTACTACATGCACGTACGTGACAAGGAAGTCAACATGTTTATAGGAACTTGGTTATAAGGCAGCATTAAATATATTCATTCACAATTTTCCTATTTTTGTTATTCATGAGTAAAACTATTCATATCATTATGTTTGCCTTTGTCTTCCTTCTATACCATATCTGTCAGATCCTGTCAATCATATCTAAATGTAAATGAAGGCTGTCAAAGTGACATGCGTAATATACCTTAAATGCTATATGACTGTCCACATATTCTGACTTGTGTTCGTATGTGTTGTATAGTTTATAGTATGGAGACCGTGGAGGGGCTGAAAGATAAAACAATGTCTCCAATATACATGGATAATGTGGGAGATACAGGGATTAACCTATACATCTTATTAAACATTTTAAGAGGCCTTAGCGTATATATGGTTGCAACCTGTCCAAGGGTAAAACGTTTACGCTCCGCTACACGTTCATACTCTGGGTTACAACCTAACTCAAAGCTGTGCAATGTGACGTGTAATCAAGCCAATCAAATAGTTTCCTCGCGATGGTTATCGATAACGTCCTTATGGATGTCCTAAGTTTATCAAACTCAATTCTAGCATCATAGAATATATAAACAGGGACGTTTTATAAAATTTCAAATGGTTTATATATTAATTGATCTCACTTTATTCAATATATGCCTTTAATATCATATTGCACTTACAAACTTCATTAGAGTTGACCAGTCCGGTCTTCTTCAACCAGTCCACACAGTAGCTCTCCTCCTCAGCTCTGTTCTTCTCCTGCCAGCTCGGCTGGGCGTTGTACGAGTTCAGGATGGAGTACAGCTGCAGGTGAAGATTTGAAAGATAAAACAATTACAAAGTTCTTAGACAAAAACGTCACTAACAAAAGTACATGTAAAATATACCTTAATCCGAGATCAAAGTTACAGTGTGTCCCTAGAAGTTCACTGAATTAATGGTTTACTCTTTGAAACATGATCTACCCATGTTTCTGAAAACAAGCATGTGAAACAAAACCTTGCAATGTCGTTTAGGAACCACCTTACCTAAGCGAGAATAAAATAGAACCTTTTCCATGCTTGCTTCGCGAAAAAATGCGTCAACGAATTTAAGTAAAAGAAATGACATTATGTTGACATATCAATTTCCTTGCTCCATATGTTTTTGAACATACAGAGATTAAACGTATTATACCTTTCTTATTAAATGAAAACATAATGATTTAGGTTCGAATTCGACTATATTTAGCAGCAGTAACTGTGGTGTTTTTTACTCTGTACAAAATATCGTGACGTGTCTTTTACCCGGAAGTATAGCATTGTTTTAAATTGAGCAGGGAACTTGTGCATGAAGAAATACACCGATTGAGACGCAAACTAAACATTGATATTATTTATTCTTATTGGAAATTTACTGAATGCATTCTAAAGACTAATAGCAGATATGGCCCACTGAAAATAACGGATGTCTTATCTAACAGTGGTTAGTGTCTTCACTGTCGTTGTATTTAACCTCATTGTGGAAATATGTTTGACAGACAGACATTTTATTCAGTAAAAGTCATTGGCCCAGATTTAGCAGAAATATGGCATGAGCTTTATAGAAAAATCATATGACGTCTACTTTTTTCGAGTTATGATATAAAAGTAAGCTTTCTTTAACTTTAATATAACATTTATAATAAATGAAGACTCGACGTAATGAGTCGAGATTCTACACGACGGATGACATTCTTCAAAGAAAGGTTATTTCCAAAAACCCATGACATGCATGTCGGAAAGTTTATAGACATTAAGGTTATTTTTTCACATTGAAGAAGTTCCCATTAAAAAGAATTTGCTTTTCGTATTACTTAATTATTTCTTCGTAAATTCAAATCGACATTTATTTCCGTGGTTACTCTTTAGAATTGCCTTCAGAAGTTCACCAAGGGTGCATCCTTCAAGATAATATGCAGCTTGACGTCATAGCGGACACTAGATACTTCGTGGAAACCCGACCCAATTTTCGTTCGTTCCAAAGCATATACTCTCCCCTTTCTTGTGTCTTATTTAAACCTAATTCAATGATGTTCTATAAGCATTAGTAGAAGCTCATCAAGCTAAACTTGTCTCAGTCCAATATAGGAATTCCTAGGATAGAATTAGTAAAGTGGCGATCAGTTATTTCAAAGCAAGGGTACAGGTCGAGTCTTTACATGATTCTGTGTTATTTCGCTGTAAAGGTTAATGATTTCAGCTGGGGATAAAGTGTACGTAATGTTTTACAAAATGTTGCATTCAATCTAGCATAACAAGATCTGACATTATTTGGTATTGGAGTTAGACCAATACACCTTAGAGGAATCGTTAAAGTTAACATCATTTGGGAACAGCTATATATCAGGTCTTTGAAGGGCATTTAGAAGTGGCATATACAAGAAGAGGAAAATATTCCTTTTTTGTCAACCATGTAACGATATTCCGGTGCAATAAAAACGTACATATTTTTGTCAACCATGTAACGATATTCCGGTGCAATAAAAGCGTTCACACTTCTGTCAAGCATATAAGGCGCAATGTATGTAAATGAGTTAAACTATCGGTTACTGAACTCTGGACCATGGGAACGATGACCCAATCATAGAAGCATGGCGTGTCAATACGTGAAAACATAACTCCATTTCTTGTACATGTGAAAGTCACACTTTTAGTTTCAATGATCACTACATGTTCATAAAATCCGAGCAAATAATAGAACAAAAGAAATTATAACAGCTATCTCATGATCAGATATACAAACAACATTCCTCAATAGTTGCATGAGGTTTACTCACTGTTTACTTTACTGCAGAGTGGTGTACACTCGTTTATATAAATGTAAAAATATAAATAACCCAATGCATCAGAGAAAGATCCACCTTATGAACAATAAGATCAAGTGGTTGGACAATCCCCCAAGTATGCATTATTTAAAGAAATAAAATATCAAAAACCTAAAACCAGATAAAGCATGCATGTTAATCCAATGTGGACAATCCCCCAAGTATGCGTTATTTAAAGAAATAAAATATCAAAAACCTAAAAGCAGATTAGGCATGCATGCTAATCCAATGTGGACAATCCACTGTAATAAAGGGTACAACCTGTTGTACGGAGATCTGGTTCTTGCCCCCGAGGATGTAGACGCTCATGTCGACGACGCCGACGCCGCAGACCGACCTGGGGGCGGCAGTGAGGGAGAGGGTGGTCGGGTAGCCTGGGTACTCCTTGGAGGGGGAGAAGGATAGCCCCACCTGTATACAGACAAGGGTTTGAGAGTAGAGATTACTTGATCTAGCTACCCGGGCCTGTTCCTTCCTGGTTGGTCTTGCACTTACACCCTGACAACATTATTCATTCGAAAAATAGCACCATTTTGATAAATATTTAAATGGAGCCTATGAGAAGGGGATTTTCAGGAAATCCTTTTTCTCATAGGTTTCTTCTAAATATTTTATCAAAATAATTTTTCGAAATTTAACTGTTTGACTACTTCCTGGTCCAAGCTGTGGATTTGTTTCTATTTGAGATGAGGTTTGTAGGGGTGAGGCTAACCTCTTGCTATCCAGTTACTGGGAGACTGTGTGATACACTATCCTACTACCTTTTTACAAATATTTAAGATAATTATTAGTAACAAAGACTAATTTACTGAAGAAAACGTATTGCTGATGTGTTCCAATTTTCGTTTGCTTTCGGTTGTTTCAAAGGTTTATCAGTAACGATTGAAGCGACAGGGCCTAAAATCTCCTTTTATTTTAGAGACCTCGGCCTGTTCAAAAACGCGCTTAGTCTACTTTCACCAATTGTACTTTCCAATAACGCTCATTTGAAAACGTGATCTCTCTGAACATGTTTGATACATGAACAATCACTTTTTAGATAATCAATCAGCATTCGTGACGGTTAGAGGGTACATTTTTCTCGTAAGAGCATGCTTTTAATTAGTTTATATCACGAGAAAAACATACATATCATCCGTTTTAATGTGATGCTTGACAATACAATATATTGTTCACATGTCCGCTCACATCCTTACTACGTACTTACTACATCTTGGTTTTACTGGAAGATATGTGTGAATATTCATTTTCAGGAAAGCAATTTGTGGAAAATTATATCTTAACTATCTTTAAATGTTTGTAAATAGGCTCATATAAAAATTACAAAATTACATGTATAGCTATCAGTTCTTTGAAGAGCATTTAGAAGTGGCATACATAGGAACAGAAGATTTTCAGGATAACAACTTCTTTAGTGTGAAATTAAACGACGTTTCGGAGTATACTCACTGCTTCATCCTCAAATCCACATTATAAAGGAATACGTTTATATTCCTTATCGTCGTGTAAAGAGGTTGCTATTCAGAACAAACTTGTTTCTTATGCTTAAATTCGTTTTCTCCGTATCCCTAATTTGCTGGTGTATCGGATGCAAGACTTACCTTTCAATTCTATAGTTAAGACATTACCGCACACAACTCATAGCAGACCATCACTTTGAGGGAACGTATCGCTGCCATGTTATTGTAATCGTTTATGATCAAAGGTGTGTAACAGTAGATTGTGAACATGTAAAATGAGAGGAATTAGATCTGTAAACGGAGAAGTACGTCTATTTGGGCATGTAAACCTCTCCATACAATAGCTAAGCCTGACATATAACAATGTTACATTTGGGATAAGCTCTATTCCGCAAGGAGCGACTTGCACCGACACCATTGAATTAAACGAAATATTCTGAAAAAAAGTTAACAAATAGCATTGCGTTGATATTTGAAAATAAATGTCAGATCTAGGTATTATAAACAATTTCATAACATATTGTTGATGAGAGACTGCCCTAATGTATTCAATAGACATATCATTGCGTTGATATTTGAAAATAAAATTTAATGTCAGATCTAGGTGTTATAAACAATTTGATAACATATTATTGATGCGAGACTGCCCTAATTTATTCAATAGACATATCGTTGCGTGGATATTTGAAAATGAATGTCAAATTTAGGAACAATTTGAAAACGTATTGTTGATGAGTGATTGTCCTAATCCTGTTTTGCAAAATATTCTGAAATCAGTCAAATAATTTTTATATTTCAGAAATATTGTCAGAAGCAAATCCTTACCAAACTCTTGTCCACATCATTTTGTTAAAGGTTTGATCTTCTTAGTGCCTTTCAAAGAAGGTGGTTACTAACATTTTCTGACAGAAACCTTCAAATGACTGACCATTCAGAAATAATTACCCATCAGTTGTCAACCTCCTCTTGTTGAAGGTTTAAGGTTCTATCTACTTAGTGCCATATAGAGAAGACGATTAACAAAATGTAGTGTTAAAAACTGTCAAATTGCAAAATATTCCGATTTGAAATTGTATTCATTTCAGAACCAGCTTCAATATGAGTATTGATCATTTTCAAATCAGTTGTCCACACCTTATTGTTGAAACACTGTTCTACTTTGAGCGACTCGGTGTCTGCAATGACCTCGCCCTTCTCCTCAGTCAGATAGTACACAAGCACCTGTGCTTCCGGTGACATTGCGCATGTCACATCCAGGAAGACGGTGAAACTAGGGACATCGGGAGAGAACCGCTTGTCTGTTATACCTGAAACCATCCATTAACAACGCTGAAACGTTATATTTGAAATAGATTCGTGATGTTTATTCTGTATTTTGACAACGCATGGTAACATGAAACGCCTATTAAATTTTAAAATGTAATGATTAAGGAGGAAATTGTAGTAGCTCGTGTACTATGGCAAATGTACACGGTGTTTTCTCATTATACAGTCCGTTGTCTTGAAATGTTATGCCTGCTTCAATTCGTGTCTTCAATACAATGTTCAACTGAATCAATTAATCAAACTGAAATGAGTTTGGGGCGAAACTATGAACCAGTCTAATCACGGACTTAAATTACAGTAATTTAAGTCCGTGGTCTTATTAAAGTACTAGTTATATTATCTAAGTAATCACTAAATAGAAAATCAAAATTAATGTACATTTAACATAAACACTTGCAGAAAAAATGAACTTCAGTGATGACAGCATTACACTGCAAATATTTTCGATGATATTTGTAAGTAAAAGAGCATGAACATCGATATCCAAAACATATATTAACACTAGTGTATGGCTATTTTCCTCCAAACACGAGGTAAAACATTCATGTATTTCTAAAGATAACGAATCAACGATTGACTCCGTGTTTGCATATAAGGTAACACCTCGAGGACGCCCTTGTAGCGGTGTACATGGTTTACAAGTTTACATGTTTTACAAAGAAAGTAATTGATAGTTGGCATAAGAAATAATTACATCGTCTTTCCTTGGTACAAATAACAGAAAATGAAAGCGCGGAATGATTGAGTTCTCACAGCTCTTCTGGTTGCGGCACCAAGCAGGACTGGTTCTGTAGCTTCCATCCGGGTTCTTCCTGACGCCATACTTGTTCTGGCTCTGATAGACGATGCGTCCCCGGCTCGTCACCTGGGCAGGTGCATATGTTGAACTAGAACTCTAAGACTCTATTGAATTTATTGAAGTATAATATATGTATTCTAGACTTTAACAAACTTATAAACTCATTTTGTATTCTATTTGAATCATTCATTATAAAAGTAATTGGGATTGGCGAACACTTGTCTGGGTTATGTCAACATTACTTCAATACAACACATGATACACACTGAAGTCTTTGAAGGACACCCACAAGTGGAATACATAAAAAAATCAATTTTCAGGACAACCTCTTTATTGTGAATATACACGACGTTTCGGAGTATTTGCTTATTGCTTCATCAGGCGGAAGGAGTAAGCATATACTCCGAAACGTCGTGTATTTTCCCTATAGAGAAGATGTTATTTTTTTTAAAATGTCTTTCTTCTGTTACATATGATGACTATATATAAAAGATATATATACATACATCAAACACAAAACCACCAATATACTCTAATAGTCATACAGTGTTACGGTATGACGTGTCTATCAACTCATCTGTTGATCAGATATTAATCACGAAAATTGCGCGGTGCAAATATTTTATGTTTTTTCACAGCGACTATTTTCGTTGTTTTAATAAAAAAAAATGGTATCTTACTTGTGACCAATGATATAAAAGTACGTATTTTGTCTTTTATGAACACAATTACCGCAACTGAAGAAAAAATGTTGGGCAGTATTGATTTGATGTTCACTTTTGTAGGAAATGACACAAATGTATGTCGAATCGTTGTTCCCAATTCCCAATTGAGCCTGTTAATATACGACATGTTTCTGAATGTATTAAAAACTTCGATGACGTCAGAATCATTGGGAAAGGATAGCCAAATAAAGCAGTCAAATAGATATCGTGCGACGCCAAGGCTTTTGTTTACACTTTACATTCATGGTTTACGAATTCCGATAATATCCATACCACGACTTAAAAAGAGAAATCGCAAATATTGAGCATAATTGAGTATGTTGACGAGAATAATTGTGCATAACATTAAACTTGCACATGTGTAGAGGAAAGGGCTTTCTTGTACCCAGGTCTTGTGTGTTTAAACTAAACTTGTACATGTTATAAGCTGACTTCGGCTTGACTTACTTGTACTATTGCACGGAACTTTTTCGCTGGGGGCTTAGTAAGGTACACTGTGATTGGTTTAATGCCTGTTTTAACGAGCTTGCTGATTGGCTGAATCTCCAGGTAGGTATCGCTGGGAGAGAACCACTGGGTCACCTCATACGTCACAGGCGTTTGGATCTCATTTTCATCGGCCACCATCTGAAAGAGTAATTAATCCTTGTGTCTCAATATTTATACTACAGTTTCATTCGCTCTTTACTAAATAATCAGCTTAACGATTTTTTGGACGTTTTTTATTGCTTACATCGTTAAATCATTCATGTTTTTAGCGTAAATGTTTATAAAAACTCCCTTTATTTAAATCTGAGCGTTCAAAAACTGTAACACTTTTTAAATGTTTTATATGTTCAAATTTGTCATTTATAATAAAAGTTTATGCAGTATATGTTTACTTAGGATGGTAAAACAGCCCACTACAAGACCAGGTTATCCGTTGTCGTACAACATTTGGTCGCGTATTTGTTAAACAATATACCGGTGTTGCAAACTTTCACCGCCAGGGGACTAGGCGTGAATACTGAATACCAGCATTTAACAGAGGTTACGATAGATAATCTAATGATAGCTGTAGGAAGAGAATGCCTTAACGTCGATCAACTAAAGTTGACATCGAAACAACCATTGAGCGTCATACAAGCAGAGCAGAGCCTTGAACACTATTCATCCTTATTGTTGCCACAACTGTCTATTTCGTAGCCCAACACCCTAAAATAACTTAAACTATTCGTTTCGGGTTTAAGGTAAGCGGAAGGATATTCATAGACAGGCCCTATCAGTTAATATATACGACGAAAGAACTAGCTAGGAGATTGTCTTAGCCTAAGAACAAGTTAAACCATGTGACTCTTTGCCCAGAAAGAAATGGAACACAGATCTCTCAAAATGAGTAACAGCTAAGCCTCAGTGTGTCCAGGAGAGTTCTCCCACGAGCCGTGCGTGATGGCATCTGGATTCACTAACATGAACGTTTATACTTTGACATTTATACCTTTATGTAACTTTTCTGCCCATACATAACAAGCAAGAAAAAGTAATGGAATTCTTCGGCTTAATTAGCCAGTGGTGAAGACTGGTGGTAGGTGTTACTTGCGGGGGAAGATGACCGATAAGAAGTAAGTCCGATAAGAGTACAAATACCCAATTACTAAGATTGGCCCCAGTACGGTCTCGGGTCAGATAAAATATTGTAAGAGAATAGGAGGAAAGCGACACCATACTATGTATGCGCCCTAGTTCTATGGATTGTGTACAGAATCAGTGTACATCCCCTGTAATGATTGTTACATGAAGCAATCAAAGAGGGGATAGAACGGAGCCAGTTTCCAAGGAACAACTCGCTAGAACTGCCTACCAGTCTGCGTGTTGTTCCAGCTTCTTTTATTCAAGAGCATTGGATTTCCATTTGATTTATCTAAGAGATAAAAGTTGTAAACTGTATGCATCCCACGTCGCTATATCTTATGCACCAGAATTGTTTTTGTTTTTTAGAAGAAGACGTTTTATGAAGTCTTTTAGCGTCAACGATTTCAGAACCCAGTATGTATGTTTGAACAGAAGATGAATGGAATTGTGGAATGTTGTGTAGCATTTTGCTTTTGAAAATTTGGTATCCTTTCTTTTGCCGGTTATATGTTTTATGATATACCTTGAACACTATCTTCGGTTTCTCAGTCCCGATTCTCGGAAAGAAGTATGTAACAAAACCCTTGTTGTCTGTCACCATCTTCGTCTCGAAGAATATCTCATCACACCACATGGTCACTACTTGTTGTGGAGCTGGCTTTCCGTCTTCTGTCACAACCAGGGCCTGTGGAGAAGATATACGATATACCAACAGGATGATAAGGTGACATCAATAACATTAAATCCTACTGATACAATGATAAGATGTCATCATTCAGATAAAATCCTGCTGACACAGTCTAGTCACGCTCTAATGGCTCCAAAGGTAGATGCCTTTGCCTCGGCTCGACTGACGCATCCATATCCGTGTGTTATGTATAACTTATAACTCAGCTTACGCTTTGGTATACTGCTGTTAACTACGTTTCAGGAATATTTTGGAATGAATTGTGTTAAATATATATATTTCCTTGTCAAGATATAAATATTCAATCGGTATTTTCAAAGTGCATTAGGGAGAGACGAGACGTTCTGGCAGTTTCACTCTCCATGTGCTGAATAAGTCTGTTCACGTCCGGATGATGTGTACATTGTGACTAGTTCGATTTGGACTTACTAACGATACTTTCTTCATAAAGGAAGTTAAAGCAGAGCTTAAAATACATGCTAATACATTATTCCGAATTCAAAGGACAATGTATGAGTAAATATATATTACACGGATTAGATCGTAAACGTGGCTTACCCTGAACTCGAAGGGTAGTAGTGGTTTGAAGAACTTCCGGGTGTGAGAGCGTATATCGATCTTGACGGAGTACTTGGAGATCTTTGGTCCGTCCACTGTCTGGTTGAGTGTCACACCTGGCAACATGCGTTTGTTATCTGAGGTGGGGTAAATAACGGCATATATCAAGGCTTAAATCGTGTATAGCAGAATTGTTATTTCTCGCCATTGTCAACATGTTACAGAACCCCTTCCCTAAATACATCTGGATCTGTTGTGAATCAAACAATACCCACATTGAAGTTTGAATTTAAAGGATTTTTGTTTTGTTTGTTGTGTGATATTTTTGTTTATTTTTGTTTTGTTTTATTCGTTTCTTGTTTAGGTTCGTTTTGTTTGGGGATGGGGGTATTTTGTGTTCAGTAAATGACAGTTTAGGAATAGTACCATAAAACAAATACAGTAAAAATTTAGCATATACATGTATTTAAAGAGTTAGTGGTATTTTGAGCTCACCTTCGTTACAAGTTAATTTGCAAAGATGTCCTGCACCATAACCATACGGTATATATTATAAGCAACAAACGTTGATCTAAAATACATACATACACATCCATGATACCAACTGACGAAGCTAATAGTCACAAAAGAAGAATCCTGAAAGAGCGTACGTACCAGTCGCCTCCTCCAGTATAGCCACGTGAGTGGATAGCTGCAGATAGTTGTAGCGGTTCTCGAAGTTCGGTCTGAGAACCCGGATGGAGAAGGAATAGTTGAAACATCCGATCATCTGGAATAACAATAATAATAAATGGATAATTATAATTCACTATAGTCCATCCATAGCATGCCCAAAGCGCAACATATAAATGAAAAAGTCCGGAGAAAGTTCTTCGATTTCAAATTGTCTTGAGAGTTTATAACTTATAGAAAGTTCTGAAGAGGTGATAGGAGAGGAGAGATACTGATATTCAGGTACGATTGTTGTAAACTTAGTATGATATGAAATTGAATAAAGTGTTGTATTTATTACCAAAGACATTGATTTAGGAAATACGCAAATAAATTACCGTTAATCATAGACTGTCACACCGACACCGCATGTCGGAAAAAACGTCATGAACGAACCCTACATATAATTATCATTATTTGTCACGTCGCCATGACAAAGCGATATTTATCGAAGATGATTGCCCGTGTAGTTAAGGAATATATATATATATATATGCCATTAGTTTGTGTATAGTGGACGCAGTAGATGACCATGAAACATCTCTCGCTGTAGACGTGGTGCTCTATCTAGGAACATAATTGTGCAGAAAGGTATGATGTGAGGCCAGTATATACCTGTCGCCTCCTCCGGATTTAAGTTCAAGTTAATGTAAATGTACTTGTGGCCATACAAATGTACTTTTGTTATGTGTGATATTAATAACACCAATATACTTCTTCATGCAGGTTAAATACATAATATCATTCAAAGTTCATATACAGCGATCATACATGCATGCAAGGAAGTTACATACCAGCTCGGTGAACTCACCTCCCCGTGTATAACAGCACACGGTTTATTTCCGTTCTCGTAGGTTTGGTACAGTTCTCTCACACACGTGTCTACCATGATCTTCCCCTTCACTGGTTGTCCGTACGTGTATCTAAAATCATGCATCCATGGAGTTAGTTTATGTGTCTAAATGGTACGTTGACTGAAGACAATCCGCTTTGTATATGATAACAAATTATATAACAAGAATACACACGGTCTTATCTAAGTAAAGAATACCAGTACATATCATCGCTATATTTACCATCTAGGCCAGTTTATAACTAGACTACTTTGCGTTAACACATGTTGGTTAAGGTCGAATTTTCAAACTTGAATGATTTTTACTACTCTGAAAGTAGAAATACGACAAAACAGTACGCCATTCCCTCTTATGACTACAGACACCATCGAATTTTGACATTGACAGAAACATCTGTCCAATTCGTCTTATTGTTGAATATCTTGTCCATCTACGGAACATAATATTCTACCCGTGCATTATTCATAACAAGTGCCTGTATCTACCGTGTACGATATGTTACCACTGTGTATGGCATTATCAACAAATGCCTATCTACCGTGTACGATATGTTACCACTGTGTATGGCATTATCAACAAATGCCTATCTACCGTTAAGCCATAGTAATGCCGTCACTCTATTTTGATTAAAATGTGATATTCTCAGAATCCACTGCTCATTGACTATCCCAATCAGGAGAGATGCCAGGTTTTGAAATTGTCAGTAATACATGGCTTTCCTGAGTACATGTTTCAGGAAGGGTGTATTTAGTCTAAGTATATCTGAAAAGGATTTTAAACTATGTAAAATAGGACTTTAACTTTAAGTGTGTAGTGTGTGAGCCAGGGTTCGCGCTCGCAATCCTTCTTTTGTTTACTCAGCACTTATACATTGGACCCACTGCTTCTCATTCTTTCTCCATTAAATACAATATTCTACCTCTACGTGTATGGCTTAATCATCATAAAATATGAAGAATATTTTAATAGTTTCTTTGATTACCGATAGATGTCGTGTTGGAAGTTTGACAAGAATTACAATACCTCTGGGCCATCAAACTTCACTTACTTTGCGCACACCTCCCCTTCAATATTCTCCGTCCTCTCGTTCACTCGGGCAGGAGGTTTTATGGTGATAGAAAACTTGGGTAAAACTGCAATGACAGAATAAGATATAAATAATAAATTCTCATTATTATATAATTGTATGAAATCAGCAATGAAATGAAGACAATCCTCCCACAGTTATACATACATTAATCATCAAACTATTTTTAAAATTGTAAATTGTAACTTCATATGCTATCCTCTCATTCCAGTGAAATGTTTATCGTGAAATGCAGAAATTTGGCACAGGAATTCTTTATCTTCTGTTTTGAACATAATTCATCTTTTCGTGACACATAACATTTAACATGTCTTCAATTTTAAAATAAAGCAAGTTATTTCGACGCGTTTATTCCTATCGAATCCCTTAAGTATACTGATGTAATGTGTGACTTGTCCAAGTTACCCCTCACAGGAATTGGATACACATAATTCAAACAACCATTACCATATTCCTTGATTTCAAACTTAGCTCGAGTTTCTGAGCCGTCCATTTCAACAACGATAGACCAGACTCCGAGAGTAGGCTCCGAGGCCAACTGGTACTCCAGTGTTAGTAATCCTACAATATAAGAACATATAATACTTTGCTTTTGCCAACGATTTCTTTAGTGTATCTGCTTTAAATTTGAATTAAATTATAATAACATCAGATCACTCTTTGTCACTCAGGATTCCGTTTCACAAATACCTACATTCTGTGCTAATAAATAAACCGTTTAGACATGTAATACATGTGTAGTACATCACATGTGACATTTGCATTTAGATCGTTGTATTGAATGAGAAGTTGTCATTGGGGAACAACGAGTTCGAAGAAAATGAACCCCGAAACCGTACTGCATGCCTGTATTACTATCTGAAGTTAAATAAAACAATGAGAACTGAAGCCATTCATAGGCGCTGCGAGTGGGGAAAACTTCGCTACGGCAATAATAGCATATTGTTTATCAGTTTTATGATACGTTATGTGTTACTATGTGAATATTCTATCAGTGTATATGTTTTATTATTACAACCAATTCAAATTGGGTTAAATATAGCATGTTTCATTTCACGAAATGCCGGGAAACCAAGATGGCGGATGCTACCGATAAATCGGTGATAAAACTTTCCCTTTAAGATATTATAGGGTATCTTTTACCTTTATATCAAGTATGCATTATTGCAACACCATCAAGAAATAGGTTTAACTCTCATCTTACAATTAGTAATAATTTTACTATGGACTTTGACACGGATCACATTATATCAATAACTGCTTGATAATACAAACAATATTATAAGTACTAAATATGCACATTACAGAGGGTATGTAAACATTGAATTACCATTTGTATTTGAAATATCCAGCCACTGTTTCATTATGACGTCATCCGGAGTCACAATGCGTATCCGGGATATCTTGAAACAATAAACAATAAACAATAACCGATAACAGATTCAATAAAGAATCTACGTATCACGAACCTAAGATTGTGGACCAAGTAAATGTTTCAACACATTTGGCTTTTAAAAAAACATTATGCCAGTTTTATATCGGTCGAACGATAAATTCAATCGACTGTTCCACTTATGACAGAGAAATAAAAACATGTCATACAGATGTTTAACCAGCATGTTTGAATTGTAAATCTGGACTGATTCCCAAACATTTCCCAAATTCTTCAAACATGGTCCTCTTAAGGGGTTTGTTTCAATGTATACATCGTTTTGGAAAGAAAATACCAAACTTACAATAACTCTATCAGCTATCAACATATAAATAATCAGTTATATTGGGAACCTGAAACGTGCACTAAGCATGGAGTTGTAATTTGTATACATTGTCGTATGTTGTCTTAAAGCATCTCGAGTTGTCAGATTGTTCCACCACCTCGTGATAGGTTTCAGTGTAGGAATTTGTATATTGGGTTCGTTCTTCAATGATGATACTATCAATGATCACGACGAGATGAGATGAGTTGGAGTTTAACGCCGCTTTCAAGAGTATTTCATTTATATGGCGGCTGCTAGTATTATGGTACGGAGAAAGCCTGCAGTACCATGTGGCTATGCATTGCGGTGAAACCTGCGAGCATCGGCTTGAACTAGCGAACCATGGGTGGTACTACGCTGAAATTCAGTGTAGCATTGCACCCAAACCTTACTGCGTGTAGAACAGTTCTCTACTGCGACAAAGTTGCCCTGCCCCTGGCGGGATTCGAATCCCGGACCTCTTGATTCGAAGCGTCATACAGGTAAACAGTGTCCCAATATAAATTAAAGAAAATGTTACAACCACAATGTATAACAATGGAAAAAGTTTTGGATATCGTCAACCTATTCAGTGTGGGGGTATGGTTGTCAAGCGTTAGTTACTATCAATCTTCTGAAAATTCATCTTCTCAATTGACAATGAAAGCCGCCAAAACCCGGAAGACCAAAGTTCGGTCTTGATATTCATTGAATGAGGTGCCAGACATCTATACGCAAGTCTGTTATTCATCGTCTCGCGTAGCATTCTGACATACATTCAACCTGAAATCACAAAGCCACTTATTTACAAACCTCCTCCAATCTTCTACTGGTACAATTTCGACTTATTATCAAATCTATCTTTGATTGGGAGATTTCAGCTACACAATACAGTACAGCTATTGTCATTGATGAAATATTCCTGTAATTATGGAAAGTAAGCATTGATTTCCTTTGTAAATATACCTTCGGTTGAGAGTGGGGGCGTCCTACAAAACAACCTTAACGCTAAGGCACGTACCATCTCTCAACACTGCACTATATAGTTATTATATTATACTCGTGTCAGAGCTTTGATCAACAGGGCCCGTCCATATAAAAACAATGCTTTACACGCGACTGCTCGTCCCGAAAGGTCGTATTGCTATCATCCACTGCTTAAAGGTTCATCCATTGTGTTGTTGTGGGTCACATATGCCAAACGTTATAAATGATGTTAATCTTTCGAGAAGTTGCCGAAAATTGCCATTTTTATGATAGTCGATTCAGTATAGTGACGATATAAAGGTAAAAGTATTGATTTCTGATCGAAAACTGGACAATGCACCGCATGTGGCGCGCAGCAATTAGTCATACTGGAAACTTATTTTGACCAGACAAAGAAACAAATTTGGATGTATAATAGGTCTTAATAATTACTGTGTATGTAAATGGGACGTGTAGTTTCGGTTTCTGTGCGTGTATAATGAAGTTACTCGAATTTACTTAGAAACTAGGGAAACTAGTAATTATGATATATTTGGCTAATGGGGATGAATATGCAAGTTGAGTGAAATTATTTGAACTGAAATCAGCACATATCGTATGTTGGCGCGTATTTCACCCAAATACAATTTTATGAAACGCAATGGTTGTACCTTTAAGTCGCTTAAGCGTACAATAAGTCCAACCATTGACTGTAGTTCACGCATCTCATCTTTAACCTCAACAAAACTAAATTAGATAAGGATTTGCACTACGACTGAAATTTCAATTTCTCATAGGACCCTTCACAATATTTATTACCATCTTATTCTTTTTTAAAAATAATTAAAAGTTATTTATTTACAAGAATATGGGTTAGTCTAGTGTACAATTTTCAATGAAACGTCGATTGAGTAAACATCATACATGCTACGCCGTGGACGACAGCTAATAACCATTGTGCATTCAGTGCCACTTTGTCCGTGTAGCCACTGCGTCTAAACAAACAATCCCTTCATGGAGGAAGTGTTCACAAGAATTATTCTAGATAGAAACCATAGAGCTGACGCTGAGAGATGAGATGAATGTGATCTTGCTGTGCGATATCTTTAGCCATCGCTTCTCAATAAGAACACCCCTTGATTGAGTGACTGATCACTAAAACCTTGCAGATATAACATGGACTGCCGCTGACAGAGGAAATACGCATGACCCTGCTACGAAATTGCTGAGGTCGCATTTTCTAAACACGGATACCACTTGTGAATGTACTTTAATAGTGAGATTTTACACTCAGAAGCATACAATTTATACGAAAAGGCCATACTTGTCTTACATCAAATTTGCTGTAACTGTGGTCTGTGGACATTAATGCCACTTTTTAAATCTCTCTCTAATGGGGAGATTAGCAACAATGGAAGCAGCCTTTACTCGTTACCTTCTCGAGAACTGGCATGAGCTCCGAGTCCACGGTCAATATCCGGATGTTCACTGCAACACAAGAAGAGAGATGTTTTACGGTTCCACTGCTCGGCTGAAGATGTGTACCTATCATTACAACTTCTTCAAAAGTTTAATCTGTATTGACTGTTCAAGTTGTAAAGTGGGATGGTTAATATGTATTGACTGTTCAAGTTATAAAGTTGGATGGTTAATTTGTATTGACTGCAATTGTGTAATGCTAGCTTTTCGACCTGGTGACCTTTAGAGACAATCAAAGTATTACAAACAGAATACATCTCGCGTGATAAATATAAATATAGATAAGAAATACATTTCATAACGTGTTTGCTCACTGGCTAATAAACAGTTTGAAAAGTGGAAGTTAAACTGTTATAAAAAGTCGGAGCTTGTCTACTTATGCAATCTATTTATTTTAACCTCAAAGTTTACAATTTAAGGGATATTTTATGATATGAAAATAAAACTGGAAAAAAACCCCAAAAAACAGTGCATGTTAAAGGGGCAGTAGCACGTTTTTTCGCTCAAATAAGTTGATGAAATGTATTTGAAAAATAATTTCACCAATAGTAAAACATCCTTCTCTCTTCGGAAAATAAAGTTTAAAATGAGTGTAGATGTTTCGGTAAAGCCATGGGAATCGTTTTTGTAATACAAAATAATAAATTGTGTTCACAATAAAATGGCCGCCATGCAATTTTGGCTTTATACGCAACATAGTTTTTACTACTACCGATAATTGGTTTGTGTAATAAGATGTTTTACCCTCTAAAGTTAGTTTAAATGACATAAACTATCATTATAAATGGGAATTTTGAAAAAATAAATTTTGCAAAAAAAAAGTGCTACTGCCCCTTTAAATCAAATGTTTAGTCTTGTCAAAGATCAGAGGCCTTTTTTAGCTTAAAATAGTACCGCATCACTCATGTGTCACCACGCGCAAAACGGTAGTTCACTAGAAATGGAGAGAGCATATTGCTTAAATTTCAAAGTCTGAACTTATTCTTTATTACGTATTTTAATCGAAAACCTATACACAAATAACAATTCGTCAGAGTTACGTCATTACACAAAATCCTCGGTACACCTGGCATGTACACATTTAGTCATTTTATTTCTGTATGAAAGTCTGATTTCGTAATGCAATCTTCGATTTGGTCATCAGCGTGGATCACTCAGACATACCTTTCTGTCCAGGTTTGTAGACTGGCTTGTCTGTTTGTATGTGGGTGTTACGTTTGAGGGATTTTGGGATGAAGTTGACCGTCTCGTAGACATGCAGACGCTTGGAGCCGATGAGCGACAGCTTGAGCGAGTTGCTGGTGTCTTCGTACTTCACGGGTATAGTGAAGGTGATACACCCGCCCTGACCTAGTGGGAGGAGAAACTTATTAAACATATACAGCTTTATGTCCAATTAAGTTCCTTTCCTTACAATAATTGAAAAAGCACACATTGTATTTACGGATGCGGGTTGCCAGAAAATGACCTTACTTAAGTTACGTTCTCATATTGTTAAAGTTGAGATGATCCATATGCATAGCATTTTGTCCAAAAAAAGGGGTACATTATACATATAATTATTCTAAGGAATGGGAGTTATAAGAACATTAAGGTGCTTAGATTATATTTCCAGAAATTAAATCTATTACATTTAACTTAAATTAATAGGATGCTTTTACAAATGAAAGTCATTTTATTCACGAAATTCACGAGTGTTCAAATAAAATATTCAGAAAATGTTCCTGGAGTAATTTTCGTGACGTCGCTTGTCCCACTTGTTCATTTGTCGGCTAACCAATATCTATATTTACATCTAAGTCTATGAAAATTACGTCCAATCACGTATGGCCAACGACGGTATATTATTGATGGATGTGATCAAATGACCAAAAGTTCTCAAAACATTTAATAAACCTTTGAATTCATTTCATGCCCAATTCGAAACACATTATGAACAAACGATGAATGTATTCTTATTGATACAAAACTGACTTCAAGGAATGTTTATAGAGATCGCTTTCTAATCCTACATTATTCACACACAAGGTATATACCTCAAAATCGTCTCAGAGAATTCAGCATTGCCAGTCTGTTGATAAGATGTTGCTGTGAAGCCAATGGACACCAGGTGGTTAACCATTGACGTCAATTAGTTTTCATAATACATATTTTAACGAAACTATTCATTCAATATAATTATCTTATAAAAGTCCCAATCAAGCGCCGATAATGGTTTCTGTGATGGAACATTGATCACCGAATCAGTACAACCTCAAGAAATATTACGGTCACAGGAGGATATCGTACTTTGACGCTTTCAGTGATCACATTAGCTATTCTAGGTCATATGAGTACACATGCGCCAACTTCACCTTCCTATCGATGCACTAAAGTACTTATCATGCTTTACAATAAACCTATAATCGGTAATGAAAACACCATTAACTGACAACAAAGAATGATATAGTTTTCATAAAGGAATATCTGTATCTTCACAGTGTTGCATTAAAATAGTGACTGCCGTGCTTCAAACTCATGCGGATTTAATGCAAACTTGCATTAATAACTTCCAAACTTTGAAATTAAATTTAAAATCTAAATACGTACACACTTTCCAGAAACCTTGTATGGCACATCACCTGAGACCAGATTGATTGTAATATCGAGAGATGTGCATTATCTGTGCACTATAATTATCGTACAACTGTGCCTGTAAAGCTACCCGTTGAACCACAAGAGACTCTTAGCGAGAATCAAACAAAAACAAGTAGAAAGCTGCTTCACTTGCTTCCATGGTAATTGGATGTTATATTGTTGCTAGGTAACCTTATATTACTGCTGGTTGATGTAAGCATCGCACCTGCTCAAACTGTTACCTGAAACACGCCGCATTGCTTGGTTGTTAACCGGACAATACGTTCGCTTATCATTCCTTGTTTACGGTTCGATGTTTCCAATTAGATTAGACAGCACATAGTTCAATCACTTGTATTGTTTTCATGTCGTATATGTGAGTAGCAGCTGAGTGAATGAATGAATGAATGAATGGTTGATTGATTGAATGAATGAATGAATGAAGGAAGGAAGGAATGAATGAATGAATGAAGGAATGAATGAATGAATGAATGAATTACATTGAATGAATCGTATAACTCTATTATAAAGGGGGTAAATGGAAAAAAAATACCATGATTTCATGGAATACAGGTATATTGGTTTGTATTTTTCACATTTGAAATGGATTTAATGGTGATGATGATGGTAACTAAGATGGTGGCAACGCCGATGACGATGGTAATGAGGATGTTTAACGTGATGATGAAAAGTGATGTATACGATGATGGTGATGACGATGATGATGATGATGATGACTGTGCTCACCCCTTCTGTACTTGTGTCTCTGATAGAAGTACTTGTTCTTGCCGCACAAGAGCGTGTAATGCACGTCAGCCCGATACAGATCATACAGCGTCATGCAGATCTTCTGTTCCTTCCCCACCTCCATGTTGGACGGCATCGACAACAGGTACGTGCTGCAACACACCTTCCTTCGTCAGCAGAAGTTTGATAGTTATCAAGGCAAGACTTTACTATTTGTCCCGATATGGGACTCATCAGTGCCGTCCCTCAAACCCATTTTATCCCTAAGATCAATCTTAGCCAATCTTAAAGGACGAGCTTACGATTAACCTTTGGGTTAAGATCGGTTGGTGGATCACCCCAATAAATAGGACATGACACTTTATAGGCCTACCTTTGATAGCATGTTTGAAACAAGTGTTACATTCTGTCGTTTTCAGTTCATTTTCATAAATTGTTTGTGGAAAGGGTCATGACCATATATGTCATTTTCAAATAAAACAACGTCGTTCACTCAAACATAGACTAAATATAGTATAAATAGTTATGTTTGAACATTCCTGGGATCACTAAACAAGCATATATGTCAATAGGCATGTTTTAAATTCTGTAATATTTTCAAGGGAAGACTGTTCCTAAGACGAGAAACATAAACTCATCGGCAAAAGAAACGTATCACCTCAGTTGATTTTATCATATGTATGATTTTCAATTGCAAATAACTCAAGATTTCGAAATGATAATATAAAACTGAAAAATACAGGTTTTTAGTCAGCAGTCAAAGAATACTTCTACATGTCTTTTTAAATTTAAAAAAATGAAATTTTAACTTTTAAACTACTCAAACAATTATTTTTCATGATACACAATTGTCCATTGACATATAAAACATATTCTATGTGAAAATTTATAAATGTGCCTATTTCTGCACACATTTACAACATTTTAAACATGGTAGGGATCACGTTGGTGGAAATTTCATTTATTACCCCTGTCTTCATTAAACAAAGAAATTTTAACTAAAATGTAACCACAGTCACCAATTAATTCATCCAAACTACTGCAGATAAGTATTATGTATCTTGTCACAGTCAAATGCATCTGATTTCTTTTAAATATTGCATTAATCAAAACCAACTGAGGTGATAAGTTTCCGATGAGTTTATATTGGCATGAGACAGTTGCTCTAGAAGCTATAGACACGTCAACATAGACAGTTGGACAATCAGCATCAAATTGATATTTTGTCCAATCCTGGGACCCCAAAATATATGATTAAACTACACACAAATTACATTGACGATCGGAACTAAGGCTGATCATTTAAATAAAAGATCTTGGCACATAGGGAAAGAAATCAATTAATAAGTGCCCTAAAGTCAATATTTCAAATTTGATCTCCGGACTGATGTATAAAATTATTTGGACTGCAGGAAGATGAGTGCAAAGGTTAATGGGGTTGTGCATGTACGTTATTCCCTACAGTGGTGTTGAGACTGACACTTGAAGCTTTAGGGTGTCTTGTTATATTTTGTATGGGCAAAGACACTTTGACATTGACTATAAACATGTACGCGTACATAGGCCTATGTCACCAGCCAAGAATTATGCGAATTGCTTCTATCTAGTTCAATCGTCCATAGTTTGAAAACGTTTTGTCATAAATAGTAATCTTGAAATATTCCTTTTGCCTTATCTCAAAATGAGTATCGGCCTAAAATTATTCTGTTGACTTGTGGGAATTGCAGCGGACACTTTGTCTCTTCACTTGGGACTTGTAACGGCAAACTAAAGCTAGATGGAAGCACGGGGTCTTGTATTGTCGAAAAACTAGCGATTAGAAAAAGCATATGAAGTCGACGATCCAGCCCCTTTTACATACATCAAGTATAAGAGGGTGGATCGTCGACTTCATATGATTTGTAATCGCTAGTTTTTAGTCGACGATCCAGCCCCTTATGCTATAAAAAAAGTATAAGGGGCTGGATCGTCGACTTCATATATGCTTTCTTATCGCTTGTTTTTGACAAGACAAGAATCATTTTAAGGAAAGACAGCTATTAATAAGTTCTACCTACGTCAATAGGTCAGCGCTGATTTTCCTAGTATAACTATATGATAAACAGAGGGCTGAATCCGGAGATTGGTTCAAAGGTTAATGGAAATGTTGCTGGGGGTAATCCCTCAGGACCGGATTGGCATTTCGCTTGTTAGAATGACCCTTAACAGTCATAGACATCAAAGAAAGGACAAAGAGACCCGTAGGAAAAATGTTATTCATAACGTTTCAACTGTTTTTCACTAATGGTGCAATTGACGTCATTCTAAAGAAAAGAATAAGGTAATTTCCGCGTCAATTATTGATATTCGAAATACGTGACGTAACTCTGAAAAATGTTTTAAAAAATCGATAAGACAACATTGGAAGATCAAAAAGACAACACCGTAAGATCAACAGGACAACACTGTAA
This sequence comes from Gibbula magus, assembly GCA_936450465.1. NCBI lineage: Eukaryota > Metazoa > Mollusca > Gastropoda > Trochida > Trochidae > Gibbula > Gibbula magus. Next base: position 12,694,772 of record OW388289.1, read on the forward strand.
GATCAACAAGACAACACTGTAAGATCAACAAGACAACATTGTAAGATCAACAAGACAACAGTGAAAGATCAACAAGACAACATTGTAAGATCAACAAGACAACATTGTAAGATCAACAAGACAACGTTGTAAGATTAACAAGACAACATTGTAAGATCAACAAAACAACATTGTAAGATTAACAAGACAACATTGTAAGATTAACAAGACAACATTTTAAGATCAACAAGACAACATTGTAAGATCAACAAGACAACGTTGTAAGATTAACAAGACAACATTGTAAGATCAACAAAACAACATTGTAAGATTAACAAGACAACATTGTAAGATTAACAAGACAACATTTTAAGATCAACAAGACAACATTGTAAGATTAACAAAAGAACGTAGTAAGATCAACAAGATAACGTTTTAAGATCAACAAGACTTCATTGTAATATAAACAATACAACGTTGTAAGATCATCAAGACAACGTTGTAAGATCAAGACAACATTTTAAGGCAAATGATCCAGAAACACATACTTGTTATTTCTAAAATCTGCCTTCATTTGATGCTGATTTACATCAACGTTGTAGCTAGAAATTGAATTTGACAGCCATGTTAGAATTATTGACGTTTTATAGTTTTCCTGAAACATGTAACCAAATATCAGTTGAGCATTTAAACTGGAAACCATTATTTTATTGACAAATGTGAGTAACCTTTAAAAATAGTAAAGAAGAAGTAAGCCAACGAATTATTTCAACTCGAAATGTATGAATAAATGAACAGCTCTGTCTCTCAACACTACTTTAATTTGACCAAGTTTCATGCTTCAAAATCTCGCTTCAAAGATTAGATTTTATGAATGCTTCAATTGAACATGGTAAATATTCTTTGCAAGGGATTAAACGAAGTTTGAGGTAAGTACAGACATCTTCGTATGATGCATTATGTAATGTGATATTAACGCCTATCACTCCGCAGTATGTGCTGCATTTACAAATTCTACGAATTAAAGACATTTTTACGTATGACCACATTACAGACTCTTACTGCTCATCCATTTCTCAGAAAAGGAGAGGACAGTCTAACTATTCTTGATTTCAGTGTGAAAATCAACATACTCATAAACATTTTGAGTCCAAACGTTGCTTTTTCGTTTCTGTAAAATGTTTCTAATCTTGTATTTATGTAGAAATTGACTATCGGGTACTCTTACACTCGCAGTCTGAAAAAGAGTATTTTTTGTCATAAAATATCACCATTTTATTAAATATTGAAAAAGGAGCCTATGGGAAATGGGATATTCTGAAATCAGAGGCTCCTTTTCAATATTTAACTAACTGTGATATTATCAGAATAAATACCTTTTCAGAGTCTAAATGTTAGACTTATTATCGGGTTACATAGAGAAACGTTTGTATATATATAATATATATTATTTACTATACCATCGTTGATATTCACTATATGCCCTTTTATCCTAAATGGCTATCTTCGACAAATTATTACACAGTAAGGGAAGAGTTACTCACCTCCCTGTCCCTATCTTCCGATAGGTGGCCAAGACCCGGATTATCATTCTTCGTTATGTCGGCAAGCTATTCAGACATGTGATGATAGCTCTCCCGTCTTCGACTTGCTTATTGATATTTGCTCATTAGAGTTTGTTTTCTCTATTGAGTGTTTTGGCAGTTCTGTGTCAGGTTACCTCTGCAGTCTATTCCTTGCGGAATAAGCTACCTGGGGTAATTACCATTTCTGTTTGACTGAGCCGACAGCTAGCTGTGTCAGTGCAGTTGTCTATTTCAGTAGGACTTTGGGCTACACATGCGTCTTTTGGGGACTTGGGTCGATTGTCAGCCGGGCGTTGGCTTTCTCTCTTGTTCACCTATCATACCTTAGCCTTCCTGGCGGCACGCTGTTGTTTGTTTCACCTGAGGTGATTCATCGGATTTAGTCGCCTGTCCTTTGGCGGCTTTGATCCCTGCTTTACCGCTAATCCCTGCCATAACGCTTTGTACGGGCCTACCGCCTGGGTTATTGGATTTAGTCGCCTTTTCTTTGGCGGTGTGGCGCGACACAGGAGTGGATAGGATCGCGTCTAGCGCTTGATCCCCGCTATACCTCTAATCCCCGCCATAACGCTTGGTGCGGGCATACCGCCTGGGTTATCACTGTTGACTTGTGTCTTGTCTCCATGCCGCCGCCTGGCGGGATGGGACTGATTTAACAAGTGGATATCCAGCTATACTGCTTGTCGGGCATACTGCCTGATTTGTCTTTATCTCCATAATGCTAGTAACGAGTTGGGACCCGCTATACCGCTGGGCTTGTGTAGCGCTTAGATTCCTTTGTTTCCATACCGCCGGCTGGCGGGAGGAGACTTAATTGGTGGATCGGGTCCTCGCTATACTGCGTAGCTTGCCTCTTGAGTTGGGGCATTGGACTGGATACCCAGTGGACATACGGTGTTTTTTGCATACCGCCGCTCTTGTCGCTTGAGTGTAGCAGGTTTTATTGGATATCCTGTGGTCTTCCTGCCCCTTTTGCTTAGTGCTTACTGTCTCTCTTAGACGACCTTTCAGACTTAAAGGTAATTGCACTTTACTCTATTTGAGTTAGGGGCTATCCCTACCTTTGGATACCGCTCATTGCTCCTCGGAAAGGGTGAAGTGGTAGGGACATGCCTGGACAGTATGCTTCTTTCTGTGGAAGTTGCGGCTCAAGGAAGTCGGGTGCCTTTGACCCCCACTCTCTTTGCCTTTTGTGCCGCAATCTCTGTCCAGGGGATGATAGATGTCAGGAGTGCGCCAGCCTCTCGGTGTTGGAACATCGAGACTACCGGAATGCAGTGAAGAAGAGCGAATCTCAGGGCAAGCAGAGAGCTTCCAGGCGCTCTTCTTCTGCTTCGGCCTACGCTAAGGGACCCAGGCGCTCTTCGCCTAGGTTCCGATCTCATCATCTCAGAGGACGCGGCAGAATTTGACAGGCAGGACATGTCAGCAGGATCGTTCTTCAGCAGGGTTGAGTGGGGGTGACGTTTCTCCCAGGAGAGTGTCTCCTCCTGATGCCGCTTCAGGGCGGGATCGCCGCCACACGTCCAGGAAGAAGAGGAAGCACAAGTACAAGAAGAGGAGTTCCTCGCCTCCTTCATTTGATCCTAAGGCGCTGACTGAGGACATCCTCGTGTCCGTGAGGGACATGGTGACCAAAATGTATGACAAGAGATTGCCGACTATGGACAAAGGGGGAGAGGAGGCGACTACTACGCCGCCCTCCCCGTCAGCACCTTCAACCCCCAAGAGGAGGATGGTGGTTTTAGTATCGCCGGCTGCCATTTCCTGTGATCAGGATGAGTCCTCTTCCGTAGAAGCAGGCCAGGGAAGCAAGGGGGCGGTGAGTGATGGCGCTACAGCAGTAACGCCTGCCGCCCCTGATGCCTCCACAGACGAGGCGCCAGTCTTGAAAGAACGTTTGGCGGCCATAGCGGATTGGTGCCAGGTTACTCTGGTTGAGGTCGAGGACGAACCCTCATCCACTGTGGCGCTGCCTTCCCATAGGCTTCTGCAGTCAGCTGGCAAGGAGTTCCACGTGAACATTGCCGCGGTGGCGCTAGGTGGTCTCTTGCCTCCACTGCCTGTTCATCAAAGCGCGTTTCCTCTCTCTCCCCTCGTCCTGGACGATGACATCCGTCGGGTTGCCTCACCCTGCCCCATCAAGTGTCAGACATGCATTTGCAAGCCAGAAGTATCCTGGGGTTAGCGAACCACGTCGCACACGAATGCCAGGCGATGGTGACTTTCGCAAAGGACGAAGGGATGGAGAATGGAGCAAGGGCCTTGTACCGTGGGTTTGGTGCACAAATGATGTTGTGCGCCTCCCGCATCTCAGCTGGGGTCACAAATCTCAGGCGAGAGGGTTTCCTTGGGTGTACCACCCTCCCCGCAGAGATAAGGAACAATTTGCATTCAGCCTCTGCTTTATCCTCTTCGCTCATTGATGGGCAAATCGCCGGGGCCCTTCGCCAGCGGCAGGAGAATCAGTAGCAAGAGCTGACCAACAGACTCGCAGCTGGCGGCGGTAGAGCCTCGTCCCAAGCGACGACTCCCAAGAAGAAGAGAGGAGGCACACCCACGCCAAGCAACACCGGTGGTGGCGGTGGCGGTGGCGCCAGGACTGGCGGTGTTTTCTTTTGAGGAGGGGGTCAGCAATGACGGAATGAGGAAGCAATGACTTGTGGGTCCCTCCAGAGCTACCCCCACAGGTTGTCCTGGCCTGGGACGGGCCAGTGGGGAGACGTCTCTCCAGCTTCGTACCCAACTGGAAACAGTTGGACACTTACGTTTGGAATATTCTAGAACGGGGTTTTGTATTCCTGTGACACACCGCCCCCTGCTAACCTGTTCGCCAGTGGAACATCCGCTAGAGCCAGATCGGCTCACGTTGACGCTGGAACAGGTGGAGGTTCTCATCTCCAAGGGGGAAGTGGAGGAACTCCAGCTCCACGACCTTGTTCCCGGATTTTAATCCCCGGTCTTCATCAGACCGAAACAAGAGTCGAACAAATGGCGGCTATCGACTATTGACAGTGCCGTCAGTAATGCGATTACTAAAGCCCTCATACACAATTATATCCCTTGACCTACAGGACGCGTACCTGCATATTCCCATTTACCATGGGGATCTCAATCTGATTCGTCCTAGCGGGTCGTCACTTTCAGTGGAACATGCTTCCGTTCGGGATATCGTCGGCTCCTTGGCTGTTCACATGCGTAACCCAACACATAGTCCATGACCTGCATCACCAGGACGTCCATTTCGCGATGTATCTGGACGATGGGTTCGGTCACAACAGATCCCCATCTGTTCTGGAGGCTCAACGAGACTTTGTAATAGCATTGTTCAGGCGGTTGGGATGGCTGGTCAATCTAGACAAGTCGGACCTTCACCCAATGATGGAATTGGTGTTTCTGGGCCCCTGTCTGGACACCGTGCAATACAAGGCTTTTGTTACCACGGAGCGGATGGGGCGGTACAAAGACCTCCTGGGGCTAGCACTTCAAGGACCACTGCCCCTCAGGAAGTGGCAGTAGCTGTTGGGGCTCCTGACCTCGACCGACACAAGCTAATGGGTTAATAAATCTGAACTTGTTCAATTTTAACTTCAGTCACATGTCTTTTATTAGTGGTGACCATTTAGGTTCAACCCTAACGGCATAGCGGGGTCAGGGTTTGTGTTCCTTGCGTCCATATGGATCATGTACTCGGGGAGACTCATGATCTCTCGGTCTTCACTAGTCACCAATATCCCCTTGTGATGGAGGGAGAGTATCTCACCTTCCCCAACCTCTTCGCAGCCCTCCTCCCACTGTGGCAATCGGGCATATAGTGAATATCAACGATGGTATAGTAAATAATAGTACGTTTTTGGTTAAACGTCATTATTTTATACCTACCGTTGATATTCGCTATCCTTAGCTCACGCCCGGCCTCTGCTCTATGCGATTCAGTTTCTTTCTGACCGACAGAAGTAATCATGATAATCCGGGTCTTGGCCACCTATCGGGAGATAGGGACAGGGAAGGTGAGTAACTCTTCCCTTACTTTGTAATAATTTGTCGAAAATAATTACTTTTAACCAAAAACATACTATATATAGCCATATATGGGTTATTTTAAGGTTTCAGCACAGGACTAAATAGTTCTCCCTTACACTAAGACCTCGAGGGTTAAGTAACTCAAGAGCAACGCGGGGCTTCGTGAGCCTCACATAATGGCGCATCTGCTATCTGTGGCAGACAGTTGAGAGTCCGGAACTAAACACTGATCAGACGGGATGGTGGAGACTTCACACAGATACCGCTTCCTTCCTGGCTACCGAGACTTGAGATTCAAGGTCAGCTGTCTAGTCTAATGCCCCTTCAGCAGATATATAGAATTATCTTAAATCGCTGATAATGAGATTTGTAGTAACATATTACCGCGGCTGTTTTTAACAGAATCTTTTTTTATTGACTTGCTGATATTAACTCAAGATAAACTCCTTAATTTACCAGCAATCACGGCTGATTGGTGATTGGTTCGTGAAATTCATTTGAAAATAGCGCCGTGGACTCTGCATTCTCTTCTCAGAGGTTACTCTCTTCAAATTTCCGATCCTAACCTCTGTTCTACATGGCCCGAATTTCAAGCCTCCAGCAATTTTCCCTAGAGGAGAAAAGGGGGAACGTCATTATGTATCCTCGCTTCTCAATCAATGAATTCACCTTTCAGCGGCCATTTCGACCATGTGATTTCAAAGATCTAGACATTTGACTTCCAAGCGTCTTGCTAATTAGCATATGTCCTTCGGATATGCCTGATGAAAATAACACAAATGGACTGATTTTTGGTATTTGTCTCTGATTGGCTCTTCTTTATTTATCAGCATGTTTATGATCAATTTTTTTCAAAAATATCAACAAAACCTTTTCACTGAAAACACATTAAACGAGAAAACGTTTTTCACACATTTATTTTATTATAAGGACGTGTCATTGGCAAATGTCACTTTTACAACGATAGAACAACTAGATTCAATTGCAACCAATCAGCACACTTCATTTCTGCACTCGGATTCAGGCACTGTCATGACTGTAGATGTTATGATCGTAAATCTAAAGGGAGCTTTATGAAATGGAGAATAAGATAAAAGGTTTTAGGGTCGTGACCCCTGAAACTCAAATTTGAGGTCACAGGGTTACCAATTCTACAATTTAGAATCCCCTTTTGCTGAGGGGTTTGTACATAACATTCAAGAGCTTTTCTTGATCCCTGGTTGGGGATCAGGGTCAAATGAACAAAATTTGATCAAAAGGTACCTTCCCACATAATTTCAGTTTTGGGGGTGCAGCGGTACTAGATCGCATCATTGAAAGCCCTTGTTAGTATATTTTTCATCATAAATCACGTAAAATGCAATTTCAACCCTCTAATGACATCAGATTCAGTGAACCGCGCTAATCGATAATTAAGTCTTTGAAATTAAATTACATTGGATTGTTTTGATATTTAAATTATAAAATTATTACTCGTATGCAATTTATTTCTTGTTCTTTAGTTGGACAAAGAAATGGCTATAATTGTTTCCTTTTTGTTGAGATAAATTTTCATTTACATATATTGAGTATGTTCTAAAATTGCCAAGCAAAGCGAAGATACCATACTCCATATAATGTTATCGATTCGTCTTGTTCCTACAGGAGATTAGTAGTATTGTAATAATACATAATGTAGGCAGTTCCGTGTCTAGCTTTGATTGTCACATCAATGGTGTTTATTATACAAAATTGGTCATAGATTCTTTTTGGATGAATTATACGCCGTACTGGAAACATCTTCATTGTGCTTTTCTTTGTCTTTGAAGGTCATAATTTGATAACGAGTTCCACTGACATTTAATATTCCAAGTTGTAATTGGTGTGCATCTACATTCTTCTTTACCTTTGCCATTTCTTGTAATACATATTTCAATTAACTGAAATTCTAAATTTTCACCCAACTCTCCTGTACCTTGGAGGATGAATAAAGATATGTATGCAATAATTGAAGCATGACCTTTATCTCTTATGCACTGTGATATTTACTTATGTACAGGAGTAACGAATCTAAGTCAATATCAGAAAATGTTTGAATTGTGTTATTATCACAGCGAATTGACAGTATAAATATCATAATTGCTAACTATAAGGACAAATCATTTAAGATTTACTTACGAATTTTGCTTGATACAGTTGCTTGGCACGAAGGCAAGTGCCACCAATAGCAGCAGGAAAGGCGCCATTTTTATCATTCCAGAAAAGACAGACGACCCTTCAAACGGATTAGATTCTTCTTTCGCTAATAGAAAAAAATATTAACATCAGTTGTTGATGACTTGTGGTCAGTCTTGGACCACCTGGTTCCTTCCTGTCCGGTCTGGACTTGTGGTAAGTCTTGGACTACCTGGCCAGTGGAGAGACCAGATACTTCCAACTGTGGCGAGAGACTGACAGAATGAGGAGACATCGTGGCTGGTGGAAGGACGTTTCCTGTTGAACACGATCTGAAGTAGCTCCAGATGCCAGGATGTGAGTTACGTCCGTCCAGCAACAATGTCGACATCTTCAGTTGTCACTCACTCGTGTACAGAAATATTACATAAGCTAACACAGGGTCATATTTCTCAATGGTAGCATAGAACATTTCAATGACAAACAGGTTTAGAGCTCTGAGCATGAAGTTCACTGAGGGTTGAAACTTAAGTAAATCACAAGTTGGTTATAACCAGAGTAGTTGTTTCAAAATATAATCCTCATTAGAATAGTAATCATATCTGAGACCAGTGTAAGGTTGAATAAGGGTCTTAGGGTGAATAGAAAAAAGATGATCCTTTCTGGATGTAGGACTCATCTGAAGGAGGACAAACAGTAATAAGTTAACTGTCATGTCATGCATTACCTGTTTTGGTACACCTGGATACTTTGGGAAATATCAGAGTTAATTACCCATATGGTTGAACATAACCGAGTTAATATTATTGATATGAGCACATGTGCAAATATCACGTTTGCCTAGCAACCATTGTTTCACCGCGACCTCCCGTATTTTGTCGTCTGTGACGTCATTAAACGATTGTTCGTGACGTCACTGTAGCTTGCCGTCGCAAGAGAAGTGGGCCGTTTCATGGTTATTTTTACGCGAATCAAATAGATTAAAATGGGCAATAATGAAATTATTACACTCGAAAGTGTGTCATATGACTTTTACGAAATTCTCGCTTGGGAAATAAAAAAAATCACACTCGTTTCGTAAAAGTCATATGACACACTTCCTCGGGTAATAATCTCTATATATGTTTGTTTGTCTGTTGGTCTACCGAGAGATGTGAAAATCTACTTCAAAATTGAAAAATAATGTCAATATCAGCAAAATTTACTAGGCCCTGAATGATGAGAATCCAATGAACAGTTCTTGTGATATCGATGCCCCTGACAATCTTAACATGTTGACAAACTCTAGTTCTGCTTTGACCTTGAGAATAATGTCAAGGTCACAAATATCTAATCAGCCATTTGTCTTCCCTAGGAGGTGCTTTTTGTAAGATATGAAGAGAATCCAGTAAATGGTTCTTGAGATATCCCGCTGACAAGGATAAAATGACAAAGTCTCGTTGTGACCTTGAAATGAAAGCAAGGTAAATAAACCTAGTATGTGTCCATGAATAATCCTGGCACTTATGCTGCCAAATCTTTTCCAACAAACGTTGCTGTGATTTCAACAAGGGGACATGCATGAGGTTGTCATGTCGTTATCCACACAAATGTGGGAAGTGCGGGGGCTTGTCTCGTGGGGTTGTCAACTGCTTTCGGAACGAGGAGGGTCAACAGGCCCCAATCATCCGTCTCTCACAACAAGCGGCCAACTGGACAAAAAACCTTTGTCTCCAACAACAACACCGGTAAGATATGAACAAATCCGATCTAATTTTATTCATTATGCAAATCTCCCTGTACATACTCATCATACATTGTTATTGTTATTTGGTTTCTTATTAGGTTTTAGTTTGAAGTACCAGGGCAGCCGCACTTACTGATGGGCGGAGAATTTGAAATCTGCAACCACGACAGATGCACAATATATTGTGCTGGAGAAAACTGGAGAAGGAGTTAAATATGGGGCGAGTAGCAGGACACTTTACTCGCCCTCCATTTGACAACATTCAAGTCTCACAGATTGGTCTGGTTCCGAAAAACAGGAATCTGCAACATGCTCGCAGGACTCCCGGGACAATTACAGACTCATTCACCACTGATCTTTTCCACATGGTGACTCGGTTTATGATCATATTTCTTCACAGGACTCATCGGTCAGCAAATGACACAGAAACTTGGTCCAGGTGCTTTACTTCAAGTTGCCAAATTTGACATCAAGTCAGCGTTCCGGATAATTCCGGTACACCCGTCAGATTTTGAATTACTTGGTATTTATTTCCAGGGTAATTATTTCTGTTTACCATTTGGTTGTTCAATTTCATGTTCCATATTTGAAATGTTGAGTTCCTTTTTGCAGTGGTGTATGCTGCAAAAAAATGAAAATAAAGATGTCATGCACTACTTGGATGACTTCCTGACTGGAGGCCGGTCCGAGACTGAGGAGTGCCGCAACAACCTGACGGCGTGTCTGCAGTTGATGGATGAGATCAAAACCGTTCAACCCACAACAAGCATCAAGTTCCTTGGGCTGGTGATAGACACAGGGGCAGGGGAAGTGAGACTGCCTCCAGACAAGGTTCAGGAAGTACGGCGACAACTGTCGCAACTGCTCTCGGATGACACAAAGAAGGTGACAAAGCGGGAATTGCAATCTCTTGTGGGTAAATTAAATTTTATTTGCAGGGCTATTCCCATGGCGAGAGCATTTTGTCGTCGACTGATAAACCATATGAGTGCAGTCAAGGCAGCTCATCACCGCATACGTCTTACACAGGCGGTGAAGGAAGACATCTGTAAAAACATCTGTAGCGTTATCACCACTTTAATGCGAATGCGTGCCTGTATTGTTGCTCTGATCATGCACTGCTAGAAAACTGAAAATTCTTTTTGTCTCATTTCAACAATCGCCATTCTTTTATGACATGACAACAGGCAAAAGAAAGTATACATTTTGTAAAATGAAATTATCGAATATTTATATCATTGATTTTGACAGTAAGCATCGGATACACAGGGCCTAAACATTAACTTGTGTTTTTTAAAGTTGAACTAACACCATATTAACACACGTGACCTTCATACTGCTGTACAATTGCTACACATTATTAATATTGGCCATTCCATCTGTGAAAAAAAAACCTAAATCCCGTCAGAAGTAACACCAGAAAAACGTGAAAAACTTCTGAAATATGACAAAAGCTCGGCAACGGATACCAAAGGTAAAAACATCGCCCTTGTTCCTGCCTTTTTAATGTCAATGAGTTGTCACATTGCAGCCGAGTTAGGGAGACATTTGACAAGCCCAGAACACAAAAAACAATGATCTTTTTGCCCCATGAAGGCTGCTTTCTGCTTGCATTAGACCGCCGCCAACACTATCTCTGAGTGACGTCATAGATCGGCGTGTCACTATGCACACGTGCACCAGAAGACATTGAACTGGTAGAAACGAAGTTTTTCCACTGCTCAATAGACATTTTCTGACCGCTGAACTTTGACGTATGGCTAATGTCATTATGGCTGTGACAATGTCGGTTTTGCATGCAAAGTTACAGCTTTACAATGATTTCTATTTCCTCCAGACTTGTCGCTGATTGGACAACTGTCAGACGGTCCACAATGGCATGTTAGAATCGAACCACACCCTCCAGTTAATGAACAAGCCTCGATGCAGGTTTTGTGACGTCATAAGACAATTTTAATTATCGATCAGACAGTGCATTTCATAATGCGTTGACACACGAATCGGCCATATTTGGCACCCATTTGGCACATTTTACAAATGACTTAAGAAAGAAATAATCAGAATTAACGTGTTTTGGTTGCGTTTTTTACCCTACAACTTTTGGATTTCTTGTGTGCAAAACTGGCTTATCAAACATTTTAGTTTAGGATTTTGATGTTTTCCGAAATGAATGAACTATACAAAAAACCTCTTCTCAAAGTTTTATCATATTTAGTTTTTTAATTATAGTGATTTAAAAAGAGGTGTTCACGTTAATATGCCTGCCAGTGTATATTATGCAGAAATGGCGCAACTTCATAATGCTATAATATTTAATTTGATAAGATATCTGTTGACCGACAGTGTACTAGGGTACAAGAGTACAAAGACAAGTAAATACTCACTATAAACCAAAGATGATCGAGAGAAATGGCATTTCAACAGTAATATGGATCTAAACTTGTCATGACAGGTACATTAAAATTCTAGAAATGTTAATGTTTTATGATTTTGAGAGATTTGTTCTTTGATAAAACAATATTTGCTCTAGAACCGTATGCTACGGTCACACTTACACGATGTCATCCGCGATGTATCACGTGCAACTTCATCTTGATATGCACCTATATGTTCTGGATACACACGCCATTCACACTTACAACTCTTGTTTATCGTAGCATTATCATTAGCAAATTGTTATTACGATGCTCCCGTCAACTGTACGAATAGGAAGTGCTAATTGCGAATGTGTTACGTTCACTGAAAGAGTTGATTCCGAGCATAAGGCATCTTTAACAAGACACCATTAAGTGTTTACCACGATATTCAAGTGCTCTTTACAAACAATGTCCTTTCGGCATGTTTGGTATGTAATCAATCTTTATTTCAAACTGAAAAGGCCACAGATCTATAGCACATACATGATGGATAAATACACACATAAATACGGGTTACATCGATAATACGTTGTTTCTTACAGCATTGCATAATGGATGAACATGGCAAGATTTTGTAATATAGTTTGACTTCTAATGCTGACAAGAGTTGATTATTTAATTGTATTTGGATGGACGTAAAATTTTAAAATATATTTACAACGTAATCTATAATACGACGGGCAAATGAGAAGAACATGATAGGTCGTGAGACGAACATCAAAATCGTGCTAATGAACGTCTAAATTTCTTTATGTTAACACATGATAAATATGATTCATCGATTAGATCATTTTTGAACATTGAATAATACAAACATTTGCTTGATAACGATTTTTTTCACTCAATGTTTGAAGATAGGTATCTTTAAGTCTTGTAGTTAATGATTGAATGAACGGTGTGTGCAATTCTTCATATTGTGCATTCGGTGTCCACCCGGGAAGTATAAAAAGTAAATTTCAGAAGTCCCGCCAAATATAATTTCAGTTTGGGGCAAAGAGCCATTTAGTATAATAATAGCTGGAAAAAGGGTATTTACTTGTCAAAACACAGCCCGCATTTGTTTTGTTTTATTAAGAAAACAGTTTCTTCATAAACATCTCTTGTTGAAAAAAATGTATAGTGCCTTTAAAGATTTGCAAAAAACCTTTGATAATATATGGCGGGTAGGACTTTGGCAAAAACTTACCAATGATGTGATTTCAGGGAAGATCTTAAAAGTTGTTTGTAATATGTATGATGATATTAAGTCTTGGGGGAAATGATTCTGTTTTTTTAATTCTTTAAAAGGAGTACGCCGGATGAGTAACAGCATACATGTATTTAGAAAATAGTGTGTAATGTGGAAGTTGAAAGAGAATATTGAAAAGACTAAAGTAGTTGTGTTTGGATCCGGAACTGCAATATTTTGTTGGTGACGTTATTTAAAAAGATTCAGATAGTTATACTTACGTAGGAATAGAATTTCATAAGAATAGGAAATTTAATACTGCCATAAAAGCCCTAAGAGATCAAGGCCTGATAGCAATGTATTGGTTGTTATTAAAATCACGAAATCTACATTTACCACTTTGTAAATTATGTAAATTATTATTAACCCGTGGATTGATGGTTGAGACAAATGAGTGCATATATGTGAATATGTTATCTGAACTTTACACAAAAGCAGAACCAAAAGCTCAGTTGAATCACACGAGAAGAGACGAAGTAAACATAAGTGTATTCTTTCTATTTGGTGAAAATCAGTTAGTCCCAAAATTTCTGCTCCATAAGTCAAAATTGGAGTTATTTTGCATCAAATATTTTGAAGAAGGTTTTATAATTCATATAGTGTATTGATTGTTTTCAGTATACGGATAAGTGATTTTTGCGCCTGAAGCGGACATGCATGGTCCAGGAAAGCCCATTGGTGAACAGCAATCCCAAATTCTTATAACAGCTAACACATTCTAGGTATATATCCTTAAATGTCTATTTTTCTATTTTAGAGATCCCCCCCCCCCCCCCCCTCCCCCCCCCCCCCCCCACTCCCCCCACGGATACATCGTAATATCAACGTTTTAAGCACGTAGCAGCTCTTACATCACGCGTTGTGAAAACGCCCCTTTCTTGTCAAACACGCACGCAAATCTGAGTAATAACGTAAGTCTCACTTGATGTGAACGTAATGTGTTAGTGATACACTCGCGGTACATCGTATCTTGTTCTTGTAAACAGAATAAAATACCTTTTACGACGATAATCCACACCTCGTAATAAGCACGTCCATGACATCGTGTAAGTGTGACCGCAGCATTAGATATTTATGAAAGGATCTAACTCAACGAAGTTTCCAACTTGAACAAATACTTTCTTAAAGTGTTATATTTATGACATTATCAAATTCATGACATTGTTTTCTACACAACAACACCAAATTTAGCTATTTCTAAATATGTTGGTATTTTGCATCTAACTTCCGACTTATATCCAACGCATGCAACTGTTAACATATCAGGACGAAAAACAACATGCAAATTGAGGCCGCCATGGCATAAAGTTACTCAAAGGAAAGATAACTCATCTCTTGTCTTCGAGTAGAGTGGTTTTAGTTTGTGTTTTAATGCAGAGTTACTGAACATCAGGAAGTATCGAAGGATCTGAATCGTAAGGTAACGTCGTTGTTCCGTTCCTTTACAGGGACAGTTAAAACATAGTTTAAACACAAGAAATCGCATGAAATACAAATTGGTAATAGGTTCACCTATATATCCTTTGTGAAATAAAGTTGATATGTCTCTCAACAAGACTTACTCGAGACCAAACAAAATTCATTCGGGAGATGAATATGAAGCTCACTAGAATCCCATAATTGGCCAACTAACAACAGCTGAAGTGTTGTGGTTTACAACATGTCAATGCATACACCATTAGGCTAGACTAATTACAGACTATTAGCTAATTATTTTCAAATTTGGCATGATGGAAGAGTTGTTACCTGGACGTCCAATGCTAAAATCAATTTTGGTTTTGTAATACACAGTGGGGCTTCTTGTCATGATATAGTTCCATTTCCTTCAGACCTTTGTTACCCGCTTCCTCCGAGGCAACAGTCTCAGCAGAGATGACGAGGAAGGAAACTTTGTTTGATAGTGATCTCTGTATATGTCCAAATAAGTTCCGGCAAAACCTATTTACTTAAGGAAACAACAAACCTGTCTGCTTCAAATGCACATTTAACAACACCAGACGAAAAACTGATCACAGAAACCAAGTTTAGAGATGATGAAGATGAAGTTCAAACCTTTGCTGAGGACACTCTTTGGGTGTCCGATACCACCTCAGAAGTAAACAGGTACCAGGTTACAAACACCATTTTCCATTCAACCGGCCCGCCGGTAGTTGATACAGGAACCATTGGGGAAACAAGTAATTATTCTATATTCACAGAAAACACTTCGAGACTCAATGCCAAAAACATTGAAACAACAAGTGCCATTTCAAATTCACAGGAAACCACTCACGTTTGTTGTGAAATACTAGATCCAGATGAAGTAACCAAAGACTTTACAGGTAATAAGTCTACACCTGACCCCGACACCTCCGGGGAATCAAATATAATTAAGGAAGGACTTAGGAAGAAAAATGGAAGCGGTTCTAGAAAAGGCGACCAGCAGACAAAAGTGGAACTCTTCATGGACTGTACCTGATGTGACTGCGGACTATTTGAAAGGTGATGCCTCATTTATCAATGAATTAGTATTAACGACTCAGAAATCCGTTGGAAGAAGGGACACAACGGCAAATCAGAGTCCACAGGAGCAAAAGGGAAATCTGACAATTTCCGATATTCAAGCTGCAATCCCGGTTCTAGATGTGTTTGTGTATCCAACATTTTCCTTGTCTATAATCCTCAACATGGTGAATGTGGCGGTGTACAGCCAACCGGCAATGAGGAATCCTTTATCTACACTGATAGGTGCAGGAAATGTATTCGATGTGCTTACTAACGCTGGGGGTCTCGTAAGGGAAAGTCTTACTTCTCCTGGAACCATTTTCCGTACGAATGTGAACAGTGTCAGTGTGGCATTGAATCACTGCTCAGGATGCATGATGTGTTTGGTTGCAATAGAACTATGTAGCAGAATGGTCAATCCACTGAAGAGAAACCGGATCAGTCGGCATCAGGAAGGGATAATTGGTTACCTTGGTTGTTCTGGCATTTGATGTTCAAGTCATGTGTAGACCTTACGTGAATAATAAGAATGTCTGAATCCATACGCGTCGTTTTTCTCTTCTCAAAAGTGTTGTTCAACTATGGTTCTCTGATGATCATACTCATCTGCAACATCGTCACGGTCATTGCTCTGAAGATACAAGACCGGAAGCGCTGTAGGATGACCGGAAGTAGTCGACCAGCAGACAGGCAGACGACAAAGATTCTCCTGAGCATGACGCTCCTGTACATTCTATTGTCGCTGCCCAAAACAACTGTGAGTCTAATGTTCCAGGTTAATCCAAATTTCAAAGCCGAACAAAAGGAACCTAATTTGTGTTGATGTTCCACGTTAGTAGATTGATGGGTAGCATCGTCAATCTATCCGATTTCATTGTCTTTGTTCTTATGAGCAGTAAATTTCGATCTACTTTTGTGAAAATGATCTGTAGATGTAGACAGAGGAACGCCCAATCAGTGAGAGCTCGAGACGGGTTTTCTCTGAGTTAAAACGTTTATGGACATGCTGTTACTATCATTGCCAATATCAGACATGAATCAAACACGTCCTAATCCTGATAGCAGGCAGATGTAAATCGGTATATATAATGTACATGTAAATTCATTATTATCTGCAAATACTATGATATCTGGTAATAAAATTATTCGTAAGGTTAATCTTGAATTTGAGTATTGTTAATATTTGTGAAAATATTGATTAATATTGAGTCGGAAAAAAGTTTTGTTTGCGATTGTAAATGTACTATTGAGCTATATTTGTGAACACCGCGCTAACCAAGTTTAAATAATAGCGATGTACCCATTAAAACATCAATGCTCATACTATTTTCAGTGACTGGTGCTTGACGTTTGACAAACATTAATAAATTTATAAAGAAAGTGTTTTCCATACCTGAAAAGCCTAATTGGCTTATGGCATAGTAATTCACTGTTTACACTTTTACACATTTCCTATTAAAAGAGCCATCAAGGATGTTAGTGTTTCAAATAAATACAAATTTGTAGAAAATATACTTATAACGTCACTCGCCAGAGAATTCTTTTATCTACAACATGACATGTGATAAATAATTTTCATATCACGACAATGTAATGCAATTTGGATTCGAGTGCGCGCATTAAGGGTATCTGACGTCCTATTAACAGAATCCTCTGTATTGCATAAAACGTACTATGCAACAAGCAAGCGTTTCCGAGCTGTCTCTAGCGCAAGTTGCCATAACAACCTATGTGCTGCACGTGATGCACGTGCTTCTCTTGCAAGGTACCCTTGTCACACATTACTGAATGAGACGATTGTTTTATAAACAATGTTTCTAAACGTCCTGAGATTATTCAAATTAGTGCCTGTTTAATGTACTTTTTATTGAAATAAGACCAGCAAATTATGACAAATTTTTACTCTCATTAATTCAAGCAAAATACCTAGTTCGGTAAAACAATTATTTTAATATCTGTAGCAAATACATAATTAAATAAAATGGTAAATAAATAACCGCCAAAAATAATATATTTCAATGTTTTTCATTGCTCATAAACTTTGTTATTCTCGTGTCTTTGTATACAGTGTGTGAGTTAAACCATAATGCTTTGCGCTTGAACATAATAGACTGGATCTATATTTAGACACATTTATTAATTAGTTCAATTTCTCCGCTTATTTTGGGTCGAAAAATATATTTTACGGAGATAGATTTTTGGCAATTTTCCTATATGCTCATCAACATCCTTGATGGCTCTTTAAGGTATGGTTTATATGATATACATTAACTTGGTTTTAAAAAGTATTAGATATTAGTATTAGTACACAGATTAGGGATAACTTAATATTTTGGGATGCTAAATATATTTACCACATTCAAGAAACAATGTTTCCTTTTGACATACAGACTCCTTATGTCTTTCTAATCACGTTT
Organism: Gibbula magus; assembly: GCA_936450465.1. Classification (NCBI taxonomy): domain Eukaryota; kingdom Metazoa; phylum Mollusca; class Gastropoda; order Trochida; family Trochidae; genus Gibbula; species Gibbula magus. The sequence continues at coordinate 12,712,786 of OW388289.1, forward strand.
CAATGCACTTTACCAACAGACAAATATATTATTCCGGTATATTTTTAATTATATTATGAATTCAAGAAAATTTTTAGACCTATTCAAAATCACGTTGTGTGTTTGAAACCAAGTGCTATGCTACCTGTGCTATGTTTTCAACCAATAAATAACAAGGCTATCATGAATCCTTGGTGTGTGTGATGTAAGTCTTTGTGGGTAAATCACCGGTCTTTAATAACTGGCGTTTGACAAATATCATTGATATCTGCCACTTAGTTTAAAATGTCAGCGTGTATGACAAATAAACGCACTTTAATTGAACGATTTTAAAGTTTATTAACAATAAAGCTTTACATGTATCAACAAGCGAAATTGTATGTAGATGCAATTATCACTGATGCATGATAATAACTAAAATATACTGAACAAATTCATTGGACAAAAATGATATGATGTTCACTGTTAAGAAGCATAAAGAATAATAAGTGCTGAGTGATTAACCGCTCCGAAGTAGATAAACAGTATTAACTGTCTACATGCTGCGGCCATCAATGGTCGTCCAGCATATGGTAAGTTCAAGGTCACGTAGCAGACAGAAGGTTGACAATTTAGAAAGGTGTGAGGTATCAAACATCTTCAAGGGGGCAGTTCTTCCTCTCAACGTTCAGTTTCTTCTCCATTGGTCTGGGAAGTAGCGACACCACTGTCTCCGAACCAATGATTATCGCCCTTGGTTTCGATGAAAAATCCAATTTCCGGTGCATGTAAAGCCCGAGATTTTTTCCTGTTCAAAAAACATTAAGACGTTTATAGATTGCATATATTGACTATGTAATACTTGTGCATGTTTAGAATTTTAGCCCTAACTTGTATAACCCAAATGTATTGCAGAACATTCATATCACAGGAACTCGATATCGTAATTAAAACGTAAGTAAAACGTAGGTAAACACAACTACCCCCTATATGACATAGAGTACTTTACTCCATGTTATATAGGAGGTAATTTTTTTTACCTACGTTTTACCTACGTTATATATACGATATCGAGTTCCTGTGATTCATATGTGTTTTCAGAGAAAGAAAAAACAGTCAAAATGTTCCAGCTGTTGGAAAATAATTAAATTGGCAATATGTGCACAGAATACACCTTATATACATGCCAGTTGCATTGGAAACTGATGGCGATATTTTGTTTCTTGCATTTTTTCGCTACAACGCAACAGCAACAGATCCATATAGATCCGATAGAACCTACCCTTTAATGTAGCTATGTACTTACCAGGCTTGAGAGAGTTGATGACGCCACACTCGCACTTCCTGTCGAATGCGAGTCGGACAACACGCCGAACTTTAACACGTTTAGCCGGCCGGAAGTCAGACAGTATCTTCACCCGGACCTGCGACTTCCGTATTCTCAGACCGATAACTTTATAGGCTGAAATTAAATTACATGGAGATTTAAACTTGGTGAATCATCTGAAATGTTAATCTTGTGGTTGTATGTTGGACAGCCTTATCTGACATCGCTGCTTTTTGCTTGATCGAAGTAAGGTTTGCGAAGTAAGGAACAAAAACATACTAGACAATGATTGCTATCAACAAGGTAAAGCGTGTATGATTGCAAGTCATTCATGAGTTACATAATAATAGTAATACACAGGAGGAATTTTGGTTGTTTTTTTTAAAATTTATTCCATGCCCACATGTAGAGCATCATTACTGGTAGTCAACCATTTTAACGGTGCAAACATAGAGTGTGTCTTATATATCTCACAATGTGTTTAATGCATTATTTCTTCATTGTGTCACCTGTGCGTCTATGTCAACACGTACAGAAAGAATGTTCGAACCTGACTGAGCCTGACAGAAAGCATAAGCGATCTGACTGGTAGAGATATTCTTCTCGCAAACCGGACACCCCACCTGAAACATCCAACAGACTCTGGACTACTCACTTCCTCTTACAATGATACATTCACATCTCATTTTATATTTCCAGGTGAACCATTGTTATATTTTGCATCCTGTATTCTTCAATGATAGAAATTCTAGTATGTTTTGAGAGATGAGGTCATTTTGATATTCATATTTACATGTGTTATTCGTTATATTTTAAATCCTATATTCTACAATGATATAATTCGAATACTTTTTAGGGAAAAATCCACTGCGGAATTCCAACATACACCTACAAGTCAAGCACCTGTTGCCAACATTGAATGTTATTGTTATATATGGGATGCATAATTGTACCTCATTCGGAATCCATCACCAGCTTTGCCACGTTTATATTCCCCTTCTATTTTTTGAATATGCATCAGATAATTATGACTTATGTCTAATAATATTCCTGGAATTTATTAATTGCCTTAAATATCTTTGATTGTATTTGTTGATTAATCTAACCTCATTGAAATGAGATTGCATATTAGTGAGTTTCCATCGATGCAGCCATACTTACTGTAATAAAAGGAGTAACTG